>JAJEKV010000040.1:9323540-9642525 GCA_021234155.1 Isoetes taiwanensis
ATCCCACATAGCAACGATCTGGAGCTTCAACGAGCTAGAATTTCAGGTAAAATGCATTGCATTGTTACAACGATAAACCTGCTTGCGAAAATCAACTGGACAAATTTTGTGGGACTTCCTTATTGTATTTTTCTAACCAGGAATTTGGAAATCTATCCTTATGCAAGCCCCATAGCTTTGTATTTCGAGGGAGAGATCTGGTATAAGTAACCATGTGATACCATTCTTTTGAGCATCATGAAGGCATTTACCACTTATCTTAGAGACTGCGTATATGACATGCTGGAAAAAATTCTGATTTGACGATTTCAATTCTTCTCATGTATTTTATGCAGGTAAACTTTGTTCCATGGGTTTATGCTTCTGTGACGATATTATCCAGTAGTCTCCAATTGCGTATAATTCTAGCATGCACATACAGTATTTGAGTTATGAGTTATGTGATTATTTATTGTTGCACAAGGATGGAGGCTTAAGGCCAAAATAAGAGAAATCAAGGATGATGAGAGGTGTAGTTCAAAGTTCTTCTTTGCCAAGGCTAAAGGGAGAATTAAAAGAAATCACATCTTCGATATAAAGGTTGGAGATGAGGTAATTGTGGAGGAAGACCAAATTAAGCGGGCAGCCACTGAGCACTTCACCAATATTATGGGGACCAATGCTGACTGCTTGCATAATAGAATGGACGAATTCATTAACATCCAGCCTAAAGTGACAGGGGAAGATAATCTCTCTATTCACAGATCATTCACAAACAACGAGATTCTCCAGACTGCCAAAGAAATGGACAAGGGGAAAACTCCTGGACCAGATGGCCTCCCGGTGGAATTCTTCCTCAAGGCTTGGCCTTTACTTGGGGATAGTATAACAAGTATTGCTAATGAGTTCAGGGACAGCCAGGATAAATACAAGTCTGATAGCATTGATTCCTGAGGTGGACATGCCGGCCTCCTTCTCAGACTATAGGCCAATCTCCCTCTCAAATGTGGTTTACAAGTTAATTTCAGGGACGATTGCAAGGAGACTCAAGCCTATTCTTGATAAAATAATCAGCTCCTCTCAGGCTGCATATCTCAAGGACAGATTCATTTTGGATAATGTTGTGACAGCTATCCTCGGCCTCAAGTGGGCTAAGGACTCCAAACAAGATATAGCCCTTTTAAAGGTGGACATCACCAAGGCATTTGACACAGTCAGCTGGAGCTTCCTCTTTAAATGTTGCAGGGCAATGGGTTTTTCTGATGATGTGACTCAAATCTTCAAGGCTATTCTTATCAACTCAAGATCCTCTGTTCTGATTAATGGTGACTGCAGCCCCTTTTTTCCTTTGAAGAGAGGGGTAAAACAAGGGTGTCCCCTTGCTCCCTTCCTTTTCCTAATCATTATGGAGGCCCTCCACTGCAAATTGGAGGATGCTAAGAACTCCAATTTAATTAAGGGGTTAATTTTACTGGAGAACCATGAGGGAGTAGACCAATTCCTAAATGGTCACTTTGCAGACGATACTTTTATTCCGCTTTTAATGGATCATCAGTCTATTACCAACACTCAGATCATTCTGGAAGCCTTTGGAGATGTGTCAAGCTGCAGGATCAATCGTATCAAATCAAAAGTCCTGACCAAGGATCAGGTAAAAGGAGAGCACACGGCCGACCTTTTGGGCTGTAAGTATATCTCCCCTACTACTCCTTCAAAAATTCTAGGCATCCCCTTTGCTCTAAAAAGTAGCCCTTCTGATATTTGGGCTGACATTATAGAAAAATTTCAAAAAAAGGTGGATAGCCTAAATTCGAAGTATATCTCAAAGCAGGGAAGGGCTATTATAGCTAACTCTGTTATTTCCTCCTCCCATGTTTACTAGTCCTCGGTTATCCTTGCTCCTAAAAAGGACCCTAACAAATTGCAAAGTATAATTGGCAGGTACATCTCTTGTGGCCAAAACAGAAGGTGCTGGACTCCTGTGGCCATGGCAGAATGCTGCAAAAAGAAAAAGGATGGAGGACTGGGGGTCATGAATATCGAGAAGCAGGGGCTTGCTCTACATTAGGGATTTTTTGAGATCATAAAAGGGCCTTCTAAGAACTGCTGACTAAGCTATATGAACTACCAATCAGAAAACAGAACTGGTAATCCAGTCAGCAAAACAGTTATAACTAACTCACTGGATCACATTTTCTAGCATAAATATTGATAGAAAAGTCCAAATGAGCTCTTGTTTGGTGCAATAGATAGATCTCATTGAGATCTTTCCAATCTTGGGTGGTTTGCATATCTTTTAGCCCTATATTAAAAAAACCCTATCTTTATAGTAAAAAAAATGGTAAAAACCATATTTTTTGGAGTTTTGACAATCATAAGTGGTTAAAATATGTGCAAAGCACCTAAGGTTGGAAAGATCTCAACGAGATCTATCTATTGCACTAAACGAGAGCTCATTTGGACTTTTCTATCAATAGTTATGCTAGAAAATATGATTCAGTGAGTTAGTTATAACAGTTTTGCTGACTGGACCCGTCAGGCTCTGATTTCTGATTGGTAGTTCATTTATCTTCATTTGGCTTAGTTGGCATGTTTTGAAGGCCCTTTTTTAATCTAAAAAAAACCCTAATGGCAGCCAAATACTTTTTCAAGGCAGCTCATAATTTGATCAGGCACCCTGTATCCACCATCATTAGGCATTATTTGAGCAAGTGTTGGTCCTTTGGTTGGAGGCAGGTCAAAATTGCTCTTCCTCATGCTATTTACTTTCCATTTACTGTACCCAAGTCTGTCCCAGCTCTGATCAAGAAATGGATTAAAGCTTGGAATACGACGAGGGGAGTATTCAATTGGGATGATGGCCTATCCATGGATCAATCTATTTTCTGGAACCCTGCTATTCTAACTAACAATCCTTTATTATGTCTAGCATGTCATTTTCCAGACCAGGCCAAGCTTTGGAGGAGCAAGGGAGTAAACATGATCAGGGATATGTACAATGAAGATGGGATCATACCCTTTGAAAACTCAGCCCTGGCAGAAGAGGGAGATACCTGTGAAACTCTCTACAACAACATTTGTAATACTTTGTTACATGGTCAATGGAGGGAGGAGGGTGATAATTGGAATTGTCATGGCAGAACCACCCTAACAGTAAGAATGGCCTACAGATTCCTCATGAGGGATAATTCGATGACCATTCAGGATAAATGGGGAACAGATAGGGACAGATGTACGAGGAATTTGAAGTTTATGTGGTCTAGCCCAATCTATCCTAAGATCAAATCATTTATGTGGCAGTTATGGCACAAAGCTTTAGCTACAAATCATAAGAGATATAGAATGCAGATGACATATTCTGGTGTATGTCCAAGGTGTTTTGGACAAAGAGAAGATGAGAATCACCTTTTCAGAGATTGTATTTGGTCTGAGTGGGTCTTGGAGCTAGCTTCAAATCTCTTGGGCTAAATCTTTCCTCTATGAGCTCTCTAGACTTCTTCATGCCTAATAATCCGAACGACTGGAGAATTTATATCCTCCTGTGGAGGATGTGGAAAGGAAGAAATACTGTTATCTTTAATAATGAAATCACTCACCCTGAGGCAGTTATCAGGCAGATTTCATATGACATTAAATGGATTATTGATGCCATCTAATCTTACTCATTTATCATTTACTTTTGCAGGGATCATCTTCATATTGGTGCGGAAAATCAAATGGAAGAAGACAGATCCCACCACCAACATAGAATGGCTCAAGGTTTTTGGGCCGCCAAATCTGTACGGGCACGAGGAACCGTGTTTTTGCAATTGCTGTTGTGACCAGCCACCGAATGTTCGAAGGGACCTGTTATGCGAAGCCAAAGACAGCAGGGGAAGATTCAACATGACCAAGGCGGCATCTTGCTTATGCACCTTTTGCATCCTATCTATTATGGTCAGGGAAAGAGGAAGAAAAATCACAAACTTCAATCTCAGGTCCCTTCTGATTTCATGGAAATCTATGTTCTGACAAGAAAAACTATCTGAAACTATCTGATATTACTGAACAAAAGCAGCTCATGATCTGATCGCTTTTATCTTTAAACTTTTAAAAAGTTCTTAAGTATTATGTTTTTGGGTTATACTTCCCTGTTAAAAGTAAATTTTGTACCATTACTTATACATCAATATCTAGCATTATAACAGGGGGTTTTTTTTATGATTTTATACGTTTTTTGGCATGGTTTTTATATGATTTCATGGGCGTATTGCACGAGGCATACTAATCAGTATATCTAGAGTGCACGCTGGATTCTCATATTTGAATGACATTTTATCTATGGCTTTGCAATGGTTTTGCCTTGCATATTTTTGTTCCTTAAAAACTTCATTAATTTAATTTTATGAAGGCCATGCAAGCAACGAGGCATTCAACTTTAGGGTTCAACTTTAGGGTTCGTGGAGTGAAGGGGATTTAGAGGAGAGCTATGGTGGGGATCAGGCTGGGGCAGAACCTCCATCTTGGACCTTGCGAATTATAGGTAGGATACTTGGGGATGATGCGGAAGCCGAAGCCAACAGAGTTCCAAATGCCATGGTCAGGCCTACAGTAACTTACCCGAAGTTTTCATCCTTTTTCAAAAAGGTTACCATTAGCTTAGATCCACAATTATATCCAGAAAACAATTCTGTGGTTTGGGATGGAGCTAGGGCATCCACCCATGTGGAGGGATTTGAAGTTAAGCGGATAGGGAACAAGGAATTTACAGCCGCTATTAGATTGGAGATGAATTACTCGCCAGAGAGGTTCAAATTGTCTGCTGGTCTTGCAGAACTTCTTGGTGTAGAGGTTGAGACTCGCAACAGAATTGTTGCTGCTATGTGGCACTATATCAAAGGTAAGAAGTTACAAAACCCTTCAGATCCAACCATTATTAACTGTGATCCACCCCTACGCAAGATTTTTGGGGAAGAAAGAGTTAAATTTTCCTCAATATCCCAGAAGTTGCAGCCGCATTTGTCCTCACCGCAGCCTATACATTTGGAGCACTGGGTAAAACTCTCAGGGAAAAGCCCTGTAGGGAATGCTTGCTACGATGTGGTGGTTGATGTACCTACTCCTTTACAGAAGGAAATGAGGGCATTTTTGACAAATATAGAGAGGCATAGAGATATTGATGGATATGATGAACAAATTTGCAATGCAATCAGGAAGATACATGAGCATCGACGTCGTAGAGCATTCTTCTTGGGTTTCAGCCAGTCACTTGTTGACTTTATTAATGGGCTGATTGCTTCTCAGGGTAGGGATTTGAAAATTGTAGGCGGCCAGGCTAGTCGCAATGCTGCAATGTTGAGAGGGAACGTCGTTGTGATTTCTATTGCCAACCCTGGTATAGCTTCTCACCTTCCCGTTAATTGTTCATGCTTGTTAATTGTTCATGCTTCTGGATGTAACGAAATGTTAGTTAGATGAGTAATGTTATGGGAAATGTACATATGAGTGCATTGAGCTTTTTAGTCTAAAAACCAATCTGAACAAAGGAAAATTCATACTACTGTGCTCAGCATAGACATTTTCCATGTTACACTGTATATTTGATTTCCTATTATAACGATTGATTCTTTGACTTTATAGGGTAGAGGATGCAGTCATTCGCTATTTGAATCGGCGCACCAACCAGATTTGAAAATTGGCTGTCTTTACCAACACTGGTAAGCTAATAAGAAGCAATTGCAATTTTAAACATGTAAAGGTGCATGTGCTATTGACAAAGGTTTTGGAGTTTAAATCACTTATCATGCTGCATATGGTCTAGCATTTGAGGAGACTTCATTGCAATTTTTATGCCATATACACCAAGCAAATATAAGACATTGTGTGAGCTGATGAAGCTTCGATGCAGCTGCTGGCTAGAAACATTTAGTGCAAGGCCCCAACTTGGAAGCTCACTTGGCTCATCTGCTGGTAAAAGTGATTCATGACAAGCCAGCTTGAGCTATACAGTATTCGTAAATATGCAATTGGCTGTTATTGAAATTTTGTGCACTTTGTTTGGACAATAGGACTGGAAACTATAGTTTAGAATCTAATATCTTAACTGGAGGACTCTGTGATATTGGAAGGCTACCTCCTTATCCTCTGCTTAATGTATATGCCATTACTCACAGCATCCTGTCCCATCACATCTGCTAGGTATGATTGTAATATGCATTCTCATAGTTTGTACTTTGAAATTACAGTTCACATTTTAAATTCTGTTTGTACTGACACTGCAGAGACTGCAAGGTAGCAGAATAACGGATTTTCCACTTCAAAATGGTAGAAGATGCTTTTAAAGAAAATAAAGTTGTTTCAGGCACAGAGATTTCATGAAATGCAGGGTAATGCATTTGAGATAAATGCTTCACAAGCCCAAAGCATTATAGCCTCTCTAATGCCCCAAATGAAAGGTGAATCTATTTAAAAATTTATGTAATGACTAACCTTCACATGTTGAATACATGATACTTGTCATGTTGAAATAGGATATTTGTTTGATGAAATAGGATATTTGAAATTCATTGGGCAGTTGGCGCCAAGTTCTCTGCTCTTCTCTATGTTGGATACTCCCTCATCATGATGTATTTGCCATAATGCTTGCAACAAACTCTTTTAGCTACAAATGCATTGTATTACATGAAAATGTGATGTAATGTCCTTGATGTTTTATACAATCTCCTTAAAGTTTCTCTATTTTTCCTTTTGTTAGGGCCCGAAGGGCCCAAAAATGTTTTTGATATAACAACCAATACATAATTATCATTAACATTATTAACACAAACCATTGAATTCAATGCATTGAAATTAAAATCCCCCTGAAACCCCCTTTGGTTTGGGTGCATATTCACACGGGGGGTTACGTAGGGCAGCGTACATGTACAAAATTAACACCATTAAGTACATTCCTTCAAACCTTATAGTATTTTGCAAACCTCAATATACAGTACACAAAAACTTGTACAGACATACCCCACAAACGAGGATCGCTATGTATGGTCCGGATCGAGGAATGAAGGGCAAATATGCCCATCCAACAGCTCTCGATGCCCGGAGTAAAAAGATTAAAAAAAAGATTATTTACTGTTTTGTCGGCTTTCTTTTTGGTAAGGGCATAGCATGGATCTCTATAGATGTAGCACTAAATGTCTTTCCCTTATACTATAGAGCTGATGCACATACCTGATTTTGAAAGATTGATAATCTGTTACAGATCGTTTGCAGACTAGCATGTATTAAGGATTTGGGTCATAACTTCTCCAGAAAATCTTTGGAATAAATATCTTTGTTTTGCTCCATTGTCTCCATGTGGGAGAAAAGATGGGGATTCTAATTCTGAAAAATAAATGGTTAGTTTATGACATGCATTGGCTACAAGATCTTCTAATTCTGGGAAGTAAATTATTAGTTTATGACATGCTGTCAATGAATTTGTTTCTAAAAGCTATTGCCCTAACAAAAGATACAGCTGCATATTTCTTGACAGAGTTTTGTTCGGACAAATCTGGCAAAGATTATATCTAATATATTTTTCTCTTTGTCTGCAGATTTTGTCGAAGTCACGATTCTGTCAAGGGGGGCTTCTGGCGCTTTGGCTTTGCTTACCAGGTATGATATCACATCAGCACATCCTATCTTTTCCATTTCACCCAATACTGTATTGGCCCGATCCACGAGCCCCAACTTGCAGAGAGCTGTAATAACAGGTTTGAAAGTATGAAAATCTGCATTGCAAGCTTTTTTGGACATTTCATCAAAACACTCAACAGCTTCTCTGGCGTTGACAAATAACTGAATGAGACAATTATATGAAGAAGTGTTGAGTGAAAACCCAGGTTTTGATCCAACCCAGTTAAAGAAAAGCAATGCAGAATCACACCTTTCAGCCTTCATATTCTGCAGCATTTTTTAGAAAACCTTTGGCGTTGGAAGTGGTCCCTCATATTGTCTCAGTGACTCCATTAACTCTTAGGTTATTAACACCTTCCAGACATCTAGATTTTTCGCAAGGACATAATTTGTTCAGCTCTTCATTATTGCAGATTAAGGTAGATACAGCTAAGATTAGTACATTGCCTGTATTAAGAAAATACATTTGAAAAGTAAGTAGATACAGCTAAGATCAGTATATTTGCTAAGAGACGTTTGAAAAAAGATCAGCTAAGTCTACTTTATTTTTTTCTTTGTTTGCAGATAAGCCGTGGAGTTGGAGCTTTCTCTGCAACAATTTTTCTTTCATCCCATTGTTCTGGTCCGTAACTTTAAACTCCATTTGTCCTTCCTTTTCCAGTATTAATTTGTTCTTCACTATTTAGAGTATTTAGACAATACTTATGATAATATTAAAATGGACTCTTCACATTCAACAGGGGTAACAATCTTTTCAACAGGCAACAAAGAAACAAAGCAAAACAACAAGGTAACGGAGTAAGGAGGAATCTAATATTAACGTTGATTTATCTTGCATTTTTAAGGGCGTTTTTATAAGTAGATTTGCATTCTTAGTTTTTATTCTTTACTACATTCTTTGCATCTTTTTTATTCTTTACTACATTCTTTGCATCTTTTTTATTCTTTACTATATTCTTTGCATAAACATGGAAATTACAATCTTTCAATTTTAAACGGCGTGACAATACACGGTTTGCTCGATCATATTTTGGTACACTACAACATATACTACAAATTGAACTCAATATAAAGATACTACACCCCAACCATGTATACAAATATAACTCAAAGCTAATAATTTGTTCTCCAACATGTTTCTCTATCTCCAAATATGTCCAAGTCAAAGATATTTAAGACAATAGGATAACATAAACTAACGTTACCTTTAATATTATCTTAACATTATATATTTTTTTTTTGGGGGGGAGGGGGGAGGGGGGGAGGGATTTAGATTTACATAGACGAACATAAGTAACATAAACTAATTTTTTGGTTCCTACACCAATGCAGATGGTAGTCATCAATGTTGAGTGGGATTCGTACCCAAAATTGCTTGCCAAACATTTTGAGGATGGGCATGATGTGCCACCATTTAAAGATGACCTTGATAAATGACAATTGGCATGAATGGCGGAGGCGGGAGGCGCTCGACTAAGCGCTAACTAGGGTTTTGCCGAACCCCAGGTAAGGTTACGTTTCTTGCAGATCAACTGCCTGTCACTTCTCGAATCCATCCCATCCCCCCAGATCAGTCCAGCCTCGAACCTCTCAAAGGTCACATCCCTAATTCGCCTGTCTCTCTTCCCCAAAAGACTGCTCCCGCAGTCCCCCTTAAATCTGATCAATGGCCGTACCAAAAGTATCCTTCACCCCAAAGGTTTTTCCGAATGCAACAAGAGCGCTCATCCCTGATCCAAAAGACTTCATACAATTCGGGAGTCTAGATATGGCGGCATTCACCGCATGGATGCTTCATAATCAAGGAATTCCAGAATGGGATAACATCACTCGTGAAGAAGAGCCGGAATCGCCGAGACTGGCCGCACTGTGATTCACGAACCCGAGTGGATGAACATTCTCCCACAACGTAAGTTTATTCATGCTCCGCATTTAAGATTTCACCAAAGGTATTAAGTTGGATTTTCAATCCACCCGAAACAAACTTTATCTTCTGCAGAAAAATGCAGTTATTGGTTGGACGGAAAAGGAAGGATTCAACCTAAACGAAATAGCCAAACAAATATATTCCATATTTCCTTTCTTCATGGTTGAGTTGACATCCCAGGAAGCTGCTCTTGATCTGTTGAAGAAAAGCCGAATCATACACAAAGGATACCAAATCAAGTTCCAGAAATGGGAATATCATTTTGATCCTATCTTCCCCAAGTCTCTCCGGTGGCCACAGCCTTCATGCAACCCCACCTGCCTTAATCCCATTTATCGAACGAGGATTGCTTCAAAGCAATCTTCAATACCATTGGCCATTTCATCTCACGCAACATTCCGCCGCATTGCATTCACCAATTGTTTACGTCCAAATTGACTTGCTCAAACCCATTCCCCGAGAAGTGACCTATGTTGATCTGTTTGGAACTAACCGGGTGCTGCAGCTGAATTGGAGCGGCCTCCCACCGGACTGTGGCATCTGTGGGAAAATGTTCCATGGAGGTGGCAGGTGCATCCCGAGGAGTAACAGTGGAGATTCAGAGGATACACAAAGAAATGGAAAGTATCAACCTGACAGAAGAGTGCGACAGGCACAAGAAAACGGACATAACTGGGACTATGGCCCCCAAAAGGATAAAATAGCCATGGATTCTGACAAACCAGGAAGACACACGGAGCATATAGAAAGCTATAGGAAATTACAGAGGAAAAGACAAGACAGGGAACGTATCAGGCAAGCTAATTGGGACCTCTCACAAAGGATACTGCAGGCTTTCGAAGAGAAGAAGGAGGGGAAAAAATCAGCACAGCGGACTTTCAACACAAACAACAAGGGCGTTTCCTTTGCGGAAAAGGATCAGTTTGCTAAATTCAACAAAGATAGCCCACCGAACAGAATATATATTCAGAGAACCCGGGAGTTAGAGACACTGGCAACAGAGCTACACCCAATAGGAAACATAACAGAAGAGTCTCACACTAACAGGAACCCGAATCAGGAAGGAGTTCAGATCCAAGACCTAAGCATTGCTACTGAAAAGGACAGAACAGAGGCTGAAACAACTCAAACAAAAGATGTATTCAATTGGGAAGACTATGATACGGGCAATAGATACAGGCTGCTTAATACACAGGAAGCCCAAGAAGACCCTGATACGCCACAGGGAAGGACACTAACCTCCCCGAGTAAACAAAGGAAAGGAAGTGAATTCAAGGAAGATCTGGGAAGAAAATCACAGTCTGAGTCAGGACACTCTTTGGAAATTGCATCTCGGTCTGAAGCCACTATTTCCATCGCTCCATGTCAAAACTGCTCCCCAACCAAATCCCCAAACACCTCACCCCATAGCCAAATACCCTCCACACAGCAGAATCAAGAGCATGCTGAGGATAATGTCTCATTTTTACAGGCTTTCATTCATTGTAAAGATGATGGTAGATATGCTGCTTGTGTTGAACGATTTGTTGCAGAGGCTTTGGAGGAATATCTAGAAGAGCAAAATCAAGGAGTCTCAATGGATGATAAAGATGCTTCTGTCCAGGTAAGTATCCAATCCCTTAAAGATTTGAATATTACAGACCCTGGATCCTGTGTTTCCAAAGAGAGAAGAGTGAGCTGTACTCCAATACTCTCTAAATTCTGGGCCACAGTAGAAGATGAGATAGGAATGACAGAAGATGAGGACCTAGGCAGCATACCTAAGGATTTGGACAAACTTAGTGACTATCTATGTGGAAACATGTCAGACTTTACCCCCAATAGGAAATCTAAGAAACAGAGAAAGATCTATCAAAAAGACCCCAACTACAATGGGCCTGCCTCCAATACAAGGAGGACCAAATCCTGTTAAAAGGTCTGCCCAATAGCTGCCTGCCCTTTTACCCAAAATGAAGATCATTTCTTGGAATGTCAGGGGAATCAAGGGTCCCATAAAGAGAAGGAGATTTATTGCTTTGGCAAGAAATTACAAAGCAGACCTCCTTATGATTCAAGAACATCACTTACCTCAATTTGAAGCTTCCAATTTAGGGGGATGGATACATAAAGGAGCTGGATCAGCTTACACTACTGCTGATGGCACCAAAGGTGGTCTAGCTATGTTCTGGACCACCTTAAATGTGGCCTCAACCTATTGCAGCCCCTCAAACAGATGGCACAGCATATCGGTTGACATGCATGGTCAAGTGCTGGGAATAATAAATGTTTATGCTCCCACAGAACCCAGTGAGAGAGCCCCAATCTGGGAGGAAATCAAACACTGGATGGTTACTCAGAACAATACAAAAGACTGGATCTTGGGTGGTGACCTAAACAATACCCCCCATTGGGACCTCAAATTAGGAAATAAAATTAATATGTCTAGAGTTGAGAGAACAGAATGGGATAATCTTTTGCATGATACAAACCTCTCAGACATTCCTTCACCAATGCCAAATACACTTGGTCCAATAAAAGAGAGGGAGCAGGAGAACCTACGACTTTAGATAGGTTTTATATTACAAACCCAAATGTTCCCACCGACAATCGTGCATAGTCACAGGGGATGAAGGAAATATTCTGTCAGACCATTTCCCTCAAATTCTGGAGTTCCCAGACACTCATAGAACCTCCAAACCTACCAATTCCCCCTTCAAATTTAACTGCTCCCTTCTAGGTAACTCCAGTTTTACCTCAGAGTTCAGAAGTTTTTATCTTACCCTGCATGCTGTAGGGAGTCATCAATCTATGAGAGAATTTAGCAATAAACTTAAAGCCCTGCAAGAACCGGATTAAGGAGTGGGGAAAAGCTAGACGAAAAAAGTGTATTGAAGAGAAGAATAACCTCCTAAAGGAAATGAAAGAAATCAGCAAAACTTGAGATCACTCCTTTATGTGCCAACCGCACAAGCTGTGAAGTTCGGGTTGGAAAACAATATCAAACCATTGAAGAAAAAGAAGCAAAAGGTATGGCCTTAAGGGCCAAAATCACAAGACAATAAAATGGATTTAGGCAGCTCCAAATATTTTTTCAGAGTGGCAAAAACAGATTAGTTAATAATGCCATTACAGCCTCGAAAAGAAAATGGTGAGAAAATAGAAGATGAGAGAATCATTAAAACAGAAGTTCTTGGAGCAATACAAAAATATGTTCAAGGACACCCAAAGACATTGCTCAAGAAGAGGAGAATATGAGCAGTGTTCTTCAATAGCATTCCGTAAAACCACTCCTATGGAGGAAGATATGGATGGCTACCCTGATGAAAAAGAGGTGCTGCAAGTTTTGAAAGACATGGAGAAGGGGAAAAGCCCAGGGCCAGATGGTTTTCCCCCTGAATTCTTTTTGGCTTTCTGGGTGATTATGAAAGAAGACTTCATGGAATTCATTAAAGGAGCTTGGGATGCAGCCTCTCTTTACCCTTCATTCAATTCCAGTCTTATCACCTTAATCCCAAAAGTTAAAAACCCCAGCAAAATAAATGACTGGAGACCAATATCTTTGACTAATACTACCTACAAAATCATTGCAAAGGTGTTAGCCTGCAGGATTCTCATGCACCTCCACAATTCAGTCAGCAGCTGCCAATCAGGTTTTCTATCTGGTAGATTTATTCTCGACAATTACATTGCTGCCAGTGAAGCAATTCACTGGAATAGACTATCCAGGCAAAATTGTATGCTGCTCAAACTAGACTTCAGAAGAGCCTATGATACTATAACCTGGCCCTTTTTAAAGAAAGCAATGTCACATATAGGAATCCATCACACTCTTATAGACAAAATCATGGCTCTTAACAGTCTTGCCTCCTCTAGTCTGGTTATAAATGGTTCCCCTAGCAATTTTTTCCCTATCAGAAAAGGAGTCAGACAAGGATGCCCTTTGGCTCCATACTTGTTTCTCTGTGTAGCAGAAATGCTTACTAGAGTAGTCCAAGGTCTGCAAATGCAAGGGCTGATTCAAGGAATTCAAATGCCAGGGTCGGACAAACAACTTACTATAATGCAATATGCTGATGACACCTTTATTCTCTTAAAGGCCAATCAGAACAGCTTCAATGCTCTCCTGGACAGTATACAATTTTTTGCCTCTGTCTCAGGAGTCCACCTTAATCTGAACAAATGCAGTATTTTGTGGGAGTGCCCTTCTGATAATATAGACACTAAGGGAATCAAGGTCAATCCTGCCAATCAAGCCATCACTCTTCTTGGTCTCCCTCTAGCTATCAATCTTCCAAACAAAGAGGTATGGAGACCTATAGTAAATAGAATCAGGAAAAAACTTCTATCTCTCTCCCCCACCCTTTCCTTTGCTGGCAGAGTTTTGATTGCCAATGTAGTGCTGGCCAGCACCCATGTCTACTTCTCCTCTGCCCTCATTGCAAACAAAGAAACTTACAATGACATCGAAAAATGTCTTAGAAAGTACATCTGGAAAGGTATGCACTTTGTCAGGTGGGAAGAAATCACACATAGTAAAAAGGAAGGAGGACTGGGCCTCAAAATCCTTCAAAAACACAGTCAGGCCTTAGGGGCCAAGTATGTATGGAAAGCAATAAATGGCTGGAATTCCCCAGCCATGGAGTTTATCAGATATTGGCTGCAGATCAGCAGACCCTTTGGAATGAAAAAATATGCTCACCACATCCCTGATTCTATCTACTATCAATTTAAGTGTGCCCCCAATACCTCCCCACTCATGAGGAAAATTTTTGAAGCATGGAACTTAGTGGCTGAAGGTTTCGACCACAAGGAGATCAGTTTTGACTGTGCTAATTTCTCCCTTTTTTGGTCACCTATTTTTGCTAGAGAAAATGAAGTTTGCTGGGCTCTCAAACACCCCCAAATATGGAAGAAATGGAAAGAAGCTGGGATAACTCAACTTCAACATCTGTGGGATGGGGATAAGTGGCATAATTGGGAATATATAAAGCAGGCAATTAATGGCAAGAAAATAGACAAAATGATCTTTGACACCATTATGAATGTTGCTAGCAGTCAAAATGAATGCACGGCCCCCAAGAATCCAGACTGGCATATAATGAACTCCGATCAGTATAAAGTGGCTTTGGGTTACAAGGTGCTGGCCCCAAACAAATCCTTCATTCAGGCTACCAAATGGCATGTACCAAACAAACACCTCATGAACATATTGAGAAATAATTGGAAATCCTATTCTCAACCTAAAGTGCAAGTGTTTATATGGAGAACTATCCATAATGCTTTACCCTCAAACTCTAATATGTTTGAAAGATGCAAGGATTTACAGGACAACCCCAAATGTAAGCTCTGTGGAATCAGATCTGAAACCATAAATCATATGTTCGACTGCCCCAAAATCAGGGATTTTTGGAGGTGGCTAGATACTTATCTGAGATCAAAAGGCCACAATCTAGGCAACTGGGCCAATATTATGGATCTCCTCAAGGGATCAAATAGATTCTTAAACACCATGCGCATCGCACTATGGATCATATGGAAACACAGAATGTGGTCAATTATTCAAATCAAAGGGTGGATGTTGCATGGATGAAAGTAGCTTTCCAAATTGAGATTTCCAAGATTGCTATGGCTCATAAGAACAAAAGAAACAAGATAAATATGATAGTACTTGGTTGTCAATAGGGAAATTTGTTGGTTTGCACAATATCTTTGTTTGTGATGATATGCTTATCCCTAATGATCATTTTGTGATATTCAGAATGCTGATTGCCTTGACAACGAGGATGAATCAGAAGCCAAACTTCCCCGACTTGTCAAATTTTGGTACCGCCACGAGATTTTAATAATCAAAGAACTCGGGTCTCTTTCTCCTACCATTGACCAAGATCCGCAAAACCGAAAACCCTTCATGCTAAATGGCTACCAAGCTCATATCCTTGATGATTTTTTTTTCGCTATGAGAGGTCAACATCAAGATCAATTCTCCCATTTCGTAGACATGTTCTATCACCATAAGGCCTTGCAAGATGCTCACGAGAGGTTTTGATCCTTTCTCCTCAAAACAGCCCTCTTTGGTTTTTTGCTTTCCCACCAATGGAATGACATTGGTTGGGTGTGGATCCAAAGGGTTTTCGGATTTGGTGATCATTGACGAGGAGGAGACCGATTCGCACCTTTGATTTTATAGTTCCAGCATCCTCCACTAAATCGACCGAATTATCAAGGTGTTTACCGGGTTTCTATGTACAAAGGCTTCGATCCAATTTTGATGTTATACATATGCGTGCTAAAGGCACAATTTTGAGAGCCTATATGGTTCCCATATCTTCTGATGTAACTACTTGATGAGTAATATAAATCTTCCTTTTCTCCAAAAAAAAAAAAAAAAAAAAAAAAAAAAAAACCTTGATAAATATGTTCAATACTTGAATAACTATGAAGACCTTGAGGAAATTATGTTAGACATTGATGCTGAATCCTCGACATCACCAAACCAAGAGAGAGTTCCAAAGCTTGCAAAAGTTGAGAGTTTGCTATGGGCCGCTAGAGTTTTTGCGGAGTGGTATGGAGTTCAAGAGTCGCTTGGGCTTCCACTATCTCAAACCTCTAAAATTCAATTAGATGTTGACAAGTTCATCAGTCTCTTGGAACGTGTGTTTCATAAACACATATATATCCGTGTTCAAAAGTTCGCAAATGCCATGGATGCTATTTTATACACTGAGTACATGGTACAAAATGGTTTAGATGTGTAGCCTATTGAAACCCTTGAGCTTTTGGCCATTATTAATAATAAATGTGCTCCTTATTTATGGAACTCTTTGTTTTCTACAATAATCACTAATAAAGATGTGTTCGTCAATCAAGGTGTATATCTTCGCATATGATAAACACGTGTATATAAACTACAACAATATGCTTGAACCCATGTGTCCCAATTATAAATGATAGTTTTGGAGAGAAGGAAGGTTATCTTGCACGTTCTTTAGCCAACACTTTATTGGGGGTTGTACTTTTATGAAGGTGCCATCTCATCTCTTTCTACTTTTTGTACATGTCAACCATTTACTTCCACTTTCAAGGAGACAACAACTTTGGCAACCATCAAAGGTGATCCATATTCTTTGTTTAGGTAGATTTCTTTACATTGCATGTCCGTAGCTCTTCATAATCTTGAAAATGTGCATAATAATAATACTTTTAAAGTTTAAAGCTTCAGCTTGAAATTCTATTATGCCATAAGACTGTATTAGTACATCTTGCATAAATCTATGATTTGTCTGTAAACCGCCATCATAATTACAGGGCTTACTTTTCTACTTGCACTTCAAAGGAGAATATATCATACTACATCAAAGGTGAGTCATATCTCCTTTAGGTTAATTGTGCATTCTATTGAATGTGGTTGGTAATTTCTTAGTCAAGCCAAGCCGCATTAAGAGGTTATTTACATGCAAAAAACCTGAACGGCTATAGGGTTACACATATCAGATACTCGATATGGAGAGGTCTTACAAAAAGACGCCACCTGCTGTGGCCAACAATCCCTCATATATGACACCCATCAATGAAAGTAAGTCTGTTAGAAAGAGACGTTTGGCACGTAAGCGCGTTGCAAAGGCTAGAGCCTTGAGGTTAGAATATGATGTGAATACTGCGGAGGTGGTTCATGTTGGCCAATCAACCAATGCACCAGCAACTGGAGAGGCAGTCACGCCAGAGCCAATGCATTGTTTGTCTGGTCAAGTGGGCATGGAAAGATCTTGCAATTTCAGTTTGAGCGCATACAATTTCCATTGCGTCCAGCTTTTGGTATGACAATCAACAAGTCTCAGGGCCAAACAATGAAAATGGTGGGTTTGTATTTGCCAAATCCAGTATTCAGTCACGGACAACTCTACGTGGCACTCTCGAGAGCTCAAGGAATCCAAGGCATAAAGGTACTCATTCTATCGAAGGATGGAGATGCTTCAAGAGATGTCGACAGATCACGATATACAACAAATATAGTATACAAAGAACTCCTCTAAGTGTGAGTTTAATACTTAAAACTCACAACATGCAATGACTCTTTGTTCTCATTGATATCTTCTACTTTCTTTCTTCCTTTTATTTTTATCTTACTTACTTACATCTTCATCCATGTAGATGGTGCGTATTTTGGTCCCGTGGCATGTCTTCGGTCACCATGTCGCCAAATGCCTAAAGGGTGACAAGAGCTACCACATCTCCTGTGTTACTTATGTCATATGCGCTCTTGGATCATGGTATGACTGGGAACGAAAATACCATGCTCATGTACATGGGGTAGCAAGCGTGGAAGTTGAGGAGCTCATTGCAAAGCTCAAAGAAATATTTAGCACTGACGAGGTTGTCAAGTTGGAGCGCTTTATCCAACTAATTGATGACTTTCTGTTTGCTCAAGTTTACCCGAGGGAGCGTTGTTTACGCGGATGTGCTGTGAGAAAGGTAGGTGGAGGATATAGTTCATGTATCTATTTATTGGGTAATGTAGTGCTTTGACTAACCTTTGATTGTTTATCTTTCTTTTATTAGATGAGAAACGACACCATGCACTGGCGAATTGGTGTTTTGGTAGCAAAAGAACTCACTTGCATTGGAATATGTAATGGAACACTTTTTAGGGTCTACAGATCATTTCTTCCCGATGAGGTATCTGATTCCATTATACGATCCTACCTTCGGGTTGAGTTATCTCATGTGCTTGATAGTCAAGAGACACCGTGGGCAGTTCGAATCAATGACTCGTCTGTACATTTCACTTTTACCCCGGCTAAGATGTTATCCGTCGGAGAAGTGAAGATATCATGGGAGCATCCAACGAAGTACAACATTAGGCCCTTGGTGATGTGCGCCATGTGGAGGTGTATATTTAGAGTTCTTCGTGAACTAAAACATCAATCGAGCCAAGACAAGATTTTGCGTTTTATATATTTTTCTACTTATTTCTTATTGATGCACTTAACTACTTCTAAGAGTGACATTTTCAACATCAATTTTGGATTTGTCTTTCCAGATTTTTTGCCTTCAATCGTAGATTAAACTATCTCCTACATTCCTTATAAAGCATTGTTCTCTCTATTGAAATCCATGAATGCAAATGCTACTGGCATTATACTATTTCAAACGTCAAAATTTCACATATAGATGTTTGAGGCACATATTTATTAAGGTGTTAAAGGCCAAGGAAAAGCACATGCGTAGGACATTAGCCCGGCAATGCCGGGCACACGTTTACTAGTGTGGTTTTAAATTAAAGTATAAAGTTGCATCAAGAAAACCACTCAACCTTATGAATTGGTGGTGTGAAGTGTCAATGACCCATTGGATGGGTCAATTAAAAGGCCTCCACGAAGAACTCTGATCGGGGCTGCTATATGCGGATAGATCAGTTCAGAATAGCCTGGATCAGGGCTAAATCAGGTCGGATCGGGCTGTAGAAAAGGCCCACGAGCCTTTTCCAATCTAATTTTGGCCGTAGTGGCCCTATGAAGGGATTTGGTGGCGCTTTGTGAAGATCATAGTTTTACCTCTGGAGTCAGGCAATTGGAGCATTCCGAGTTCCCTGGCTGTTTGATCTTCTGTCTCTGGGGGTTTAGGGCCATTTCGAATTGATTGAGAATCAATTCAGCCTGTTCTGGGCAGCTTCATATTTTGGTGCTGCTTGGGAGGTCACTTCGTTCTTGGAGCTTCGTGACTTCGGTTTAAGCAATACTGCTATTGCAATATTAGTTTTAGCGATAGAGCTTCTTGAAACAGGGCTTCGAACTAATTCTGGGGATTAGTTTTTTCAGTTGTGCGTGGGGAGTTCTGGGAACTCAAGGCTACGGGGAACTCAGGGAGTTCAAGGTAGTGCAACTGATCCTACTTTTTGTAGGCTGTGATAAATGTATAAATAATATGATGTGCAAAAAGCTAACCAGTCTACAATGTTAACATAACAAAGTCTACAGGAAAAACATTATCATATCTTGCTTTACATTTTTATTCCAATGCCAGAACAAATACTTTTTGGAACATAGACTACTTATCATTTCTTAACAAAGACTTAAAAATATTCCAGAAAGAAAACCCATGTAATGTCGATGTACTGAATTGGCATGGTCTTATTCTTCCTTAAGCCTCCTTTTCGGTGAAACCTTTGTGTTATCAAGCTAAAATTGGTGCACAAGTTCTTTTATTGATTCATCAATGTTGTTTTTTCCCTTTTTGTCTGCCCCTCAGTGCCCATGTATTAGCTCCAGTAGCTAACATTATTTTCCTTCTGTGAACTGCCTTCGTTATGTTTCTACCATTTGTCTTGAGCAACTTGGAGGCAACTAATTTTTGCTTCAATTTTTCCTCTTCTCCGACAATCATTGATAGCACAGAATGCTTGCCTGCTAAATTGTCATCGCGATTGGCACATTTAACCTCCTATTCTCGAACATTGGCTAGCATAGAATTTTTTACCATGCCTCTGAAGGTTTGCCTGTAATTGGCTCAAAGAAATTCAGCCGCTTGTCCTTCAATACACGAGAAACAAGAAAAATTCTTTGATCTGGTCTCAAAGAACTGGCCGATTTTGTTTTTGCATTTACACTTCCATTAAGCTTCGTTCTGATATACCTTGTAGTATAGTTTAACTTTTGTTTTCTACTACTTATATCAGCCAACTCGCACCCTGATCCCCTCTTTTCCATGTTCGATGATTTTTTGGGTGGGAACAGAGCGGGAAGAACGGCCGTAATTGTGAAATCTTTCTAATAATGGCTTAATGATGAATCAGTTAGGTCAACGTAATTCCCACATAATTTTGAAAATGTACATTCTTACGCCCAAATCCCGTTAAAAAAAAGTAATGAAATGTACACCAATTGACAATATATTTGTGCCACCCTTTCTTGCTTCTACCTCTTAGCATTCGATAAATTGTTTTCAGACGCCTCAAGAAACAAAAGTATCACCAACATAATAGAAACTTAACATTAGATATATTGGAGGTTCTAAATGCGCATCTTCAATTATTGAGCCCTAAATAGACATTATGAACTGCTTATTTATTCCTAATTGTCTAGTATCATCATTAATGCTAAAGTTTTTCCCTTGTGGTAGCAACGGTTGTACTAGCCCATAGTATGGGTCCAATGACCTCTTGATCTTAGTGAACATTAAAAATTCTATTTTCGTTGGTCTAGTGGTAACATAGTAGTCCTAGAACATGTATGTCATGAGTTTGAAATTGCCCAAAGTCGCATTATGTATAGACTTGTCCCATAGCCCGCTGTAGAATCCATGGTCGCACACGTATAGACTTGTCCCATGGCCCGCTGTAGGGTCCTCGTGGAGGTTAAAACAATATCTATTTATTCTTTATAAAATTAAATATCTATTTATTCTTCATAAAATTAAATAAATAAGCATAAAGACAAATTTGTCTGCAATGAATTTGAGATATGGTATATACGACCAAAATGGATAAAGAGATATGTGCAATAGCAAAAAGCTCGGAACTCTATTTGGGCAAGCCGGCTTCTTTCTTTGCCAGATTTTGAGAGTATAATCCCCGGCTTTGGGTCTTTACTTGCAGGTTTACTTCCCGAGCTTTCTTCTTGAATTTGCTTGTATGGTCTCTTGTTTGACCACCTTAATAGGCTTGGGCTTCAGTAAAGCCAATGTTTCTTCTTCAATCTACTTGTATGGTCTCTTGTTTGACCTTAATAAGCTTGGGCTTTGTGCTTGGAGGTTCGAGTCATTTAGCCATCGGGTTCTCTGTTTTTGGGGCTTAGGGGAGAAGCCAACGTCCCTTCTATCTATCTATCTATCTATCTATCTATCTATCTATCTATCTATCTATCTTCCTTAGCAGGCCATGGCTATTGGAGCAAGCAAATTCTGCCGGCATCCCTTATACCATTGTTGGAGCTTCATCATCACCGATACCCATTGCTCTATTCATTTATTTGTAAATATCGAAAATACGATGGGTATTTAGCTGCAAGAGTTGCTCTTTAAATATTAAGTGGTGACTTTAGATGTTGAATATTCTAGAGAATCTTCCATAATCTGATGGCCATAAAATAGGGAGCGTCATATATATCGGATGCCGTTATGTTATAGCCATGGGCATATCTGTGGTATATCCGTGTCTTTACATGTTATAGCCAGTGTTGGGAAAAGTCCGGGGAACACTATAAACCAACCGTTTCCAGTTCAGTTAGTGTATCGTAGGAATTTTTCGGCAAGTTTCCGGCTCTAAACATAAGATACCCAATTGGTCAAAATAACCATAGGCAATTTTCTGATGGGGCCTAAAAAGTTTCCCCAATGCTGGTTATAGCCACGCCGAAAACAAATTACACAGCGTTTTTGGACAGCGGATTTCTTGCCATTTAAGGCTGGCTATGGCTATAACATCCCCACGTCGGACATTTACGCTATGGATAAAATAGAACTAAGAGCCATCTATCAGTGAAAGAAACTTCTCTTTTGTAAAATAAATTAAAATAAAATAAGGATCGGATAAAATGAATAAAGACAGATAGTGCCGGTATGCTAATTTACCACAAGTGAGCGAAATTTTGCCACAAACGGATGATTTGCATCGATTTTTCTCACAATGCCGTAGTTACTGATATGCAAAAAGCTTTCCAAAAATGTTCGAAACACAGGACAAACAAAACGGCAGTACAGAGCTCTGGGTGTGCCAAAACGGTGTTGAAAACGAAGGATGCCTTCGGAAGATGATAGATTACAGTTCTTGAAACAGAAAGCCGACGAAACAGAAAAAGAGAAGCAGCAGCGAATTTCTTGATGCAGCAGATGCATAAGAAGAAGGGGCAGAGATATAATCACACCTTTTAAAAGTGCTCTGCAATATTTTGAGACTGTCATTAACGCACAAGCCATTATTTCCACTGATGTTGAGATTATTTCCAAGCTTGAGGAGGAACTCTGTGGAAAATGGCACAGTGCCCTGCAGCAGATTATTGCTGAGATTTAATCTGTAAATACTTGGCAGAAGCCCTAGATTTGGAGGTATGCTTCCGTTGAAGAAATTTCTGTCCAAAGCGAGCTCGTTCAGATTAGTCAGGCTTCCTATGGACTTAGGAATCGGACCTAAGTAACTTGAGTTTGAAAGTCTCAGTTCTGTTATGTTGCCTAGACTATCCCAGAAGTCTGGCAATGTCATAAACATGGGATTATTTTCCATTATTAAGTACTGCAGACTTACTAACCTGTTCAAAGAACTTGGAATCCCACCTGTTAATCTGTTATTGCTCAATGCCAAAAAAATGAGACTCTGTAACTCCCCAAATGATTCTGGCAGTGTTCCACTCAGTTCATTCTTGCTTAAATCCATCTTTTGTAGCCTGCTAAAGTTTCCAAAAGTCTCTGGAATAGAACTATTCAATGCATTTCCACTTAAGTCCAGTATTGTCAGACTCTGTAAGCTGCCTAGATCCTCAGGAACAGATCCAACCAGCATGTTATAGCTTAGATCTAAATGCTGAAGACTGCTTAAGTTGCCAAGTTGTTCAGGTATTCTTCCTCCTAACGAGTTCTGAGATAAACTTAAAATTTGAAGGTTCTTCAGATTGCCTAGCTCTTTAGGAATGCCTCCAACGAGCTTGCTATTTCTTCTTAGGCTTAAAACCTGCAAAGACTGTGCTAATTTTTCCAAGCTTGCAGGGATTCTGGCCTCAAACTCCACAAAACAGTCGTTTATGAAGAGATTTCTGAGATATGGAAGCTTGATGATGGAGGGAGAAATACTTGCATTTCCATTGCAGTAACATTTTGGTATTGAGCCGATATCTAGCTTGGTAACATGCATATAATAATCATCTTGTTCTTCACATTCTAAACCAGGCCACGGATCATCCGTGCAAGGTCTTGGATGATTTGTTTTCCAGTCTGGATCATTCAGCAGAGCTTCCATCACATTGTATAATGCTTCCAGCTCTCCAGTGTCCATCATATGATCGTTTTCGTCATCTTTGATCATGCCCGCCATAGCCAGAGCTTCAACACATGCAATAAAGAAAAGGAATCTGGCCAAACACGCCATATCTGAGCTTTACAAGCACCGGAATAGACGCATAGATAAAACCCAAGTAAAAACAGGGGATTTTTAACCCTTCAATCACCTGAAGAAAACGACGCCGAAATAAAAGGCGAAATCGATTTTATGACTGCCCAAACGTGAAAAGGGTCTAGATCATCATCCTAACAAATCTAAAGAAAGCATTACCGCTGCAGTACAGAGCAGGTAGAGCTGCAGAGGCGGAAAGCGCAGAGCAGCTATGGATGGAAATAGAAACACGCTCATTCATTCGTTCATGAAAAGGGGCTTTTTTTTCCTTCTTTCCTTGTCAATGCGGTAAGATTCCAAGCTTTGAAAATCCATACTTCACATCAATATCTCGTTCAAAGGCAAGGACTGTCCAAGCATGTAACAGCGGTGAGTGGCAGAGACCGAAGAAACCTTCAGAAGCAAGGTTTTACCAGACTTGGTAAAACCCAGCTTAATCAATGCCGTATTCTCACGCCAGAAGGCATCTGCCATCAAAATCTAACTTACGAATCAATTTGATTACCTGATACTGTTAGAAGTAGAGTATAAGCAGCTGGGGTTGAGCAGAAGCCAACGTGGGCTTTGCTTGCATGAGACTGCATCTTTTTTTCAAGGACTCAAGGACGTGCAGGGTTCCTAGTCCGCCATAGTTGAACCTAAAAACACCATCTTTCCGGTTAGGGTTCTTGACAAAGGGAAACATAAGTTACAATGGGATTAGTGCCTGGATATTGGTGCCCTTTCTAACCACGCTTGTCTTCCACTTGGTTACATTTTAACTGCCCTTGTTTGTTTTTCCAATGCTTTTAGTTGCCCTAAGTCAATTCAACACCCCCATCACCTTGATCCCTGTGCTCAATTTTAACATCCCCCCAAAAGATCACACATGCACTTGCTTCATCCTTCACCCCTTGAACTCTGAGACTTTCACGTTCTCTTCTTCAATTTCTTTTAAACTAATGATTCTCTCATCTGCATAATCATTCTGCTTCCTCTGCTTCTTCGAAAATTTCCACCTCAAACACTTAGAGTGCTCTAGAGTCCACACTCGGTTGATTCGTACATGTTGTTATGTGGAAAGGGAAGGGGGAGGGCATTCTTGCCAGCCCCCTTGACCTGCAGAATCTGGGAGCGTTGTTGAGGCGCGACCGGATTCTGCAAGTCAGGGGGCTGGCAAGAATGCTCGACCCCTTCCTGCTCCACTACGTCAAGGTAAGCCCCAACTTGATTCTCCCGGTTTTCTGGATGCCAATTTTCATTCTAGATTCTTGAATCCGTAGGAATCAATACCCATTCCCTTGACGTCCTGTTTCTAAGGCTTTCCACCTCGAGCGCTTAAAGCTCTCTATGGTCCCCATTCGAATTATTCAAACATGTTGTTCTGTTTCTAAGGCTGGCCTTGCTAAGCTACTATTTGTTTGGTCTCATCAGATGGCTGGCATTGGTATCACCTCAAGTACTTAAAGCGCTCTAGGGTCTCCATTTGGTTGTTTCGAACATGCTCTTTTGATTTTAAGACTTGCCTTGCTAAGCTACTACTTGCTTTAGTCTTCTCACATCGATGGCGTCAATATCGAACTTACTGATCATGTCTTTCACTCACATACTGAAAACATAAAATACTAATCCCCATGGAAAGCATCTCATCTCTTTGTCATTGGTCACGTCTTTTTCCTTTTCCATGAAGGTGTTTCTTTTCTTGTTAAAGTGAACATCATCTTAAAATGACCGTGCAAAACTATGTCTACTCTAGAGACAACCAATAGTATCTTAATTGGAGGTTGGAATCAAATCTCCAATAAATATACTACTTTGAAGATGTAAAAAATGTCCACACGTGTTTGAAACAAATATATTCAAGAAGCTCAAGCCGGGCCAATTTTGGCTCTCGAAATTTAACTAGGGAGCCATTTGATCAAGAATCTACTGATTGCCATAAGTGAATCCTTGAGGATTTACTAAATCAATCAGGCATTGTGGCACATTGGGATTTGATGTAGCGAGACGTTAGACAATGTGGAAACCATCTAGGGCCCAATTTTTTTTGGGTAGGGTGTGTTGGATACAAGGCAGGAGTGTGACAGATTTGAGCATGCGAATTTGCACTCGTTTTAGAGAAACCCCCCTAAAAACAAACTAAACTAAAAAACTTAAAGGCGGTGCGAGGGAGGTGTGAAAGAAAGGATATTATTTTTATTACTTTCCACCTTGCGGCATCATAATTGTGTGGACTCGCTTATGGCAATTCAAGTCCACCTCATGCCACCCATGAGATCCTCTTAAGGAAATCATGATGATTCGCTTATGAGGATTCCCTTGGATGTTTTGGGGAGCTAATCTCATCATCGATTGAAATTGCAAGGATGCCAGGCAATTTGCTTGAAGAATGTGCCATTTTCTTGGAGAACAAATTTACACAATCAGTTCACAATAACATGTTAGTTTATCTCCACCAATGAACAAATGAAAGTGCATTTCTTTAGCAGGCTTGCCTATCCCCCCTACAACAATTCCTGCAATTCTAGCCTATCCTTCCCTAAAAAGAAGGGAAAACTACTAAAATGCCCCCATAAGTTTTGATAATTACCAAAATGCCTCTATATGTTTCAAATTTACCAAAGTGCCCTTAAATACAATGTAAAATAAGGTGCTGCGCACGGAGGGTTGCCCTCCACGGCCGGAGGGTGAAGTGGCTTACATCATAGTTCAAAGTCATTTTTTCACAATCAATCAAAATTGCTACTTCAAAACAATAGAATACTTGATACCATGACTTTATAAGAGTTGGCCTGAAGAAATCTTTGGTGCTCAGCATGGAACAAGTATTGCAGAAGCATAAGGACAAGTCTAATAGAGCAGAGAATGAAAATACATGTTTTGTTAGCATAGGAATGAGAGAACTTCTTAAAGACCTCTAATCTGTTTTTTGTGCTCGGGAGGAGGAAAACATGGAGCATTGTTGTGTGAAGATGCTGATGCAGATGAAGTTAAAGAAATAGTGTATGAATCGCTCTCGCTTTATAATTATGATGTTTTGGTGAGAACATTGTGCATATTTAAATATACAAGATTTACAACCCTGATTTAGACCCTTTTACACTACATTTGTGACTCCAGATCAAAAAATGCAACACATAAAATATAAGTTGTTTTTACATTTGGAAGATGGATGTTGTAGTCTTATATCACTAACCCCCATATTAGAAAAGACTCCATTGCCCTTAAATGGAACCACTCAACTGATTCAAGTCTAAATGAGTCGTCTTAGTCTCTTTTGCTTAAGTGGCAGACTTTTATGATTGTCATAAGATTAAGACAATAATATGAAAAGGGTGCTTTAGCCGAGGAAAAATCTCATTGATTTAGTACTAGTCATGATTTGCTTTAGCACTTCTTGAGCCATCCTTATATGGAAAAGGGACTTTTCTTTAGGTGTTCTTAAACCTAAATCAAGAGGAAGTATTTTTGAAAGTTGTAGAGCCACATTCTTCAAAATGTTTTGTGGTAAAATTGGACCCTGCATAGTATCCAACAATATGCAACATGAATATAAATAGCTATTTGAAGGCTCATTTACTTGTTATGACTTACTTGTAGAAGGGAATCAAGTGCGGGTAAGTGGGTCAGGCTGTTTATAATGGCCTTGAGTGTGTTTTTGCACTTCAATAATCTTTGCTACTTGTACTATCTATTAGATACTTAACAAGTTGCGGAAGAACACCTGCCTCAGCTACTGCCAAAGAATGACTTGGGCTATGCCTTCCAATTTGCCCAAGAGACCAGGCATTAGCACTCTTTATATGGTCCTCTTATTCAGTTGCAAGAGACTCAAGCAATGGTCATACTCCATTGGAGTGAATAATAATCTGGGATAATGATACACTAAAGGCAACAATGTAACCCAGTGCCATGACAGTTGGAAAACATTTCACTGGAATTTTAGCAGACCATTATACAATACAATACTGTTCACGCAGTTAGACATGGGGGATAAAAACAAGATCAGATTACACATTTGAACCTTTTGGAAGATGGAAGGAATTGAAAATCTGTAGCGTGACAAAATTTCGGAGACGTTATCTATTTTAACTAATATGCCATAATCTACATGGATATGAAGAAGCGTTTCTCAAAAGTTATTTCTAACAAAAATCCAAATTTTTAGGTCTTCGTATTTCTCTCGGATGATAACTATACAAAGATAGGACTTCAAGGTTCCAAATTTTAGGCGGGCAATTTGTTTTAAAAGTTGCTAATTGGCAGAAAGTAGGAAATTCTGACTTGGTGGAGCACCAGGTAAATGAGCATCTCTTGTGCTTTCTGCAGGATTATCAACGAGTATTGTCACACCACCAGCACTAACAATGAATTGTGCCAACCAACTTCCCTAATAACAATTGCAGCTTGCTGACAATCAGCATCCTTGAGGCATATAAAGATTTTCGGGAACACTCTAGTTGCCACAAGAACCTGCCAATAAAATGGCACTACATCCAGGTAGCTAATGAAATCATAAGGCCCCGCCCTGCTTGATTTATAATGCTCTTTGCATGATGTATAGCTAAGCTGCTCTAGGGATTGTCACTTAACACCATACAGCTGAAGCACCGTAGATTAACTTGGTTAACCATCATCATGTCTCAGCTGTTCAATAAGAGTTTGGTTTCTCTCAAAGGTGCAATAGATTAATGGAACTATGAAACATCACATCCTATTGCAAATCAAATAGATACTCCCGCTACTAAAATCTTATTTTAATAGTCATGAGAATTTTCATATTTAATGGTCTTAATGTCAACCATTTTTTCTCATATATGTTTGAAAAATGTACGGGTTAATATAGTGACGTCAGCAAGCTCCAACGAGTGCCTTGCTACTTGCCCCAAGCAAAAATAAAATGCAAAACACTGGCTTTTACTCATTATAACTATGTAGTGGTAGTACGATTCTATTTTCCTTATGTTCGTTACCTAAGCTTCATAGAATTAGGAAGAAACTTTAATGAGGAAACCCAGGAAGTTCCAAATGCTAATTGACAAGACGTAAAGAATGTTTAACAATGTTGGCAGAGAACACTAACATTTGATTAATGAAATGTCGGCTTGTTAACTTCTGCCTATACTTAGGTAGGTTCTTTAGCTACAATGGATATTGCCGCATACTCTGCTTCTGCTGAAGACATAGCAACCGAAGATTGTTTTTTACTTCTCCAGGATATAGCTGCTCCTCCTAACGTAGTAATATAACCTGAGGTGGATTTTCAAAAATCTGTATCTCCTGCCCAATCGGCATATGCATATGCCTTTAGAATCATGCCAGTTTCTTTGTCCCACTTGTAACTCTAGACCATCATTAAGTGTTCCTTTCAAATATTGAAGAACTCGTTTTGCTGCAAGCCAATGTACTTGTCCTGGATTGTTTGCAAAGCGGCTCAGAAAATTAACTGCATAGGCAATATCAGGACGTGTACTGTTTGCCACATAGAGTAAGCAACCAATTAGTTCTATGTATGGTACCTTTTCCATATAAGGTTTTTCAGGAACCGTGCTTGCACACATCTCATTACTTAATTTTGCACCAACCACCATGGGTGTTTTGACTGGATTACATTCTAAGTTGCATTTAATTAAAGTGGGTCAGATCTTGACGTTTGGGTCTTAGGCTGAAAATGGAACTCCTGCAAAAAAAAAGTAAGTTGCCATTGAATCATTATTAGATTTTTTTCTTGATAAAATAAGAATAACATTTACATACGACAATCCAAGAAAATGAAGGGGGATGGTGGAGAAAGAAGAGTAGGAAGGAAGGGGAGGCAGGAGGGAGGGAGGGAGGGAGGGAGGGGAAGTCAAAGGAGCACGAGGAGGGCAAAAGGGCAAAGGGAGGGGCCGAGCAAATGGGGAGGGGAGGGGAAGGGAGGAGGGAGAAGGGCAAAGGGGAGGGGAGGTGCAGGCATGGGGAAGAGGAGGAGGGGCAAAGGGGGAGAGCAAAGGGGCAAAATGGCTGGGGTATATGGGTAGGGGCAAAGGGGTTGGGTTAGAAGGTATGGGTAGGGACGAAGGGGCAAAAGGGGTGGGATATGGGGAGGGGCAAAAGGGCAAACATGACAAAAGAAAGGAGGGAGAGAGGGAGGGGGTTCCATGGCTAAACCAATGTTGTTAAGTACGTCAAAATCCATACCTTTAAAAAATGTTTTTTAAGATTTTTTGAAGATTTTTAAAATTTTTGGAAAAAAATTTTAAAAACGTATTTCATATAAAATACGTTAAAAATCTTTAAAATCCTTAAAAATCTTTAAAAATCCTTAAAAATCTACATAATCCTTAGACTATAATTTTGTTTATTCAAATATATGATATTCTTGAACTTCCCTGTCTCATGAATCAACTCGAAAAGCTCGTCTTCGTGGCATACTAACCCTTCGCATGCAGTTTTCAAGTGGTATGCTAGAGTTCATAAGTGCAAGAAATCGATAGGTTCAAGCTGGATTAAGAAAGGAACAAGCCACAGATGAAGATTTAGGGAAAGCAGATAGAAAGCCATGGCTGCTACCGACCTTTGAAGCAGTCTTTGCGGATCTCTTCCCTCCCTTTTTCCCATTCACAAAGCACAAAGTCGGATATGTAGCATGTAGCAAAGCCAGATTTGTAGCCTATAAGAGCATCTAAGGGCCAGACCAGAGGTAGATTGAGAGGCCTTGATTCAGAGGCAGCTGCTGAAGCAGTGACCTCAAGCAAAAGATTGCAGCAGGCATCGCCCTTCTCTTCCGACGAGGACGAGGCCAAGGTTGTGGGGCCTGTTATCAGGTCAAATGCACTCGTCCTACTTCAGCCATAGCCAAGATAACAGATAAGAGTCAGATCAGGAGGCCATGGTTTGGGGCAGGTGCTGAAGCGAAGTCGGCCATGGTTTCCACTGCAAAAAACAAAGGGAAAAATGAAATATTAGGGCTCTCCATAGCTGTCAAGCTTTTCATCTGCCCTCGAAAACATCAGCCTTTAGTAGATGTTTCACGTCCGGAGCGTCCGAAGACTTTAGTAGATGTTTCAAGTCCCTCGGAGCGTCCGAGCATCCGGCTCAAAGGTGTGTACCAAATTTCAAAATTTAAATATGGGTGGAAAGAAAAAGCGGGGTATAGAAAAATCTTTCAAAAAAAAGTCATTTGGGGAAAACAAATAAGAGGGGTACAGAAATGACATTAAAAATGACGTAAATATATGGTTGAACTTTAATATTGGCAATGGTTAAACTTTAATGTTGGTAAATATTGGTAATGGATGAGCTTGATTATTGGTAAGTATTGGCAATAGCTAAACCAAAAAATAAAAGATAAAAAAAATCTTATGATAAATATTGGTAATGGTTGAACTTGAATATGGATAATGGTTGACTTTATGTTGAACTTAAATATTGGATTGCTCGAACTTGAATAGTGATAAATATTGGTGATGGTTGAACAAGAAAGAAAACTTCTTCTATTAGTATGGTTGAACTTGAATTGGAAATGGTTGAACTTGAATATTGGGATGTAGCAATGAAGCACCCTGGAGGGGAGTCGGAGGGAAAAATGGACGTGCGTCTATTTTCTTGCCTTTTTTGTCTTTTTCCAATATTTTCTGTTTCAAGCACTTTCTTGATAAAAAGTATGAGAAAATTTGAATTTTCTCAGATTTGAGACAAAATTTCTGTGGATCAATCTGCTGCCCTTGTAGAAGGGTAGCTCTAGCTGTAATCTGCACATTCTGATCTACAAATTGACTACGGTTTGGCTATACTTATGCAGCAGAATCACCTTTTCTTTCGTCTGATTCATCAGTTTTCACAATCATAAGGGAGAAGTCTAGAATTTCGTGTGGATTTTTAAAAGGCGCGGCTTCTGATCTTTGGAATTCCTTAATTATTCATCAGTTCTTCCCGGACAATCTGTTCTTCTCAGAGTATTCCTTTGTTCCAAGCACTGTTGAATTTGAAGTTCAAATCACTAATTCGTGGCTAGAAGAATTTGTGGGATCGAGTGCATTCGGTCCAGCAGGGAAATTCCGAGTTCATTGTGATTGGTTGAGTTATATTCGATAGAATTTCCCCCTAAAATTCTTTTGAATTGAATCAGGTTTCCGCAGCAATCGGTCAATTTATTGTGTATGGCAATTCGATCTCCTTGGGTTAATTCTGATTCATGCTATAGGTTTCTGTCCTTTGCTTTCTGTTACCTTTTTCCTCTTTTCAGTTGTTAAAATTTTTACATGAACTTTTGTTGCTTCCACCTGAATTTTTCGCAATGGTCTCCAATTTAGCAAAAAACCCTAAACATTTGGCCCTCTTGCACGCATTCGCGAACCTTTCCGCCTCTGATCGATCCTCTGTTCTTCAAAATTTGATTTCCTTCCAGGATCAACCTTCATGCACTATTCTTTTCGGTAACTTTGATAATTTGCTGCCTTCTTCTTCTCCAATGGATCCAATTTCTCATGGTGTTCCTCATTGGGACAACTTATCTGTTGATCCTGATCACCGGGGTATTCTTCATCCCCTAAATCCCGCTACTCAAGTTCCTGTGCCATACGGAGTTGCAAGAGGTCATCAGGAGATCCGTTCAAGCAATGATTTGGATGAAAGGCTTAAGCGTACCACAATTTCTCATCTCAGCGAGCGAAAAATGAGCATCTACCATGGTATTTCTTTGAATCTTCTGATTGTCCATTCAAAAATTGATGCTTTATCAAACTCTGCTGTAATTATAAAAGTCCAGAAATGTGGTATGAAATTAGATAAAGTGTGGGCCTTTCTTCTCAGCCTTCATAAAGGTATCCTTATCCAGGCTATATATTGGCTTAATTTTCCCTACATTATGCTTGAATGTGGGAACTCTAAATCAGCCAATTTCTTTCTGAATTTTGGCCCCTTGACTTATGAGACCTCCCAATTGACCTTCCTCAAATGGCACCCTAAGCTTGACATTGATTAAATGAATAACTTATGCATTGCCTCCACAACCTTATTTGGCCTCAATCCAATCTACTGGGATGAAGAATGCTTTAAACTCTTATTCAACTCTATTGGAACCTATATTTCCACTGAATATTCCCCTGCCAAACCCCCCAGAAGCTTTGTTCAACTTGATCTCTCCAAAGGTATACCTCTTTCCATTCCATTTACCCTCACAATGTCAGAAATGCTCTCATAGGCATTTCTGGTACCCGGATTGCAAATCTTCAACAGAGAATTCTCAAGTGGGCAGATTACATCAAGAAGCTCAGGTTCCAGGTAAGGATTCCAATCAGCAAACTATAGGGGAAAATCAAATGGATCAGTGTGGAAAAAGCAATATCACAAACGAAAACATTGGTAAAGATCCTCAGTTTCAAAGACTGCCAGAAAATGACAAAAGTAAATGGAAGCTACAAGAGAATCCAGAAAAATAAGGCTGCAAGAGATGAAATGAGAGGCAAAGGAAAACTTTGTGAAGCTGAGTTCCCAATTCCTACACGACCTCTGGCAATTGGTGAACCAAAGCTTCTAGTCAAAGGGACTATGACTGGAAAAGCTTCCCAGGCTACTGATAAATTAAATTTCACTCTGAGTGAAATAATTAAAGAGGCCAAAAATCAGGAAAAAGGCCAATGCTCTTACAGTCTTATGGATTATCCTATCAAAAACAATAGTAAGAGTGGGTCATTAACTATGAAATCTCAAGACAAAGCTAAGTTTCAGTTGAATTCCTCCCAGGTGAACTCACATGTTAAAATACCTGTATCAGCAAACTTGAATCAGCAAGACAAAAAATCAAATGAGCCTAAATTGGACACTCATTTGTCTAAGATCTCTAGTCAAAGCACTGCAGACTTGAGTCAAGAGTCAACACAGCAGCAAGTCAACTTCAAAGTCAACTGCTCCAATCCTTTTCAGGTATTATCTGACCTTAATGGTAATCTAGATGCTGAATTAAATAAGAGCAAAAAATGTGTTTCCCAGACTTGTCCCTCATCTGTCCACACCATAGTCACTCCTCACATCCAAACTCATTCTGCTGGTGCAAACCTAATAGATTTGCCTTCCCTAATTGACCTTGACTCCCCAGTGGTTGAATGTCCTTCAAGCCCTCCAAAAATATTCAATGAGTTTGCTGAGCAGATGGCCTCTCTGCAAAATAACATCTCACAAACTTCACTTGAGGAAGGAGTTGCATTGGATGGAAATGATTCTGTGGCTGCACATGAGATTGTCCCTGATTTTGTCCCTGACACTCCTGAAGAAATAGCTATTCAAACTGTGGACCTTCAAGGAAAAGAAAATACCAGGCAAGTTCTTGCTTCTGCTCCTTTAAATATTAATATAAATCCTATGTTTTAGTTTTTTCCTGGGGGATGTTCTGATTATAGTGATACTGAGGGATATGGGAGTGATAAAGAGAATTGGGGTAAAGAGGAATATTTAAATGAAAATCTTAACATTGGCCCTAAGCCTGAGAAGATTCAGCCAATGAAAAAATCTGTTAAAAAGGATGGGGATAAATTAGGCTTGATCTTGTCTGGTCTTAATAAAACTCCTGCACAAAATACCAGAAGTAAGAGAAGATCAAGAAAGACTAGATTATAAATCTTCCTTCTCCCAATATATCTTTGTAATGAAGATTCTTTCCTGGAACCTTAGGGGTATCAAAGGTCCTTTGAAGAGGAGACGGGCTATTGCTCAAATCAGGTTATATAATGCAGATATCATTCTTCTGCAAGAACTTAAACTTCCCTCTTTTGAATGCAGCAACTTAGAAGATTAGATTTACCCTTCTTCTTCCTCTATTTGGATTAATTCCTCTGGAGCTAGTGGTGGTTTGGCCATTGTCTGGAAAAAAGACATCAATCATTCTTCCTTTTACAACAGCCCTTCTAGAGCTTGGCAAGCCTTGATTTGCTCTGTCTCTAATTCTAGCTTTGGCATCATTAATATATATGCTCCAACTTCTCCAAAAGATAGGGAACCAATTTGGACTGAAATTAATAGCTGGCTGCAATCTCAAACTCTAGATAACTGGATCATTGCTGGAGATTTCAACAATACCCCCTCTTGGGATCTTAAACTGGGAAATAAAATTAATATGTCCAAAACTGAGAAGGAGAACTGGGACTCTCTTATTTCTGATAATAATTTGATCTACATCCCCTCTTCCACTGCTATCTATACTTGGTCAAATAAACAGAAGGATAGAGCAAGGGTTTACTGTACTCTTGATAGATTTTATGTTTCCAATCCCTCTGCAGCCTTTTGGGACAACAGCTATGTTACAAGTGATGAAGGAACCTCTATTTCAGATCACCAGCCTCAGTTCCTTCAAACCTCTCATGTTATCAGGGTTAAAAGAGAAGGGAGCACTCCTTATAAATTTAATTCTTCTCTTCTTGAGAATGAAAACTTCTGTTCCCAATCCAAAGCTTTCTATGATGAGCTTTCTAATAGGTTTGCTGATAATCATATGCCTCCTATAAGCTTTTCTATTCTAAAATCAAGGAGATCAAAAGATGGATCAAGAACTGGTCTAAACATATTCAGGATCAGTGCAATAAAGAAAAGAACCAGTTTCTCATGTATATGAAGGACATAAGATCCCTACTCCAAAATGATCCATCCAACTCTAATCTTCAAGTGGGGGAAGAAATTCTAGAGAGAAGAATTAAAAATATAGAGGAGATGGAAGCTAAAGGTTCTGCTATCAGGTGTAAAATCAAATATACTAATGATATGGATTCTGGCTCTTCAAAATTCTTTTTCAGGGTAGCTAAAAGCAGGGTCCTTAGAAATTCTATTACTGAAACAATTGATGATCAGGATAACAAATATAATTCTCACTTTGACATTGCAAATTTCTTCAAGAGTAGATATATGGACCTTTTTAAAGGTAAATCATTTCATGCCAATGAGATTTCGGAAGCTAATGACTTTATCTCTACAGTCAATAATATTTTACCTGATCTTCTTGAAATCATGGATGTGTCCCTTACTGCCATTCCTTCTCATATAGAGATCTTTGATACTCTCAAATCTTTCAGTAATGGAAAATCTCCTGGACCTGATGGTCTTCCAGCAGAATTTTATATCAAATTCTGGGATATTCTCAAAAATGATTTGATCTCCTTAGTTAATGCCTTCTGGAATTCTAATCATCTCCACCCTTCGATTTCCAGTGGCTTTATCTCTCTCATTCCTAAGGTTGATCATCCCTCTAAATTTCAAGATTGGAGACCCATCTCCCTCACAAACACTACCTATAAGCTTTGTGCCAAGATCATTGCTCTAAGAATCAAAAGCTTTCTTCAAAGAAATATTAGTCCAAATCAATCTGCTTTCCTTCCTAATAGGTATATCTTGGACAATTATATGGCTGCTATGGAGGGTCTGCATTGGAATAAAATTTCTAATCAAAATTGCATTCTCCTCAAATTGGATTTCAAGAGAGCTTTTGATTCTGTGAGATGGGATTTCCTAGATTTTGTTATGACTAAAATTGGTTTCCATCCTAAGCTCATTAATCTAATTCACGGTTTGAATGCTAGATCGAATTCAGCTGTTCTTATCAATGGTGTCCCTTCAGGTTTCTTTCCTCTCTCTTGTGGAGTTAGACAAGGATGTCCTCTTGCCCCTTATCTGTTCTTAGTGGCTGCTGAACTTCTTACCAAGGTCATCATGCATTACCAAAATACAGCTCAAATAAAAGGCTTAAAAATGCCAAATTCTGATGATACCATTACCATTCTCCAATATGCTGATGACACCTTCTCCTTCCTTGATGCTAATCTGCAGAATATTAATCTTTTCCTCAAGATTCTAAGTCAATTTTCTGCTGCCTCTGGTATTCATTTAAACTTAAGCAAGAGTATGATTATTGGGGATGTCAATACTCCAACTCTAGCTGGAATTAATGTTCTTCCTTCCAATCAGGCAACTAAATTATTAGGTATGCCTCTATCTATGGATCATAGCATCAAAGGTCTTTGGGACCCTATTCTCCTCAGAATTAAAAAGAAGCTGAATAACTACAGGAATTATCTCTCTCTTGCAGGCAGATCTTTGATTGCTAATGTTGTTCTTGCTAGCTCTTATGTGTACTTTTCCACAGCTCTAGTGGCTCCAAAATGTGTTTATTTGGAGCTTGAGAAAATCCTTAGAAATTTCATTTGGAAGGGAAGCCATTTGGTTAACTGGAATTCTATTTGTAAACCTAAATCTTCTGGTGGCTTAGGCTGCAAGAATCTGTTCAAACAAGCTCAATCTCTTGCTGGAAAATTTATTTGGAAAGCCATTCATGGAAATCTTTCTCCTGCCTGCTATTTCATTAGATATTGGATTTCTCTGAGTCATCCTTATGGGCATCCCTCTATTCAGCATTTGCTTCCTCATTCTGCTTTCAATCAGTTGAGACCAGCCACCAATATCTCCTCTCTTATGAATAATCTCATCAAGGCTTGGAATGCTATCTCTCCTAACTTCCAATTTATTTCTAGGGATAAGCTTCATGGTGATACTCCAATTTTCTAGAACCCTATATTGGTTGATCTGAATTCTTCTGTTCTTGCTATAAAACATCCTAGAATTTATAAGAAGTGGCATGAGGCTGGCTTAATTTATCTTAAAGATCTGTTTATTGATGGGAGAGTCATCTCTTGGGCTAGACTGAAAGGTATTATTAGGGGCACATCATCTGATAAGAAAATATATTCTCTCATCAAGCCCTTTCTCTCTAACTTATCTCTCAATTCTGATGGAAATGACTGGACTATAAATGGGAAAGGGGTTTACAAAGTGAAGAATGTGTATAATGCTATGTCCTCTAATATGGATGATTGCAAAGCTATGCTGAAATGGTCTATTACTCATGATCAGCTTAGGAGTCTTTTTGATAATGTTTGGAACTCTTATTGTCCCCCGAAAATTTCTTACTTTATCTGGCTTCTTGCTAATGGCAGTCTGAATAACTTGGTTTCTGTGTCTAAAAAAAATCCTAACATCTCAGCAAATTGCCCTTTAAACTGTAACAGTCTTGAGGATATGTGTCATATGTTCTTCTGTAGCAAACTGGATGATTCTTGGAATTGGATTGCTGCTAAATTTGGCATTGTAACTAATGGGGATCTTCTGTCTCTTATACAACATGATGATATTTTTACCAATTCTATTATATACATTACACTATGGAACATTTGGAAAGCGAGAAATCGAGTGTTATATGGCCATAAGAATCTCTCCATTTTCTGGATAAAGATGCATTTTCAGTTTGATTTTGAGACTATTGCAACTGCTCATAAAAAGAAATTTAGAGCTATCTTTGACAGGAAATGGGAGGCTTTCGGACAGTATAGGGGACATTACAATTTATTTGCTTCAAACCTTAATGTTGTGGATTCTAACTTCTTTCTCTCTGATGATCCTAGAGTATCTTGAATTCTTGCGTGGAGAAGGAAGCAATAAATTCGACAGCAGCCAATCTCCCTTCAGTCAGACTTCACATGATCATATTATGAAGAATGATATTGCTACTACCATGGAATCATTTCTTATAAAGAGAGGTCATATGAGACATCTGAAGGAAAGTGAAGATTTGTGGGCAAGTATTTTTTGCAGAGAGGTTGTCCAAATCCATTGCCTTTGGAATTTTCTGTCAATAAACAATTTCATCCTTAATGAAACTCAGCTGACAAGGTACAGATCAATGTACTATAATCATAGACTATTCGCTGACCTCTATGGATCACTGCTATTACTTCTGGAAGGCAGGGGCATGTTCCGTCTATTCTACCACAACAATTGGGCACCCAACCACTACCTATTTGGCTCCACAGATGGCTTCAATGCTTATTTCAACTCTGTCTTCTCATCTCAGACCTGATATCTCCATGCTCTTGGCCTATCCTCCAGGAAACATGTCTTTGCTCTTGTTTAATTTAGTGCTGGCTTACCTTTTTGGTGGATTACAATTTTGGCAGGTTATCAGTCTTCTTACAGGATCCACAATTTCTACTCTGCACTGTGGAAGTTACAAAGTTTTACTGCTCTCTAAGAACGTGAATTTTATCGGATCTTCTTAATTGTTGCTGCACATCACTTTGATTGGATACAAACTTATTTTCAGTGTCCTGTTGTTATCTGCTGATTCTGATATACATTTTGGTATGCTTTCCTATAAAAGCATACTTTTGCAATGTATTTGAGATTTTATAATTAATGACAAAACCGACTCTTACTTTCAAAAAAATAAATAAATAAATAAAAATAAAAACTTGAATATTGGTAAATACTGCTAATGGTCGAACTTGGATATTGGTCATGGTTGAACTTAAATGTTGGCTCTCAGACCTGCCTTTTTTAGACCCTCAGACTTGCATTTTTTACTTTGGCCCTCAAACTACATTTTCACTCTGAGCTACCTTTTTCGACTCGCGAGTCGGGAAAGGCCATCAGAGGGGTCTTGAGGGTCTTTCTCGACTCGCGAGTCAAGAAAGGCCCTCAAAAAACTTTTTTTTTTTCCTACTTAAAAAAGGGGGGGAGGGGGGGTTCTTTTTTCTATTTTTTGGGCTCTAAGCTACGTTTCTCGACTCGCGAGTCGAGAAAGGCCCTTAGAGAGATCTTATGACCTTTCTCGACTTGCGAGTCAAGAAAGGACCTCAGACTTGTTTTTTTTTCTACTTAAAAAACAAAAAAGAGAAGAAAAAAACCCTTCTTTTTTCTCTGAGCTACGTTTCTCGACTCGCGATTCGAGAAAAGCCCTAAAACTTGCATTTTTCAATCTGAGCTGTGAGTAGAGATCTGCCAAGATCATTTGAATCCCTTGTTCCCTTAGATCTGCCTTTTTCATTCTGAGCTATGTTAGTCCTGTGCCTCCCTAGTGCGGGGACTATTCATGCATCTGACAGACTGTGTCAAGCTCAAGGATCCTCGATCGCCCACGGGTCGATCATCAAAGGCTCGAAGAAGACCAAAGCAGACCACTTGATCAAAGCCACGCGGGCCATCAACAAGAGGCGCGGGCCGGACAAGTGGCGGCCCGTCACCGCCACCGCCTCCAGCGTCGGCCGGGCGTGATTCTAGGCACTTCAAGAGGCACCGCCAACATTCCTGCAGAATCGGGCCTCCTTCCGTGAGTCGGCACCGGAGATCGGTCGAGTGTCTATATTGGGCCCAAGGCCATTGTACTATATATATGAGTAGAGCTAGCACATGAGTTTTAGATGAGTTTTGAGTCTTGTCTCCTTTCAGTTTTCTCTCTATTGCGAGAGCTCATGTATTTTCATCATTGATATCAAGGAAGCTTATCATCTTTCTCTCATTTGTTCTGTTTTCTTCTTTTTCTTCTCTTCTTGCAAATCCCGTGACATAGTCCCCGGACTCTCCTCTTAGATCCACGGGTCCTCCACAGAGGGCTGTCTTCCAGAGCTCCCGAACCCGGACCCCAAAAACACCGCCGCCGGGTGCGATTCTATCCTCCTTTCTTCGTCGCCATGTCCCGTAAAGTAATTTCACGCGAAGAACTCCTTTTCCAGACGGCCTCTCGCTTGGGAGCGCCATCGGCGTGGTCGGAAACTGTTCGCGACATGTATGGAGCCGCTTATGACATAGAGGGAGGCCATCTTGGGTCTAGGGCTCGGTCGGCGCCACTAACCCCTCGTGTCTGTCTCGTCCCGGTTCCCGCCCCAAGCGTGCAAACATTGCTCCCAACCTCGGTCCCTCATCACACTCGGGGAGCCTTTATCGGGCTAAATCTTCTCAACCGTACTTTCACACCCCCGAACATGCCTACATCCATCACTCTTCGGGCCATACGCCTCTTCCTTCACAACCATCATCTCCCGGGTGGGCACGGCTATCCACATGTCTCCTTTGGCGCCTACCTGTGAATATCCTTTCCTACGTTTCCCCCCGCTTCTTCCTGTTTACAACCTTACGGATCTCAAAACCAATGCTCCGGCTACGCCCGGTTTCTCAACCGCAAATCACCCCTTCATCGGGGTCCTTCGAGGCACCATGCCACATCCAACTCAACCTCAATATCCTCACTATATTGTTCTGTCCCCCAAAGACTTTCACATCTACCTTCGGACTCGAACCGGACTTATCCCACCTTTGGCAACACTTAAAGGCAAACCGTTAGACCAAAGTGCTCAGGCCCACATGGAAGAATTTGAGGCTCTAGCCGTCCTAAATGGTCATGCACAACCTCAACTGAAATTCCACATCTTTTTCCACCACTGCGTGGTTTTCCTCATCAATGGCTCATGTCCAACAAAAGCCATTGGAAACAAGATGGTCCGAAATGCGCCTTTGCTTTTGCCTCTCATTACGGGACCACGGATGATGATCAACTTCATCTCAAGCAACTCAATGAACTTCAACAAGAGCCCACGGAGTCCGCCCGGGATTTTATGGATCGACTTCACATTCTCGCTAAGTAAGCTCAAGGAGTACCCCACACGAGCCAGATTTTGGTCGGTTTCTCCAAGGACTTCCTCCGCCTATTCGACTCATGATCAATACCAAGGCCCCAAGACTTTGGAGCGGGCTATCGACCTTGTCAATCACTCGGGCCAATGTTTCTCCCGAGGCGTGGCTCTTCAAGAGCTCCCGCTCATTACACCTGTCATGGTTCCACAAACGGTCCGTTTCAGCCTCAACACGCTAATCCACAGCCTAGTCAAACGGTGCCATATTTGCAAATACCAAGGCCATTTGGCCAATGAGTGCAACTCCACCAATGGCCCGCCTCATTGCAAGCGATGCAACATGTGCAATCATGCCGCGGAAGAGTGCACTCGCACTCATCCCACACCGTTCCACAACAAAATGGTTTATCGAAAGTGCAAACCACACCTCGGCAACAATCGCGACTATCGCCAGCCACCACTTCAGGTGCAGCCTAATGAACTCTATCGAGAATGGGGAGCAACCAGGGGATCCAACCAACGCCCTCCTTTTGATCCTTCTAAAGCTCGGTGTTATCACCGTCAAGAATGGGGTCATACCACCACGGCGTGTCCTCAACTTCCACAAGTTCATGCACAGCTTCCTGGCACAAATCAGACCACATCGGTCCGCCTCACGGCTTACCAACTCTGGCTTGCTAATGGCAAACAAGGCCCGAGAGACCAGTTCTTAAGAAGCCACCAAGAGCGCTCAAAGAATCACGCTATCAACCAGCTCCAAAGAAATCAACCTCATTTTGGATCAACAAGCCCAAGAGGAAATTTTTCAGGCACTTAATCCTCCAGTCCAGCCGTCAAATTGGGTTGGTTTAGTTTCACGCCAGACCAAGGCATCACGTCCCTTGACCATTATTATTAGAATGGCACGCAACCCCGGCTTTGCAGTTGACACCATTCCTCATGAGGACGAAAAAAAGGTTCACTTTGCACCTGACTTGGAAAAGCTCATGCCACATGTCATGCCCAAAGTTCGCCAAAGCATTTTGAACCTCATGCAAGCTGCTGAAGGCCGCACATTGGCAAATGTTCATGCCACCACTAGAGCTCAACAAAGACAAGATACCCTTCAACATCTCAACCTCCACGCCTCGGACATATCCCAATATTGTCGCCGAGGTTGACTTACTCAAGAAGTTGCCGCTTCCCCGCCACGCACTCCCGCACCGGTGGAACCAGCAGATCCTTTTTTCTCATGTACCTCTCGAACTCAAGAGGAGCTCGCCAAGATCAAAATTCCTTTAAGCTTGGCAACCATTTTTAAAACTCTGTCCTCCTCTCAAGGACCAGGTTACCACTCCCAACTGTTTTAGTTGGGGCCGTGGCTACCTCTACACCCACGGTCCATGCCACGGTGGGTAATCAAGAAGTCAACCATGTTCAAATCGATGGAGGTAGCGCGGTCAATCTCATCACGGATAAACTCCGCAAACAAATGGGCATCACACAACTCTTTTCGTGCCCCATATGACATCAAATTGGCTAATGGCCATATCACGCCGACCTCAAGGCGTCACACCTCTTCTTCACATCAACATTGGTGATCTCCGCTTCCCCATGGAATTTGGAGTTTGGAAAGTCGGGCGAAGATCTGTGTGACTATGAAATCTTTGGTAGGCGCACCTTTTCTCCGCCAGGCAAAGAGTATCCATTACTGGGCCACGGACCGCTTAGTCATCACCGATGGTCATCTCAATGCCACCATGGACTTGCAAACAAAGTGCAGGATCATTTCTGTTGACAATGCGGAACCCTCTCTTTATTAATCGATTCTCAAGAAGCTCGTAATATTTATCAAGTTCGGAAGCTCCACCGCGTCGTCTCTGTCTATCCTACCCGGAAACCATCATTCAATTAAATTGGGATTATGTCTATTCCAAAATCGCTACCGTATAAGCTATTTATTGACCATTATATTGAATTAACCACACTTTTGCACTGAGTTCATTTTCGGGCTAGGAAGATGCATTTTATGTTGAAATGCAAGGGCATCCAAATATTCGGTCCAAATGACCCATATTATGAAAGAATGTTGGCAATATAAAAGTAGGAAATTGCTTATTAATTGCATAATCACCCAACGATACAACCCAAATCTAAACATTGAAATTGTAGTGTTTTTACGAATAAATAACAGCAAGCAAGTTGCTACAAAACAGATTTTCATAAGGTCAAATCGCTGCGGGCGCGATTTTATTCCCATAAATAACGTATTATAGTGGAACATAAACTTTAAAACTAATCCGAATCATCGCCGACAAAGCGCAGCGGCAAGCCGAGATCCTTTCGATCATGAACAAACCATGCTCGATTCCATATAAGATAGATTACAACATCAAAGGGATCAGGATAGAAGCGACGGGATTCATAGCAACGACATCAAGCCAGTCCGAAGTTCTATTTCTAGCTCGGCACCGCAGAGGTCCCAAGGTGGTTCATCCGCGTAATAGAATGTGCCATAATAACAAGTGTATAGGGAAGTCGGCCGATGGTTTGCCAATTTCATGCATACGTATTTATAGACACCTAAATTATTGACGGTATATACATACAAATTATTGCAAGTATAGCAAACCATACACGTAATATAAAAAGAACAATACGCATACCGATTGGGAAAAATTTTTAGTAAACTGGAATTTTTTATTATGGGGGTTGTATAGACCTTATGCGGGGGTTGTATACACGCGTACAAGACTGTATCATAGACCTTATCACGGGGGTTCTATACACGCAGCAAGCATCTGCGGTATCATACATACATGAATATTTAGAGAACATAATAACACCTGTGATCATATACCAACTTCCAAACACAATAGAGACCAAAGTATGAACTATGTATGTCCCTAGTAACCTTCCCCAAGTTCCTAACCCCTTCCCCTTCCCCCTTTCCCTTCGCCTCTGAGGTCTAACCCACGATCCGGGTTAGGAGTCAAGAGCTCACGCCATCCCATGCTGATTCTTCCCACCATATGGGGTACCTAGTCATTAGAAAAGTAATTCCACAGATAATACTCACGGAAGAAGAGCGGACCCAACTCCACAAAACCGTTGTACTCATTGTAGTACACCCTAATAAGGCCATACATCCGTCCCTTAGAAATTTCATGAATGAACTCGATATGTATGCATCCGAGAGTGTGCTAAATATCCAAAGACGAAGAAGAGGCCTCAATTGTCGTGAGCATCTCGGCCCAGATAAGGAGGGGGTTCAAGCATTCCCCTCATTGCAAGTCTCCTATAACATTCGATGGATTAATTTCCATCAGTGGCTCATGACCACAATCAAATCGCCGAGAATGAAGTTGATCAACTCCATTGTAAGCTCCTTGGTGGGACTCGGGCGCAACCTCCACTCCAAGAAATGGTCCCATAGCTCATCCATTCCAGCCGCATTGTAACGCCCGGGGCATGCTTGCGTGCCTTCCGAGTAGCCCAGGAGGATTGGGTCCAATCATTTAAAAAAGCAAGCAAGGATCACCGACGGAGCAAGGAACACGGAGCAGAGCAAGTAGCAAGTTCAAGAGCAAGCAACAAGATCAAGTAGCATGGAGCACGGAATGAAGTAGCAAGGAACAAGGATCAAGATCAAGTAGCAAGATGCAATGAACAAGGAAGATCAAGTAGCAAGAAGATCAAGGAACAAGGAAGATCAAGGAGCAAGAAGCAAGGATCAAGATCAAGTAGCAAGGAACAAGATCAAGTAGCAAGATCAAGAGCAAGGAACAAGATCAAGTAGGAAGGAGCACGGAATGAAGTAGCAAGGAACAAGGATCAAGATCAAGTAGCAGTAGCAAGATCAAGAGCAAGGAACAAGATCAAGTAGGAAGGAGCACGGAATGAAGTAGCAAGGAACAAGGATCAAGATCAAGTAGCCGAAGCAATGAACAAGGAAGATCAAGTAGCAAGAAGATCAAGGAACAAGGAAGATCAAGTAGCAAGAAGATCAAGGAACAAGGAATATGAAGGAGCAAGAAGCAAGGATGAAAAGTGAGAAGTGAAAAAACAAGGTAAAAGAATTTATAGCTACTTAATCCAATAATGTTGAAGTATAATACCAATAATGTTGAAGTATAATACCAATAATGCCGACGATAATAATACCAATAATGCTCACGTATAATACCAATAATGCTGAAGTATTATACCAATAATTCTATAACGACTATAAAAGCAGCTCCATTCGGTAAGTCATTCATCTCCCATCATGGCTTATAATATTTATGATGATCAGTTTGAGACCATTCTTTGCTCCATGAGCTACAATGATATTAATCGCGATAACGTAAAGGTGTTAAGTCGATCCTTACTTACAATCCAAAGCGTAAGGTCGTGGAGTGTGATTGCCCCGCCTTTACTCGCGGTTGTGATCCATCTTCTTTGGGTTCCCGAGCGCCATGCCTACGAGCTGAATGCGATCACAATAGCAGGGATTGATGATGAGTGAATCATCGACTCTATAATGCCATCAATAATATGTGCATCTAAATTATATGTATGCCATCAATAATGTGTGCATCAGATGTAATGATGTGTATTAAACACCTATTATAATAGATGTAAGGATGTTAGTATAAGCATAAATTAGGATGTATCGACAACGTATTAATTGTCCAAAATGCTTAAGTATTATAGCAAAAGAAATTACATACATGATTATCGAGAACATGATCGAGATTGAGAGCTTTTAGCTAATGCTATGTCCCCCACATGTCAACAATGTATTTTGGAATCGAACAGTCTTGGCCTTTTGCCATTTGCATCCCATGCATAATGTATGGCATCTAACTTCTCATACCTTGATGGATCTGATGGATTGGGTCGCCAACGCGTTTAGTTAAGCAACCTCAGATAGTCACGCACCAACGTGCATCCACCATGATACATAAATGTGACCATAATTGGTAGACTCTGGATCTAGGATGGCATCTTCTTCTGTAAAGCCCAACCACGTTGGAGTTTCATCGTCTCCAGGTCGGACTAAAACGAACATACCTTTCGTAACATGTGCATGAGGATCAAACTCATCCATAGGCAACACCGACGCCCATCCGCTGGGCCCACAATACGTAGGGCAAAGGTCTTACAAGCACAAATGGCTTCATCGACCTCCTCGAGTAAATGCAGCTTGTAGAGGTTCTTGCCTTGTACGCAACCAAAAGTTGTCATTTTGAGGTCGCCCCCGAGATACATCTTCCAAACACAAAAGAATCTCGCTCCAAGAATCCATAGTTGCTTTGTACCGTCGTGCAAACACACTATCTTCCCTGATTTTGCAGTAAGGAATTCCATAATGCTATGTACTTGCCGATGCGCCCCCGCTCACAAAGCCGTGGAGATCTTTCAATGTCTTCCTTTGAGGGATATTTTTAGGCACCCCCGTTGGTAACGTTGGCTCACCATTTTCATCCTCCTTCCACATTCTTATTCCTTTTTCGAATCCACTCTTTATGGGTTGGCCGATCTTATATTGCATAATGGGCCATTTCCCATCCATTTTAAATCGAATAGCAATGGGTCGGTATGACCTGTTAGACGTTGGCCTTTATCGTGGATATATCCCTTGACAAAGCCTTTCCAACTGGAACTTCATCCACAAAATATGGAACAGAGACTTTGCATTGCACTTGCTAAACAAGTAAAGCAACTCGTGCAAAGTTAGAGCATCCGATGAACTCATTAACGCCGAAAAGTTCCCAAACAATGCGCCAATATCATCATGAGTATGCCCAACCATCATGAATCCAACCTGAATCTCATCAATACCTTAAGCCATGTCAAATAAGAGAGGTAGGAGAACACATATCTATTTTTATTTTGACCCGATGCATTATCCAACTGAAGTAGAGATTTCGAGGAAGAGGATTGAAGCCTTCTTGTTGGCAAGAGAAGATGAAGGCATCTTCTCTTGTGTCTGCGCTTAGCTTATGCCGCAGTTGGTCGAGTATCTTTTTAGGGCTTGCATCAATTTGTAATGTAGTTCCGCTTCACACAGATCACCGCACTTGTCTTCTTCCCAAGAACTCAAGATAGTGTAGGATCCTAGAGAGTGATCCAACATGAAAGTTTGAGTCATCCTTCCAAAGATCAAGAGAGAAATGGCCATAAGCCCGGCCCACCATGACCATGTGTCAATGTTCTCGCCAAGTCTGCTCTTCAAGCGATCTCCTCTCCAAACAGATTTTGGCGTAGATGGTGACTTCTTGGTGTGAGTGTTTTGACCTGATCCATCTTATCATGTATTATGCAAAGGTGACTTTCTCGCGAACGATGTGATAATGCACCTAATGCACGCCAATGCCAATATTGACTCCTACAGAACGTTGTTCCAACATATGTGCCCGCCAAGCTGAATTGAAAGGTTGCGCCTCTCCCCTTGTATCTTTTGTTCTTTCCAATTTTTGCTTGATGACTACACATATGTTACACTTGAGAATGCTGTATTTTTTGCTATGCCGACGCCCTGAAACTCTTTTCTTCCAAATATTGTAAAAAGAGGGCAAGGTTACACTCTTTCCCCGCCAATTCTTCCACCACGGCACCCACTTCCTTATGTATGCTCTTCTTATTAAGGATGGAAGGAAGTTTCATAACATTCTCCTTATATCATCCTTTCCTTTTTTTTTCTATGTGGAATGCTCCGTGATTCTCACTAATGAAGGTATCAAGCACACTTTTCAGAGCTAGTGTCACTGCATCTAGGCTTCTTAGAGCTCAGATACCATGTTCACCGCTTTTCCACCTAACTCGAACCTCTTCCTCCAACTATAAAACGTAGATCGAAAGCAACTCCTAGAGCCACGCCATGCGAATTGGACAAAGACTCCACCTCCAGAGACCACTACTTTCGGGCCCGACCGCCTCAGATAAGTTACACTCAACACATCAAAAACAAGCGTAATCCCCGCACCGCTTGATTGAGAATAAAATTCTTTTCTTAAGGCACATACTTGCGTTCTCGGCCAGTTTTTGACACATTCGCCCTGCAAAGATGTTGATTTTAGAGCACTCTTGATTGACTTGGAAGCGCACATCCTCTCCCCGCCATATCCCCTTTGGTTCCCTCCCCGACCCTCTTCACATAGTTATATTTCCTTTTCCTCTTGAATTGCTTCTCAACATCAGCTTCCAAGCACTCAACTTCGAAGTCATCATGTTCGAGAGCAGCTCGAGCTTGTAAATGTTGTGAAACCGTCTCTACCATCATGAAGCAAAACATCATGGGTCTCCTGTGTTACTAAACCGTTAGCTATAGGCCTCTCAAAGACAAGCATGACATGACCCGATGTTTTGGTTTCCCTGCTGATCTATTATGTTACCCATCAGAAGCCCGACCTTTGATACACCTAAGAACTCATCGCCTATAGCATCCCCGAGGATCACTAAAGACTATATTCGCCTCCGAATATTTAGATCCAATGCAGGAGTGAAGAATGTAGCATGGCAAACCTAGTAGATCTGTTCCGAGTAGTAGATCTGCCTCATCTTCGTGCTTAAACAACCCGAGACCAAGACGGGCAGCTAGATTCTCATGACCTCCAATCTCCTCTACTATCTCGTCTTCTTCATTTGTTGCTGTATTGCTTGGTTCACCACAGTGAGCAGTGAAACTGATGTCCGGCGGGCTACTGACAGATGGTGGACTACTAGATGAATCCTCTTGTGAAGAGGGCAAATTGAGGGATCTCAAGACGATCTTCACTTGAGGGCCACTCATTTGGTTTTACATCCCTCTTAGGCCATGAATGAATGTGCCTACCGCCATGTTAATGTTATCCTCCCCTCCAGGGACTGGAAGTTTCTCATGCCGATGGGATCACTCGGGACCAGCGGACCTCAATTGCTACATTTGAAGGAACTATTTCCTTCCCATGAAGAGTGGTTCTATTCAAAATATGTCCCCCGGGCAACAATTGGAAGCTTCCGAATTTTAATAGGTTGTACAGGGAAAATTGAACCGCTTCAATCAAGGCTTAAACTTTTTAGAACATATGAATTAGACTAAAAAATAAGCAATAAACAAGCAAAAGTGGCTTCATTTAGTATAGAAGACAAAAATTTTGTTCTAACTTTGAGCTAAATGGCGCCATGGCTTCATTTGGTCGAAAACAGAGAATAGCTTGATCAAATGGCGCCATGGCCATTTGATCCAAATTCAAACCCATGGCAACGTGGATGTGTGAATTTGGAACAAATAGCGCCATGGCGCCATTTGATCGGTGCACCGCTTTTGTCTAAATGGCGCCATGGCGCCATTTAGCTTCAAATTCACAACATTTCAACCTTGCACCATGTTCAACCGAATGGCGCCATGGCGCCATTTACCAATACACCATTTTAAGGGTATTTGGAATAGAATGGCGCCCTGGCGCCATTTGATCAAGTGGGAGCCATGAGGCGATTTGACTAAGCTCCATCACAAAATCTACACTAGGTGCCTATGTTATGCATTCTTGCTCCCATTGTCAGATATGTGTCAATAAGAGCAGTGCATGCATAACATGGGCACCCCATGCAAACTCTCGCAAGTGAAACCAAGTTTCGCGGTCCCCGGCAAGATGAAATTCAAGATTTGAACACGCTTACACCTACCGTAACATTATTCCTACCGTAAATAGTGGACTTACTTGATATTAGATAGATCCATGGTGGTATGTACTGAAAGAAAAGAGATGGAACAGAAAAGAAGCTAATCCCAGCAGATGAATTCGCAGAGAACTGAGCGCCAAGAAGAAAGCGCCAAGAATCACCTCGATTTCGGAGCCTAAGAAGAAAGCTACCGACAAAGACGCGATGCGCTTTGCAAAGTTTCGCCACGCTACTGGAGAAAAGAAGCGCCGCTTTATGCGAAAATTTAAACGAACAAAGCGGATTCGAAAAGCTACCAAATGCGGTAACTAAAAACGTCTCGTTGTGGCATGGTCGCCTTTAAGAGGAAGAACTACACAAAGAGGGAGCTTTAAATGCAAAGTACAATTTTAAAAGCGGATTATTCGACTTCGGACAAGTGGCAGCCAAATTTCAATTCACGGGCGGAATTTTAAATTTTGTGGTGGCAAATTTTCAAATTACGGGCGGGATTTTTGAATTCTATGTTCAAATTTGGGCGGGCGGGCGGTAGGGCGGGAAATATTCGAATTTCAAAATTCAATTTTGGGCGGCATATGTCTGACCGCCATGGTATGGGCATGCTCGGGCCTTCGGACGACCGCCACGCGCCAGCTGCATGGGCGTTTTGGCGGGCATGGGCCGGATACCACGCCCTAGCCGCTGGTGCAAAAGCAGCATGCCCAGCCGCCAAAGGTTATGTGCCCCCATTGTTTTTCCGCTGAGGACTCATTTGGCGCTTTCTATTTCAGATCAGCTCGGGGCCATTGACTCAGCCGCTTCAGCGTTTCGCTTAGCTTGGGCCACAATGTACCTCGAAGAAGCTTCCGTGGCTTATTTCTACGGGGCCACCACTCTATCACTGTTACATAATACTGTAGCTTCAAAGTAAAATCAAGGCGCCGGAAGTTTCTCTGCCACTCTGAGCACCTTTGGACTGAGATAAATGGCTTAGCACACCCTGGCTGTGTATGCTACATCTACTTGCAGTTTTTTTAATAAAAGCCAATGCATTTCCTGAATCTTGTTGCTGAATTTGTGTTCCAGATCGAGAAATGGCTTATGGCATTTGATGTCCACTAGCTTACATTAGGTCTTGTTGTTGGTAAAATGTATGCCATCGCCATTTGATGTTTATTGTCCTATTTTTGGTATTGTTGTTTTGAAAGCTTGGCAAATGGGTACCATCGCCATTTGATGTCTATTATCTTACATTAGGGGCCTGTGGTTGATAAATGGCGCCATGGCGCCCTTTTAATGTTCATTAGCTTACAATAGGGTATTGTTGGCAAATGGTCTTCTTTAAAAAAATGGCCACCACCGCCATTTGATGTCTATTGTCTTACATTAGGTCCTTGTGGGTTGATAAATGGCGCCATGGCGCCGCTTAATGTTTAGTAGCTTACAATGTATTGTTGTTGGAAAATGGTCTTTTGTTATAAATAGCTTACCGCCATTTGATGTCTATTGTCTTACATTAGGGACCTGTGGTTGATAAATGGCTTGCCATGGCGCTTTTAATGTTCAAGAGCTTACAATATTGTATTGTTGTAGGCAAATGGTCTTCTTGTTGGTAAATGGCGACAAAGGCCATTTGATGTCTATTGTCTTCGATTTGATGTCTATTGTCTATCGCTACCATCCGATGTCTATTATCTTACATTTGTGTAGATTGTAATGAATCTCAGATGCAAATGGCGCCATGGCGCCATTTGCTTAGTCGCCCCGGGGTCCGCCTACTTGTTTCGGGCCGAAAGTTATTGATGCCTTTGTTGCCGAGCGCGCCTTTGTTGCAGCTATGTTACGCTCGTAAACACAATTTCAATCCCGACTGCACTATCATGCCGCGATAGGAACCGGGTGCATGGAAATAATGCGGTGAGAGCCCTCCACCTCTACTGGCTCGAAGGAGATCGCAGAAGAGAGCTCGGCCTGGCCGATAAAGGAGACGGCCCCAAAGAGCCGGAATTTACCAGCCGGGTATCTTGGTTAACATGAGGTTGACTAGCAAGAGCGCCAAGATTGATCGTGGTGGTCCGTGGAAGACACAATGCGCCAGAAAATAATAGTCTACTATGTGGACCGGAAGTTTTATGATCCCACAATAATGTCCGCTAGTATAGCAAATGTAGCCGGTTCGGGCGAAAGAAAGGCCGGGCTCACATCATACAACAGCTTTTGAAGAAGCCGACATCGAGGTCCACAAGAAATCTTGAGGGGGTTTTATGATTCTTCGCGAATCGCTTGAACGAAGTCGAAGAACTCGCTTCATCGTTGTCAAGGCATTAGCCCAACAGTAAACTACCCGCCATTGTGGACACGCAAGGGCTGGAAAACCGTTAGCGTGAAGAAAAACCTATGAGGGCAGCCGCAAGCAAATTTGCACCGAAAAAGACTCCCTCATCCGCATCGAGGAAGATGGCCGTGAAGCTGAGCAAGGAAAGGCGGCGGACAAGGGGAAGGTGAAGAGAAAGGACCACGAAGATCCTGATAAGGAAAAGAAAGAGAAGAAGGAAAGGAAAGAAAAGGAAAAGAAAGAAAGGAAGGAAAGGAAGAAGAAAGACAAGAAAGACAAGGAAAAGGACGGGAAAGGGAGGAAGGAAGAACAGGCGGGGCAGGAAAGGGACGGAGAGGAAAGGGAACCAGAAGCAATAGAAGGGAAAAAGAAGAAGAAGCACAGGGGGGAGTCCTCTGAGAAGGAGAGGACACCTAAAAAACAGAGGAGAGACACTCGGACTCCAAGTCCTGATGGCAGTCCCAGACGGCATGAGAGGAGCGACGAGCACGCCAGAAGTGGTGGTGAAGTTCCAAGCCCATCACATATCCAAGATTCTGCGGGCACGCCGGCCAAAAGGGTCCCCATTAAGAAGACAGATTAAAGAAGCTCACATTAAGAATAGCTCAAAGACTTGCTCGAGGTGCCTCCAAATCTTAAGGTGGAAAGATCAAGAGGAGAAGACGGCACGTAACACGCTACGTAAGATCATTGACCACCGCCATCTTTTTTCCCTCGGGCATCACATTTATAAAACGAATAAACGTGGTTCACCTATACCAAGGGCCCCGCAAATCGACATCTAGGCCAAGAAATATGGAGCACGCCAAGACCTTTAGTGGAATCCTTTCAAAGAGACCCACATCCCGTGTTTACTCCTCGCGGACGGATTCCATTCAATCCCCTCACAAAGAAACTACATCCTTGGAAAACCGAGGATGACCTCATGGGATGAACTATTACATAGTGAATGGCAATCATTCTGCTATGGCCGCCAAATTTTGTTTGTAGAAGACTTCAAGACAATCAAGTCCCAAGAACAAATGGCAAAATTTATGAGTATCGAATTGCCGAAGTCTTGTCCGCACGGTGGACGAAAGCAAGAGTGCCCGCAGCCAGCTTGTGAAGTCAATGATATCGCCGCCAAGACTATCTTCAAGGAGCCTTTCATTGATAAAATAACCCAATCAAGGCAACAATATGCTCTTTTGGAAGCCCCGATCCATCGGGACGCTTAAGGGCAATCTCGCTCGTAACCATACAAGGTACATCGTGGTTTTACTTTTTCGCTAGATTACCAAATGGCGCCACGGCGCCATTTGTCGAGGAAATGGCGCCACGGGCGCCATTTGTCATTAATGATGCGCCACGGCCATTTGGTAAACAAATGAAGCCGCCGGGCGCTTATTTCATAATCATTTGCATTCAAAACTAACTTCTTCTTGTTTTCGCCAATTCCGCTTTGGCTGGGTTACCATGCGCGTGGTAAGCAACCTAAAGATTTCAACCAAAGGGTCTTCATGCCGAGGATATTTTTCAGCTATTCATGTCCCTTTGGAACTTGTGGAAATCTTGCAAACTAAAAAAGATAATAAGGGATGACTATTACCGTGAATCGGGTCAAAGAGTGCGACTACTTCAAATGACATACCGAGGTGCATTAGGGTATGGACTATGAAGATCGGCCGGATTTTGTTCCGTGAGGTGCCGGATGGGAATACCTACGGAAGGTCACCTCGATTTATAGGTAAGCACTTCTTCAAGACAAGGGCAAAGACACTACGATCTATATCGCTCTTGAAGAAGGAGATTTTGAATATGTGAAGGATAATTTTCCGAGGAAGTTTAAATCCTTCATCGATCTCAAGATCGCATGGCTTCGAGGGGGAACTCCAATTCCATGGCCACCTTGCATAGTAAGTGGGTTGAAGTTGGCGTGACCAAGGAAGGAGTTTTTAACGTACACCGCTTTGGCAAAATTCATACGCAATGCCGCCTTCTTGCAGGGAGGATATCAAGACTTCCGCAAGGCGGTTGAACTAACCGACGCCAGGGGGCAATTTGTTTGCAATCCCTGCATCAAAGATCCTTGATAGCCCCGACACTAGAGGCATCACTCCAATGTGGGACAAGACCACTGCCTAATTTCTTTAATACACCAGAAGAACACCACCGCTGATTCTTTCTCGATAGTGGTCTTTGCAAGGCCGAGCATAATTTTTTGATTTCATGCAGTTGGATGATCCGGATTCCAGATCCGTAGTTTTTATTGGCACGTATGAGGGGCTAATACAAAAATCCGCCTGCCCGTGAGTTCAGGAGGTCCATGCACCAGTGTACGCCACAAAGATTCAAAGCCACCGCAGTCCTCTTGTCGATGAAATTGACCTCAAATTCCCCTTCAACGATCATCCTCAAGAACGCCACCGGGGCCTCGTGGCCTAACGCTAAGACCTAAGAGGTGGAGACCGAGGCTATGGCAGAAAGCTCGCAGAATGGCCAGATTCAGTGTACATACCGGCAAGGCTTGCCGGGGACATAATCATGAGAAACCATTTGGGGCCCCCACGCCACATGCTCCTACCTCGAGAAAATGGTACCGCCAGAAACAGGGTGTTTGATTACTTCTCCCCGTGGTTCTTTTGGCCGGGCTTCATTGATGAATAAGAGATTTTGCATTGTCTTCAAAAGTGACCCCTTTAAGCATGAGTGCCTAAAGGGGATTCTTGATAGGCTTGACCTCATCAATCCTATACTTTCAGCCAGTTCTCGTGATGTAGAGACAAGGTACTCTGTGAAGAAACTGTGAGATCCATCAAATACGTAGATGCCTCAAGCTCCACCGATGTGGACTATGATGAGATCAAGAACGCACAATTCGACCGACATGCTTAATGATCCCACTTTCACCGCCATAGCCGCTTTGAGACCTTCGTGGTCGATCCTATGGGTGCTTCTTCTAGCCATGGCCCCTCGGGCGATGTGAACCCGATCCCCGATGTGGAACCCGATCCCGATGTGGAACCCCGATCCTCGATGCACGTTCGATCCCGATGCGTAAGCCGATCCTGATGAGGAACCCTGAATTTTGTGATTATAATATTAAATTGTACAATAATACTTTTGTAAAGACTCCCTTTTTGCCTGTTGTGGCAAAAATTTTGATATGCAAATTGGTGAATTTGGAAATTTTAACTAATTTTGTGATGTTATGTTTCTTTACCTTCTTTATATGCACCGTTAGTATTTTTAATGGCGCCCAATAAATGACACTTTAGAGGCATATTTTTTTCTTAATGGCTTATAATTGCTTAAAAATTGGCATTAAATGAACTAAAAAAGATTTTCGTATCTAATTGGAATCACGAAATTTCCCATTTTAATGAAATTGTGCTTAGAACCAATAATGCTGATATAAGAACACAATATATATTCGAAAGAGTTTGGTGTAAAGTATATTTCATATTCAAAACTTTTTGAAAGTGTATTTCCCCGTATACATATATATATATATATCAAAAAAGTTCCCTTTCTAGAACGATCTTCTCTAGGTCCCCTCAATTTCCCGTCCGATTAAGTTAAGTGTATAGTGTTTGTATCTCTTCGACCTTTTTTCCCGTAGCTATTTCGCAAGATGTCGACAAAACGGGTGAAGTCATCTTTGTCAAAATCCTCGTGATGATAGGATGGTGGATTTAGTGATCGTGGATCGATTGAAGCAACACTTCAAGCGCCATCATCAACTATAATGATGTCTTCCTTCTCCCGAACGCCCAAGTCATCCATCATGTCGCCAAGCATTTCACAAATATTTTTTTACCAGAGGATCCTTTTTGGGTTATTGAATGACTTACATTTGCTCGATCCCAAATGTATGCCCAATCTCTATGTAACTCGTGAACTACTCTCAAAACTTCCTCGTATATTTCTATTCTCCATCGACTCCACCAAATTGCAATAAATCCAAATAAAAAGAAAGCTTGGTCTAACATCTCCTTCAGATACGCCCGCGGATATACCCATTTCAGATATGTCTCAAATGGTTTTCGTGCATACCATGATAAAGGAAATTGTGCTTTAGGTAACGCTTTTGTGAGCACTCCATTCAAATCGAACACCGTAATTTTGGAGGAAACCGGATTAGGTCTGTAATAATAAAGCACACACACTTGTGAGACAAGGAAAAAAATTGAAATCGCTGGGCCAGCGCCATTTTCAATTCTGTTGAATAATTGAAATCGCTACCGCGATTTTCAATTGCTTGAAGAATTGAAATCGCCCGCGATTTTCATTTCTGTTTGAATAACATACCTTCGGTTCCCCTGCTCAACATCCGCAATGATGAGCTTACTCTACCGCCTTCTAATCCCGTTTAATGTCACCACATCACTTAGTGTTTGAACTATGGTTGATACTTCATTACTCTTTATGCTAACCCGACTCGAGAGCTCCTAATCCACCGTATCATCTAGGATTTTGTCTTCTTCGCTTATGCTACCTACATCCACTTGGCTTCGGATTTTCCAATGTGATTGGAATGATAGGCACGCCTACCGCATAGTTAAGCCGCTGTTTTTGTCCATATTCTTCTTTATGCCCTCTAGATGCTTTCTCATTTCTTCCCGCCTCGCACCCGTGATCCGCAGTAAGTCGGACTTAGAGTGGAAGCTTTTATTTTTGCACTACCTAGCGGACCCCTAGGTGCCACCTCTAGCACTTTTCTCGAAAACAATATCGAGGGAAGTCCTTGGCTTGACCATCGAGACCACACTTTGGCATTTCCTAGCTAGCTTCGAGCTTCCCGCCCGACATAACCTCCAACATGAAACTCCCAACACGTAGACTCTAAAGGGCAGAAGGCTTCAATCGAAAACTCGAAGGGCCAAAGAAAACCCGTGACTTATTCAGCCTCCCCTTATGCTACCACAAGAGCTCATACTTGATTGGTGAATTAAGGATGTGGTCGACTCCAGCTTTTCTTCTTCCTCTTCCTCTTCCTCTTCGGCCTGTGTCCACATCCACATCTCGGGCAGTCCCTTTCCCTTTGTCTTCGCGAATTGATTCGACATAAAAACATTCTTCAATAGGGGTTCATCTAGCCGATAGCACCGCCAAGCAATCTTCTCACCTTCCGTTTCCCTTGAGTCTTTCATATCTTTTTATCATCCATAATGGCTATCATAAGGACTAGCACATGTGAGATCTTACTTTTTCGGTACTAAACTCACTATCTTTGTTTTCATCTATCATTACCGCTATTCTCATCACTTTTTAATGCATTCGACATCATTTGCAAAGCAGCCTAGTGCATATGCGTAGGAAATGCCTGAGTGGCAAAACCCACACATAGTATAATGCATCTCACCGCCAAACCACCGCATGTGTTGAAGAAGGTGCCAGAATCATCCTGTGTCCATCTCGTGCTACGGCTATCAAGAACAAATAGAGTGATGCGGTTGGCCCTTCACCCACCTCCGCATGGCACACTTATAACCAAAGGGACACCTTATAGAAAAAAGGAGACTCGCTTCACCGCCGCCTTCTTCACCAAAGCAACTTTTCTTTTTAGGTCGACGCGAACTTCGTGTGAATCCCCTTAAGAGTTGCCACATTCTTCGCTTTTGTCGCTTCACAAAATCTTTTGACCAAAATACATATTTCTTAATGTCATCATTAGATACGTTGTACTTTGCATTAAGCCTATCTCTGATAACATCATGTCTCCCCGAGAGCCTTTTGCTTCTTCACCAACAGCCTTTTTTTCAGGACTTTCATATATTTTTATCGATGCATGCATCTTCGAAAAGATGTCAAGTGCTTTTCCGCAGACGTTTTCTTTGTAGATAACTTCCTTTTCGATGCAACCATCTAGAATGTAGATTAATTTCAAGATCATCCAACCTTGTGCCTTTTCATTTCGTGATACCTATATCAAAAATAGACGATCTTTATGGGAGGAAACCCCGCCATAATGAACGGGCAACTTTTTTCCGAATAGGGCCCCAAAATTGCTCCACTTTTCCCATACCGGGTCAAGAAAAACAATCTTGCAGTGCATCCTTTGGCACCGCTTTGCTTTTTCCGGCCTTTGCATCCCCTTTTTTTCTTCTTTGATCTAGTGCCCTTGGTCTTGTCCTCAGATATGGTTTGGCACGCTGTCCTTTCTAGTAATTTGAATTCGCACTCTTAGATTGCCCTTTGTCCGGTGGGCATTGGTTTTCCATATTCGATCCATTGGTTACGAGCGTGCGTCGCGAATCGCCCACATACCGGACCGCAAAATATGGGCCGTTAGATAAAAAAAATAAAAATGTGTCGTGAAAGTAATCATTATAAACGCCATGTTGGCATCATTTATTTAGGAAGACGCTGCCCCGGGCGCCGATTTCTTCATGATGAAGAATTTGGCGCCAGCGCCGCTTCTTGTAAATCCATCACACGGGGCCAATAAAACGCCAGCGCCGCTTTTGCTAATCACGATGAAAATCGCAGCCATATGAAGAAATCGCCAGCGCCGCTTTTTGTAAATACGCGGATTAGCGAAACGCCGGGCGCGATTTGGAACGTTATGTGTGGGAACATAAAATACCTTTTGTATAGGAATGTCTTTCCCATGTCATTCAAGAGCGCTGATTTCGCTAATTCTGGCTGCCGCTAGGGAGCCACCGAGGAATCGGGTATTTCGACCAATACGCCTTTATAGAATAACCGATTTCCGCTTTTTGTGTTTGACCGATCAAAACCTTCATACTTCCACTGAATGCCGCCATCTATTATCATGAAGTGAATATCGAGGTTGCCGCTTTAAATCTTCAAGTTTATTCCATATCAACACCTTCTTCGCCTTCATATCAAAAGGCACCACATCCGCCGCAAGATTGGCACCTCGCCCCGGTTTTCTATCATGCCGTTTGACTATTTCCATTTGCGGTCGCTTGTCAAATCTTCTCACGACAAACATAGCCTTCGTGGACCTGAAAGCCCGCCGACATGGATAGGATGCGAAGCTAAGGCCCAAAGTGGATACTTGTCAAAGATATTTTGAGTTTGCTCATGGCCTCTAACCGCCTCGCCTTTGTCATCATCACTAGTCATATTCGTAATGCCTAGAACGCCCGGGTGTTTCCCGCTCTAGAACTTGCATCTTCCTTCTCTTTAAAGCTTGTAGGTACGCATCAGCCGACGGCCTTGTACTCGATTGCTCTTTCTCACAAACCGAGAGACCTTCACATATTTTTTTGGTGTCAATAGATCACCACCGACCAGCCAAATTTGAAGAGGTTATCTGCGGCCTCATCCGCTCTTAGGGCGCCTCTTTAAAGGAACTAGCACCGCAGTAATTTAACTTCTTCAATACTTTTTATTTTTCTCGACCCGCTTCAAGTAATACGGAACAAGAAGAATCGCCCCGTTTCTTTCGTGATGTGATCAGAATACCTTGTTTCTTCATTTGATCTGCTTCCTTAACTCTAGACATGAAAATCAGACCGGCTCTTCCCGCTAGTCTTGAAGATCTTCACATACCATTCGTGAGCCCCTCCGTAGATCTTCTTCTCGACATGGAGGCTCTCCACTGAGCCTTCATTATTTTTGGCCAGATCGCCAATGGTCACAACGTGTGCCAACCGCGAATCGATACATCTTCATCCGTTCTTGGTTTTTTTCTCGGCAGATGTCCTCGGATCCCGCGTGAGCCTTTGCTTTTCTTTTTTCACATTTTAGAAGATCCCTAAAGTTACAATCATGTGGTGAGTAATGAAATCGCTACCGAGCCGCTTTCATAGACGCCTTTACTTTCAAAAACATAAATTGTACAATGTGGAAAGTAGCAGAGACAACCAAAACCACTATAATTATAAATCACGAGCTGTTCTTAAGAGGGGACCTACGGACACTTTCTTTTTATAAGAGACATACTAGGCTACAAAAAAGACTTGTCAAAAGAACTGAGAATACGAAGTAAAGACTTACACGGCCTACATTATACAAAATGGAGAATTGTTCCAACAAAAAATATATCGGAGTAAAGGAGAAGATTATAACAAAAACACACAAAACAAGGTAGTAAAAGCAAAGAGAAATGACACGTAAAAACAATATGAAAGGTAGACAATACACGAGACACGCATACACGTAAAATACACAAAGTTGAAAAACATCCTAGAAACCTAACAATAAAAGGGACACGTAAATCAATTACAAAACAAAAACGGATCAATTACCCGAGGCGCTTTGTTGGATTCGTGTGGCTTTTCGCTTGTTCAGCAGCCTCCGTGCTTGGGATTTGTGCTTTAGTCGCCGCCCACCTCTACTAGCCTCGCCGCCGCCGCGATCCTCTAGACGCCTATAGAACCGCAAGTGCGGATAGTATGAGACGGGTTTTGGTTTAAACTTATATGTATGCGTTTCATAATCTAGGCCGCCGATTTACAACCGTGAATTCAAATTCAAGGCCCTTTTAAATTTATACCGCCTTTAATTAACCGCCCCGGGCCATTTACAAATTTAAATTGTGTTTTTCTTTTTTAGTGCAATTTCAAGATAACAATTAATTATTAATTTCAAGAAACGATATGTGGCAATCTACTACCACCTAATCGGCCACCTACTATCGAGCGCCCAAGATCATTCCTAGTATCGAGGCCAAGAACAATCGACTATCGAGCGCCTAAGATCCGTTCGATCCCATTCGATCGATCGAGCCGCTTTCAATCCATTCGATCGACGAGCCGCCTTCAATTCCCATTCGATGTCCGGCTGAACTATGGTGAATTCGAATGCATTCTCTTTGTTCTCAATTTTTCGCCCTCTATTTTTACAATGCATTCGGTTCTTTATCGCTGTTCCGAGAAGAATGCTATCTTTTAACAAAGAAACTTGAAGCCGAAAGTAGGATTGTGTAAAATCAAGATTTGAATCCAAGTTCTATGTGTCATGGTGTTCCTCTTGGAAATGTTTTCAGAAGATTTCTATTCTAAACTGCAATTATGAAGATGAGGCTCTTCCAAGAAGACATCCGGTGGCGATACGCCAGGAAAAGCGGCACATTTGTAGCATGGCCAAAAGAACGCCTGAAAAAGGTATGTATATTTGGATATTCAAAAAAAATGAATATATCATAACATCTCGCATGTGATGTTGTGAATTTTGGATTCTTTTGATGTTCTTTAGTTGTTATATCAACCCCATGAAAACACATTAATGAAAATATGTAGTTTCTTGGGGTTGGTCATAATCGGCTGGAGGGCATCAAAGGATTCAATGTTTTCGACATTGCATATAAAAAACATAATAAACTAATGACAGTAAAATTATAGTGCAAATTGCGCCAGCGAAGTTTGTATTCATATTCCAAAAAAGTATGTACATTTCTTCTTCGCAAAAAAATGCGCCAGCGCCAATTCTTTCTATCTCTACAATATGTCACACAGCCCACTTCATCGCCCAATCCCCGCAAAAGTCCCACCTGAACCACTCCCCGATATGACAGATCCTCATCTTCCCCCGCGAATGTCGAAGTCTCCAAACTAGAGTGTTGTATCGATCCTTGATACTATAAATCAAATCCTCGTACTTATTTGTTGGCATGAGCCTTACTAAGAGCATGAGGAGCCGCATATGTCCGTAAATGCGATGGAAGTGTTCCTATGGCCCCGATATGCATCGCCTAATGGATTCTCCAACTCTCTTTGAACGTTTTGAACAGCACAATCAAGTAATATCTTGTACAGGGTCCAGAGTTGATGGTCGTCCAGGGAAAGTGTATTTGTTCTAGAACCAGCCAGTGTATTTGAACTAGGAACAGCCAGTGTCCATGCATAAGGAAAATCCATGGCACTAGAACGAGAGAAAGTAATTAGCAAATGATATATTACTCTCCCCATAAAACGATTCTGAACATACATAATTCAAAACGCCAGCGCCAGCCGCTTTTTTTCACATGATCTATTTCATACGGCCGGGCGCGATTTGTATAGAGCCGTATGAAATTGAAAATCCAAACTAAAACGCGCCCGGGCGCGCGCCCGATTAACCTAGTGGAAAACGTGAACCCTAAAAAAATAGAAATGCGCTTAAGCGCGATTTCTCCCATTCCAGCATATTATTCTAACAAAATACATAATGCATAATGCAGAATGCAGAACTCAAAATATAAAGCCAGTTAGAGCAGATATATAATAATAATACTCCTTGTTTAGTTCAATATTTAGTTCATTGTTTTAGTTCATTATTTAGAGCAGATAGAGGAAGAGCTAGTGAAGATCTATGATCTATGATCTATGATCTAGATCATAGAGCAAGATCATAGAGCGTATATGAAATAGAAATGTATAGAGGAAGAGCTAGTGAAATAGAATAACTTCATTATTTAAGATCATTAATTAGAAAACGTATAGAGGAAGAGCTAGTGAAATAGAGGAAGAGCTAGTGAAATAGAATAACTTCATTATTTTAGATCATTAATTAGAACAGTATAGAGGAAGAGCTAGTGAAATAGAATAAGAGCAAGAGGAATCGCAAGATCACGTGATAATTCAAGGTAGGGCACTTTAGGACTGATGCATGTAAAAGTAAATAACATGCTTTATGGAAAATAACTACTTTATGTAAATAAAAAAGAATACTAACCCGAGAAACCTTAAGAAGTGATTCGAGAAGCCTTAAGAAGCCGAGAAAAAGCAATAGCATTTAATTTGGAGAAAAGCAATAGCAGCAAAAAGAAGCTTTAACACAAAACCAAAGTTATTCAAAGTCGAGATTGTAGAGAGCCGAAAAAGCCAAAAACCGAAAACCTTTGTATAGAGCCTACAAACCTTGTATAGAACCTTGTATTGAGCCTAAAAAGCATATAGAAGCCTAAAAGCATATAGAAGCCGAAGTTTAAAGCGTAGTAAAAGCGTAAAAGCCGAAGTTTATAGAAGTTTAAAAGTCGAGAAGCAATTAGAAGAGAAGCAGAGAAGGCATTTAGATTGAAGCAAACGAGATTGAAGTCGGAGAAAAGCGCCGTAAAGCCGATTGCATGCAGAGATGCTCGAAAAGCCGTAAAAGCCGATTGCGCTTTAAGAGAAGATCGAAAAGAGAGACGTAAAGTTGGAAAGTTGGATCGGAAAGAGAGATCGAAAAAGTTGGAAAGGGATTGTAAACCGGAAATAATAACCGCTTTTAAAATTGCATCAGCGCCATAATAACGGGCCGAAAAAAAAATTTATTACAAGGGTTATAAGTTATAAGATTTATAAGGTTAATAGTTTTAAGGTTAATAGATTTAAGGTTAATAGTTTTAAGGTTAATAGTTTTAAGGTTTATAAGTTAAGGTTAATATTTTTAAGTTCATAAATAAGGTTATAAGTTTAAAAGTTTATGAATTTGAATTTAGAAGTTGTTTCTAAGGTTACAACATTTAAGGTTATTATAAGTTAATATATTATAGGTTCACTTATTATTATTATAGATTAAGTTATTATAGGTTATTAAGGTTATTATTAAAGTTAACTTTCATTTAAGAACATGTTAGGGAGATGTTATTTGGATATGCTAACTTACTATAGGTTTTATGCATTTTAGGTCAATGGCATGCAAAATGCTAAACCCCCCAAGGCCCCAACTAATGAAGATGACAAAGATGATGGGAAAAGAAAGGAAAAGACCAGAAATGAAAAGGATGAAGATGACAAAGATGATGGCAAAGGAAAGGAAAAAGACCTCAAATGAAAAGGATGATGCCAAAGGAAAGGAAATTGTACTTTTATACTCGGGCCCATTGGAAAACAAGAAGGTCAAGATCCCGTGATGCATGCAACAGAGAGGCAAGAGAGGAGAAGGGATTATTGTTCTAGCAGATCCTATCAATGCAAATGAATGATGAAAGATTAGGGGAGGACAAGTTAGGTGTGGCAATCTCAAAATTATATGACAATTGAAGGAAAAGGGTCTGTGCAAACAAGAATGCCTAGCTTGTGTGAAGCAACTAGAGGTTCCAACTATTGTTGCATGGCCTAGGGACAAGATTCAACCTGAGGGGAACTACACGCTTCCTATAGATGTAGAACCATTGTCAACAATGTTCACACAGTTGTAGCAAGAGGCCACTTCCAACTTTCAAACATTATCCCACCAAAAGATGCAAGTCGATTATGATTGTTCTCCTAAAGCTATGATGAAGGTTAGAGGAGGTGAATGTTGTTGGGCTTCTTGTGTTAGAATGTTCACAATAGAGGAGTTGGTGGGAGCAAGAGCTACATATCAGGAACATAAGTGTGATAGCAGGAGGAATTTCATGTACACCATATTTGGCTATGCAATTCAGGATGAAAGATCAAAGAAGAAAAGATTCCCATTGTGAATGGAAAGTGGATATGTTCAAAAAGCATGGATGGCTATACATGGAATTCCAACCTCTTCTTGGCACAACTGGCAAAAGAGACATGAAAATGGTAGTAAAATTGCATTGCATGGGAACACTGGCCTGGTAAGGCCTACCTCAAGAACTATAGCTGCAAAGGAAATATTTGAAAGATATGTGGATTTCAATGCAGAAAACATGCCACATAAGAGTAAGAAGGATGAACAGGGTAGAGTTATTGTTGAAAAGAGATTGCCATCCCATTGTACCCAGAAGAGCATATTAGAGGAAATAAATGCATTGCTTCGGGAACTTGGAGTGGCCTCTATATCCCAGCCCAGTTTTAGTAGGCTATGGAATAAGCATTTCAAGCATGTGACCATAGCAACTTCAAACAACTTTGCCAAGTGCAATTTATGTGCTAAGCTGAAGGAGACACTAGATAAGACCAGGCAACCAAGTCTAAGGGCAAAGATAAGGGAACACATATGAAGGACCATATGACAGATCAACTATCATGTAGATCAACTTATTGGATGTGGAGGACCTTATCCGCAATGGAACCTAATAACTATCTATGTATTATACATGATAAAATGGACCAATGTAAGACTTGTCTTCCACAATTCAAGTACATTCCTAAGTCATGTGGAAGATCATACCCTTTGCAGATTTCAATGATCGGGGCAATATTGCATGGGCGCCTCACACCTATTATGGCCATTTCAGTTTAGAGTTGTGGAGTGATGGTCCAGATTTTCACATTGGGAGTATCATGAGGTGTTTAAGAAACTATGAGAAGGGTTACAATGGTCACCTATGGGATCCTACATACTAGCCGTGCACTACATAGTGCATTGTTGGATGGAACCCCTAATAGTATTGAAAAGTTTAGCAAGGCAAGATTTAGGAGGAATGGACCTAATGAACATGTTGAGCTTCAACATCTCGTGCTAAACCCGAGATCCGCCTTTAAAGCTCCTCTTGCAACTAGATAATTGTGCTGGTCAAAATAAGAATAGGTGGATGTTTTCTTTCCTATCCTACTTAATACCGTGGGTATTTTTGAAAGAGTCAATTTGGGGTTCCTAATGCCCGACATACTCATGAGGATGTGGATGCATTGTTTGGAAAATATAGTCATGTATTGAGAGAAACAGACAGCTACCAACTTTCCTGTGCTATTGGAAATATTTCATGGATGTACAAATCCATCTCCTATAGGATCTATCATAGAAGAAGTGCCTGATTGGAAGAGTTTTGTGGATGGTTATGCTCTCGACATGGAAGGTCATTCTAGACCTCTTCAATTCACTTTTTGGGTGAGGGAAGGGATTCCAATCATGCAATGGAAAATGAGACCTTCGTGAGGAGAAGTGGAGAGGTGGGGCAGAAATTTGGCGCAGTGGATGCAAATGGCAAGCCTATGATACCTCCCCGGGTCAACCAAAAGCTCTAAAACCAATCAAGAAGTCAAGCAATTGGGCTTGACTAAGGATGGCATCAATGACTACATCAAGCATTGGCAAACTAATTCAGATGACACTAATCGTGCATTGATAGATTATTGGAAGAAGGTGATCAACTTGTTGGATGAGGTAGACACATCCTCGTAATGTACCGGAAGGGTGGTTCCCTAAAAGTAAGTGGAAAACATTAGCGGTGTGCTGATTTAAGATGATGGTACCATTAGTAGCATTGTGAAGGCATATGCTCCTCCTCAACTGATAAACACTATGTTGGTCCTAAGAAGGATAGGCCAAAATATTTAGGCATGGATTGTTATGAACCTTCTATCGACGTGGAGTGCCACCAATTTGTAGTAGTAAAACCGCAGATTTAGAGACCTATCCAAGATGGTTGGGATACACTATCTGGGATATTTGCAAAGAAGAAGGTGATGTTAACTTCAATAAGGTGCTTGGTGGAATGGTGGTGTCCAAAGACATCAGTTGAGTAATGTCACCGATAAAGAAAGATATTCAGATTGTTGGACAAAGAGGTGGAGGAGAAATCCAAGTGATCCTGATCTTTGGCTAGACATTGAAACCGTATTGTACTCGTGGACTCCAAAAACTATTCCTAGTAAAACAGCGAGAGTTACAATACCTCAGGATGTAAGGAATAAGGTTCTCATATCCTTGGGGATGCTAGTGGAAAATGAAAAAAAAGTTATTATGTATCTTTTCTACGCTTAATAAAAGTTGTGTACTACTTGAGTTCCATGATATATGATTTTGTAATTTGAAGTTAAGGTGTGAATTTATATTCCCGCGTATGATTATATGTTAACGTCTATTCTAGTCTAAGGGCAAATAAGTTACTAAAAAAGTGAATTTAACAAAGTTACTAAAAAAGTGCAATATAAAATTTATCCCAAAATTAAGACATAATCCCAATTTAATTGAATGATGGTTGGGAGAAATGACTCTTGATCAGGACCAGGCTGTGGCTGCCTTGCTTGACACCTACCTGGCTCCTTGCAATCGAATCCAACGCGGTTGATCACTTTTCGAATGATGCTGAACCTCCCGCAACTCCCCGTTGATGTACACGCCGGCCATGAAGCAACCCTCTGCTGGATGAAACCGAGCAACCTCTTTTCACCACGCAAAGTGCAACGCGATCCGGGTTATGCTCCAACCTCCCCGCACATTGTCCAGATAATCAAGTAATACCCCATATTCGCACTCTTAAGTCGAGATTGTGGACGTCGGCAACAATCAACCCTGGTCGCATTGTCGCAAATCTTCCGGCCCTTATCGTAATCAGGCCGTCAAGCTGCTCAAAAAATTCAAACACATTTTCGCACGGAGTTACAAAGATCTTCGGGAATCAACAAAAGCTTGGGGAACTCACCATTCCTACCAAATCTGATGCACGACCAGTGTAGCAACGACAAGATGTGCTCAACCCTAATTACCGTGGATCGCTGGGCCAAGGCGAAATTGACAAACTCCCTTGCCGCAGTTTGATCTATGAGGTCAAACATTTCAATGGGTGAGCCCCATCGCCATTGCCCTTAAGCACAATGGTAAGATCCGGCCTCAGGTGGACTATCGGAAACTCAATCAGGCCACTGAGCGTGATCATTTTCCACTTCCCTTCACGCACCAGGTTCTCGAAGAAGTGGCGTGACATGAGATGTACTCCTTTATGGATGGTTTTTTCCGCTACAATCAGATCTCAATCAAAGAATCTGATCAACTCAAGACCACTTTCACCACCCCCGGGGCACTTTTTGCCTACAAGGTGGTTCTTTTGGATTATCCAACTCTCCATCAACGCTTTCAACGCGATCATGCTCTCGCTTTTTCATGATTTCATGAAGGAAAATCCCTTCTTGCAAATTTTTCAAGATGACTTCTCCGCCTACGCCCATGGCTGACCATTTGATAAATTGGAACTCGTCTTCCAGAAATGTGATGAGTCCGCATTAGTCTCAATCCCGAGAAATGCACCTTTTGCGCCACCTCCGGTGTTCTCGCTAGGCCATTTTGTTAAAAAGCGGTATCACCACCGATCCCCGCCAAAATCGTTGTGTGCTCAAGGCTCAAGCACCAGCCAATATCAAGGAGACACGCAGCTCTTTCCCGGGTAAGGTCAATTATTACTCCACCTTCATACTGACCTGGCTGACCATTGCAGATCCCATTCATAAACTCACGGTGATTTAATCCACGGGCTTGAATTCCAGCGGAAGTCGCTTTCAACAAACGCCTGAAGCTTTGCTTACTCAGCACCCGGTTCTTGTTCCTCCTCAATGGGACAAGCCCTTTCATGTTCATGTCGATGTCGGCGTTTTGCTATTGGAGCTGTTCTTTCTCAAGAATATGATGCGACATCGACAAACCCAATCGCTACGCCAAATTTAAAACTCAATTCTCGCTGAGAACTATTCTCGGGCCACGCGAGCGTGAAGCTTTGGGTCTCATTTTTCAGGTCCAACGTTTCCAGTCATTACCTTTTGGGCAGTCAAATCAAGTTCTTTGTGGACCACCAAGCACTACTCTATTTGATCAACAAGTCCACGCTTCACGGGCCGCATTGCTCGTTGGGTCCTTCTTCTCCAAGAATTTGCTCCTTTTGAAATCGTTCATAAAGGGGCAAATCTCATGTTGTTCGGATTATCTTTTCACGATCCACACGGATGATCCCTCAACCGGAGTCTCGACGCCTTTCTCGATGCTCGACTCTTTTTAGTCACGGCAACACCACATTGGTTCCATGATTTTCAGCAGCACCTCCTCACGGGGTGCTCTTCCACCGTAAGACTAGCTCTCTCCCGCCAAGCAACAATCCCGCCGCCATCAATTTCTACGCGAGGTCCGTGACTACACCATGGTTGCAGGACATCTCTACAAAAAGGGTAAGGACACCATCCTTCGACGCTGTGTTCTACCTCATGAAGTTCCAGATATTGTTCGAGAAGCTCATCAAGGGCTCGGTGGTGGTCATTTTCATGGTGACACCACGGCACGCAAAATCCTTCTCGCGGGGTATTATTGGCCCACGCTCTTCAAAGATGCTCATGCCCACGCCCGCACGTGTGACGCTTGCCAGCGGGTGGGACGCCCCACGGCCCGTGACGCTCTTCCCTTGGCGGCCGCCACGCCCACTTCCCTTCAACCAAATGGGGAATGGACTTTGTGGGACCTATAGATCCTCCTGCGCGGCACACTCGTGCCCGATACATTCTGGTTCTCACTGACTACGCCACCAAATGGGCGGAAGCTTGTGCACTTCCAGACAACACTGCAGCAAGCACAGCTAGAGTCCTCTATCAACAAATTATCACGCGATTCGGCTGCCTTACCTGAGCTGGTCAAGGACCGTGGTGTTCATTTCATCAATCATACTATCAAGGAGCTGACGGATTATCTCCTCATACATCATCACAAGAGCACACCTTACTATCCTCAAGGTAATGGTTTGGCGTAAAAGCACCAACAAAACGCCGGTCACCATTCTCAAGAAAATTTGTGGACGCTTCCCGCATTGCATTGGCGCACAAAACTTCCCATCGTTTTTGGGCCTACAATACTTGTTTCAAGATTGCTACCGGGTCACACTCCTTTTAAATTGGTTTATGGTCAGGAAGCTCTCATGCCGTTTGAATACATCCTTCCAACACTCCGTTTTAACCGGGCACGCTTCATAATCCACCTGCCGTGACTCAAAGAAAGGGTCTATCAATTAGAACAGCTTGGATGAACTTCGACCGGGATGCTTATATTCGTGTTCTTCATGGACAACAGCTTGCAAAAAATCTTTACATGACAAACGTCAAGACAAAAACATTCAAAGAAGGCGATTTGGTTCTTCTTTATGATTCCGTGTACAAAAATTTTCCGGTAAACTCAAGTTTTCGTTATTTGGCCCTTATCAAATTGTTCAAGTGGTTAGACCAAGTGTTTTCCAACTAGTTGAGTTAGATGGCACTCCATTACCTACATTGGTTAATGGTTTTCGCCTCAAAGCATTTCATCACACACGTAAAGTGAACATCAACAAAGCGAGAGACAGTTCAAGAAGCAAACACCACGTAAAGTGACTAGAAAGGCAAGATATTATATTATAGTGGAGATTTTACAAAATGTGGGTGCAGCCCGTTTTATTTCCACTATGGGCACCGCCTTATATATAAAAAACGGGCTCGAGCCCTATTTACTAAGTCCTAAGAGGAAAAACCCCCTACTCCGGGTTCGGAGCGAGGTGATGCTGAGGAGATGGTAGAGGTTCGGCCCGGATCCAGTAAGGTGAGAACCACCTCCATCCCGTTGGTCTCGGTCGGGATGTTCAGCCATCCCGCACACCGCCCGCCCATTCAATGCCACGGTTGTGGCAGCCGCGAGATCCGCATAATTCATCTTGCAAGTGATCCACTCCCGGCGGTTAGTGGGCATCGTGCGCCTTCGCTCAAGCCAGCCAGCAGCCATACCGAAGCGCCATCGGATGCCTTCGTTCCTCCTCCGGTTCGCCTTATATAGCCAATCGAGGAACTCCTTGTCGGCGTGGACCAATCACACAAATCGCCAACGTGTTTGCAATGCAAGGTCTGTTTCTAAAATGAGAATCTTTTCTCCCCCGCAGATATCTAGCCATGGTACCTTCCGACACATTCCTTTTAATGATATCCCACTTTGAGTTGCCAAAGATTGAATGCCATTCCTTCTTTTCACGCCTGGCCGAACATTAATGTGTGTCCTTTGCCACCTGTCACATCCGATCCTTCTTTTCACGCCTCATCCTCACCGGGTTCATTGCTTCTCCCTTACGTTTTTTTGGGACTTAGCCAAATTTTTGCCTCTCAATACCCTTCTTGGCATCTTTTGACACCTGGCACCATCAACGGTTCCGGCCAGACTCTTCATACCTCTTCGCCTCCAGCCCTAAAACAAACCTTTCGCTCTTCTCTGCAAGATTTGTCCTCCGTGGTTTCGACTTTCGTCTTCCGCCTTTTGGAATCACTCTTCGTTTCTCGCACATCGTTACCATGGCTGCCCCAAGATTTTCTACACTTCAAGCTACCGCTCCCAAGGATCCGCCCCTTTTGCATCTCAGATCCTTCTTGACGCCCACTTTTCCGCGGAAGCCCTTGTTGGCCCAAATAAAGAAGTTGAACGACACCAGCTTTTATTTAATTCTCTCAAATGGAACTTCCGGCCCAAATCGACCGGTTGAAGCGGTTCATCGCCAATATCGTTAACAGCCCGCAAGGCTACACCAATCGCGGGTCGATGGCACCACCATTTCGTTGACTCAACATTTGATTTCCGAGGTATTTCATATTCCCTTGCACACCCCTTTGTGTATCATGGTCCGCTATACTGGGATCTCGATGTCACGAGTTTGGTGCACCCGCTTATCATGCCAATGTCCATCGCCCGACCAATATCGACAAGCCTCACTAAACCTTTGTTAAATTTCTGTGGCGCAAGTTCCTTGGGTATTCTATCAAGAACACCCATATCAATAAGCCTTTCTATAACCTGGTCCTCACTGCTACACACTCCAAACACCACATAGATTGGCCCCAAATGATGTTCTATCGTCTTCTCCAAGAAATGGACCGCCTTAGGGGTACCACTTCCATTTCACGAAGTTTCGTGGGAGGCCACTTTCAAGCCCTCATCCGTCATTACTTCCCTCCCACACCACCAAATTCTCATAATTCCACTCAGCGCTCCCTTCCAATCACTCACCAAGCTGGCACTTCACGCCCGTCTTCCCCTGGTCATGTCCAAAGTCCGCACACCCATGTCACTGTCTCCTCCTCCGCTACCCCATCCACTTCACACCATTTTTCCCAAACATCACAAACCAGGCAACCGCCGGCTCCACCACCACAACACCCTCGCCGGGGTTGTTGTATCAAGATCGCCAGGATGCTCTGCCGCCGCTCTCAAGTTACAAGAATCCCAAGACGCTCTTATGAGCGGGGTTCAACGGGCACTAGAAGCCTCTGATGCGGTACACCAGGACCTTCAAGCTGCAACTGCCCAAGTTGCAACTTTGGAGGCCAAACTTCAAGACAAGCATGAAGCTCTCTTACAGGCTCATGCAGATCTCAAAAGTGCACAAGCTCAAGTCAGCCAACTCGCAGATCAACAGGCTCAGCTCCAGTCAGAAATTCAGACTTTATTGGAGCACAACAAGTCCAAAGCCGCTCTCCTGAGTACCAAGGACGCAGATATTGCTAAGCTCAATGCTTTGTACTCCAATCAGGTGAAAATTTCAGCACTCAAGTTCAAAACCTTTCAAGACGGACGCTCAAGTTGCCTCCTTGATGGCTCCGCTTTTCGACCACAGAGACCTCTCGGCTCACCTCTCTTCAAGATCAGCTTACAGAGGTGCGTAAAGCGAAGATATCGGATGACGGCGGAGATTGCCGCGTTTCGCCTCAATACTCCGGGGAAATCCTCCTCCCGTGTCAACACTTCGAAACGGGTCCGTGACCCACGCCGCCGCTTGAAAGGGACAACCGGATCCCCAGATCTTGAACAACAACCGCAAAGAAGCTATTCACCGGCCGATGAGGCTCGTGCAAAACTTGACGCCCATACCGCCATTCTTAATGTAATGCCTGTTGACTTCCCGGTTCCTTCCTCGCTATCACGATTATGTGGTTGCTCGACGCCACCTCTTCCTTTTTCGGTGGCATGCGGCGAGATGGACCTCGCGGATATCCCCCGCAAAGCGGTCGCAGATTTTTCTTGGATTTGGCCGTAACTCTCCATTGAAGACAAAGGGTTGTGCTTTGTGCCCTTGTGGTCTTTGATCTCATACACCGCTTGTCGCATCCGCACTTTATCACCTTCGTGAGTGGTTCAGCCCATGGCTTACATCTTTCATGATTTCTATCCGGGTGATACACGTGAACACTTTGGAAATGGGCCACGCCAGCCTTTTTCGTGGTGACCCCACTGCGGTAATGGGTGCTTGAGGATAACAATCCATATCTTGTGGATCCCGCCGCATCCCAAACTCTTCATCGAGTACATGCCCGAGCTTGCCAATCATTTATCTCTCGGGCAGTTTTAAGCGCCGCAACAAATCGAAGTATCTAGGACATCCCAGGATCTTCCCTATGCACAAATTTATATGCAAACACCTCGGCCACATAACGGGCCATAAGCTGTTGGATAGCAAGACGGTCCCCACGGGATGGGATAGCCCTCCGGCCAACTCTCTCTCGCTTCTCTTTGGGATCGTTGGTGTCGCTCTTGATCCAGATCTTGTCGATCAATTTGTGGAGACCGGCCAAGAACCCACGCCCACGGGCATGGTTCCTTCTCCCTATGCTTCCCCCCGGGCGCACCTCCACGCCCCGTGTTCCCCGACTTCTGATTGGCACCTTCCTTTTGGACCAAGGTCATGGATGGTCATGCGGGCTGGACACCACCTCGATCTCGACGGATCTCCGGTGGGATCCACGCTTTGTTCGCCGCTCACATTGGGAAGAAGGTGCCACTCGGACACCACCACCAATTGGATCTACATTGCTAATGAGCGTGGTTGGCAACGCCCGGATGCGCTTCATGGTCTTGACACCTTCTTGCGGAATGCCTCCACCTCACCGATCCTTCCGGTCCATCTTCAAAGCAGGATTTTGCGCTGCTCTCAAATGCATTTTGCTAAGCTCCTTAAATCGGCGGCGCCCCATTTTTCATCGCAATCCCAATGCCGTCGCCTTTGGCCTTCGCCTTGCTGTCTCCTCATGGAATGTCGGTACATTTCTTGAGCGCCCACGGCCTTTTGAAGACATGGTGCGCCTCGCTTTCTTTATTGATGCGCAGATCCCCGCCCTTGGCCAAAACACTCCTCCCCGCTCTTCAAGCACGCCGGGATCTCATAAGCGAGTACCATAATGGTGCCCGGCCTCACTCCCGTGAGGATCACTTTCGAACACGATGGCTTCCGCCCTCGAAACACTTCCTCCTTTTCTTCACTCGAAAGTGTCGTTTGGTGGGGGAGTGTTAGTCTGTGCCTCCCCGGATACCGGGACTATTCATGCATCTGACAGACCAGGTCAAGCTCAAGGATCCTCGATCGCCCACGAATCGGGTCATCAAAGGCTCGCAGAAGACCAAGCGCCAGACCACGCGGTCAAAGCACGTGGGCCGTCAACAAGAGGCGCCGCTTCAGACAAGTGACGGCCGTCACCGCCCGCGTCGGCGTCGGCGTGATTCTAGGCACTTCAAGAGGCACCGCCAATATTCCTCAGAATCGGGCCTCCTTTCGAGAGCCCAAGACCGGAGATCGGAGTGTCTATATTGGGCCCAAGGCCATTGTACTATATATATGAGTAGAGCTAGCACATGAGTTTTTAGATGAGTTTTGAGTCTTGTCTCCTTTCAGTTTTCTCTCTATTGCGAGAGCTCATGTATTTTCATCATTGATATCAAGGAAGCTTATCATCTTTCTCTCATTTGTTCTGTTTTCTTTCTTTTCTTCTCTTCTTGCAAAAATCAAGGCGTGACATAGTCCCCGGACTCTCGTTAGATCCACGGGTCCTCACAGAGGGCTGTCTTCCAGGAGTTCCCGAACCCAAACCCCAAACAAGCTACCTTTCTCGACTCACGAGTCGAGAAAGGGCCTCAGACTTGTATTTTTCACTCTAAGCTGCTCAGAAATCCCATCGATCCGAGACATCGGATCGCCATTCTAGAATGGGACGAGCATGCATGTTTTGCATGCATGCGGGCGGCGCATGCCCGTTCGGTTGGGAGTTCGCTATTTTAGGCGCCAAGCCGCTTCCGACTTCTCATCGGCGCTTCCTCTTCTCTCGCCAGTACCTTATTCTCTTTGAATTGTTTCCAAAAGGGGGAGGGGCTTCTTCCCTCGCCTGGTTTGGCCAATTTGGCGCTTTTTTTCATCTTTGTCCCATTCTCGGCCTCTAGCCTTCATCCCGTGACCTTCGTCTTCGATCCTAGTTTGTTAAGGAAGTCCTTTGGTATTCGGGCGGTTTGTTGGTTTCATAGCGAGTCCCATTCTAGAATCCCATCGATCCGAGACATCGGATCACCATTCTAGAATGGGACGAGCATGCATGTTTTGCATGCATGCGGGTGGCGATGCCCGTTCGTTGGGAGTTCGCTATATTTAGGCGCGTTTTCGCTTCGACTTCTCATCGGCGCTTTCCTCTTCTCTCGCCAGTACCTTTATTCTCTTTGAACCCACCCTCCCCCTTCTTTGTTATTGTATTTTTATCGCGTGGCACGCTGGCAGAATCAGCCCTCCACACGGGAGGTTTGGTTTGTCTTGTTGTTTTGTTGGTGATGTGCGATCTGTGTTAGCTTTGGCACTGTTTCGACTTTTCCATTCGTGGGTTTTGGGAGCGATTTTTATGCCTTACGTTTGTCCAAGCCCCTTGTCGAAGGCTTATCACTAGGGTTTTTCCTCGAAAACACGAAAGGGCGGGGTTTTTTAATCCCGGTGATAAGCTTTCGGCAGGTACACTAGCCCAGTCTCTATTAGCATTGTATTTTGTTGGGGTCCAAGTGATATAATTGGATTTTCCCTTTATTTTTTATGGGTAGTTCGCATGTGTGCGGCTACCCACTATCCACCATTGTAGAAAATCTGCTGAGATGAATGAGAAGCAAGTCTAGGCGGTTTGTTGGTTTCATGCGAGTCCCATTCAGAAATGGCCCTTAGACTCTGTAACATCAACTGCATTAACTTGATTTTGCTTTTTCCAGTACAGAACGTGAACAGAAAGGACATGATCAGGAGCCATGGAAAGACCCATTCATTGATGAAAGAGGATGTGTCGAGGTTGATGACATGCATTGGACAAGCCAGCGTGTTTAGATTTCTATTCTCTTCAACTTGCTCTCGTGGCTTGGAACACCTCAGACCTTGCTCCGCACGTTGTTACCAGTAGGTGGTCTGTGTGCGAAGATGATGTAATATTTGTGCCAGCCCGACCATCATGGTATCTTCAGCCACTGTAAAATACAAAGTAATGAAATTATTTATGTATAAAAATTCAAGGCAGATTAGCACTTTGTTTACAGCGAGATAGCATTTTCATTGGTTTTAGATGTGCCCTTTACCGCTAACTGAGAAAAGTAGACCATGTAATTTTCCTTAACTTTTTTTTTTCACACAGGAAAAAAAGCATCTTCTAAAGCATTAAAGGGGTTTCAAAACTTTTCCCTCGTCCTTTTCGTGTAAAATAACAGGCCTCTAAAAAAAAGTGGGAATGGCATGTGACCCACTTTGATTAAATGAGACTTCTTTCTAAAATGCCCCGAATGTTCCTTGTTTGCATAAGAACTATTTTTCTAGCTTTTCTGTCTCTGTGCGCTTCCAAGAAATAGCTTTAGCTCACCTAGATCTGTCATTTTAAATTCCCCTTTTAACACTGTTTTGCAATGGTTTAGAAATCATCTACATAAAGGGCGATTATGCAGAAATTATCATCATTGCGAAAAATATAAAGATTACCGTCAGATTTTAGTTTCTCAAACCCTTGTGCTTTTAGGTAACTATCAATGCAGACATACCACTGTCTTGGAGCTTGCCTTAATCCATAAACTGCCTTTTTTAACTTCCATACCATATCTTCTCCTTGCTCGTATCCTGGAGCCTGTTTCATGTAAATCTCCTCCTCAATATCTGCATTCAAGAAAGCTGTGCTTACATCCATATGATGTAATTCTAGATTACTGGCATTTGCATATGCTAAATCAATCAATCAATCAATTTATTATCACGCCATTTGAGGGACCCCCAGGCTCAAACTGGTTAGCTTAACAATAGGCGAAAAAGTTTCCTCATAATCAATATCTTTTTTCTGTGAGAAGCCCTGTGCAACAATTCTGACCTTATATTTTTGTAAGCTTCCGTCAGGTCCCTTCTTAATTTTAAAAATCCACTTATTCCCGATTATATTTTTCCCTTCAGGACGCTTCTCTAGTTCATATGTTTTATTACCTATAAATGACTGCATCTCATCGTCCATAGCGCGCTTCCATTTTTCTGCATCTTCTGCATTAATTGCTTCATCAAAATTGTTAGGTATACCAGGCTCAAACAATGACATTATTGCGGAAACACTATCTTTTGGCAAGAAAACTGCTTGTAACCGTCTACTTTTACCTGTTTCTTGTCTGCCAAACAAGCCCTCGTCTACTTGAAAATTTCCTTTTAAATGTTCAACTTCACTCTTACATTTCTTCGGAGGTTGGGAATCAACAATAGGTATCTCATCGACTATAGATGTTTCTATTGTCTGGCCATTATCTGAGACTTCAGTACCATTATCATCATCTATATCTATAGGAGTTTCAAATTTCATTTTATCTATAATCTCCTCCTTAACATTGACATCTAACCTTAGCATCTTTTGTTTTTCTATCTTTGTATAAGACTGACTCGTTTAAAGGTTACATCTCTGTTTATATATACCTTCTTGGACTCTGGATTAAACAATCAATAACCTTTTGCTTCTTCGTCGTAGCCAATAAGAGATCCATTGCTCGATCCTCAAGTTTTGTTCGTTCTTCTTCTGGAACAAGAACATAGGTTAGACATCCATAGGCTTTGAATTTATCATAATTTTGTTCTCTGCCAGTCCATACTTCTTCGAGAATGTCACTATTTATGCTAATTGAAGGCAGTATATTTTGGATATAAAACGTTGTCTTAACTGCTTCTGCCCATAAGTAATTAGGTAATTTTGCATGTTTCAGCATTGCCCTTGCAGCATCTAACACTGTTCTATTTTTACGTTCTGCTACTCCATTCTGCTGAGGACTATATTTGCAAGTAAGCTGTCTCTTTATCCCCTTTTCTAAGCAAAAACATTTAAACTTTTTTGACAAGTACTCACCACCTCTATCTGACCTTATGCATTTAATTTTTCTGTCTATTTCACATTTAACTTCTGCTGTAAATTGCTTAAATGCTTCTAATGCTTGATTTTTCTTAGTTAAAAAATAGTAAAAAATAACATTTGGCCCTTCTACTGTAATCATCAATAAATGAAATATAATATCTCTTTCCACTTGCACTTCTTATATTCATATCCACAAAGGTCTGTATGTACTAATTCAAGCAAATCACTTGCACGCTTGCTACTTTTTCTAAAGGGTATTCTTGTATGCTTTCCTAGCATACATCCATGACAAATAAATTGACCTTTCTCTACTGACCAATCTATTAACCATTTTTTAGCCATAAATTGAACATTCTTGACGTGTGTATGAGCCAGCCTTTCATGCCATAACTCAACAGATGGAAGCATTGTTGCATTCATACTAACTACCTCATCTTTGTTCAATTCAAACAAACCACCATTTCTTTTTGCTAGAAGCATAACTTTATTATTATGCAATATTTCACATACTTTCTTGTCAAACACCACTTTATATTCCAAATCCACTAGCTGACTAACTGAGATTAAATTCCGGATTAAATTTGGCACACACAAGACATCTTTTAAGCTTACAGGTTTTCCATTAAGATCAAATAACTTCAGCAAACCCACTCCTTCAACTTGTTGCAAACACCTATTGCCCAATTGTATGTGCTTCGTTCCCATACTTGAGCATCCTGTAAGCATTTCTGAAGAGCTGACTACGAATCGCTCAGCTCCACTATCTATTACAAGAGAGTTAGCACATGTAATGCATTTAATAGCAAGAAAAGATTTATGAATTACCCCAGCATCTTCTTCTTCTTTATTTGCTTCAACAGCCATATTCACAGCACTGGATTTGTACTGACCTCTTCCTCTGATAGCTCCACGTGCACCTCCTCCTCTTCTCCCTCGATCCTTTTAACTAGAACATTAGAAGAAATATGCCCTCTCCCACCGTAATTATAACAAGAGATCCCTTTAGCTAGATTCGGGCAATTAGCTTTTACATGACCATATTCATTGCAAAAAAAACATAGACCAATCTTACTTTCCTTACCTCGACCTCGAGATCGGCTAGCATATAGGATTTCAGCCCCTTCATCTTCATCCTTTACAACTTTTCTCTGTTCGATCTCTGTGCGAACAATTCTTTCTGCCTCTTCACGACTCTTTGCTACGTTTCTCACAAGAATTGCAATTTGCTCATAAGCAGAGAGAATGAGAATGAGAATGAGAATGATTTTTTATCAGGAATCGTTATTTTACCTTAGCATTCCATTCGACGTTCCCACAACTTCTCAGCACCATCTGCACATGACTTGGCATTAGGCATACTTGAGGTTCTCGATGCATGTCTTCAATTGCTTGATGTACTTATTTATGTTGTAGTGTCATCATTATTGTAAAGGTTTTTCCCTTGAAAACCTTTCGAGGCAGGGTTTCTTAATCCTAGTAATAATGGTTGTACTAGCCCATTATGTGGGTCCCCTGACCTCTTGGTCTTCGTAGATTTTAACGAATCTATTCTACTTTATTATACTCGATTCGATTCGATTCGATTCTATTCTATTCTATTCTATTCTATTCTATTCTATCTGCTTTTCATATATGCTCAAGTACTTCTATATTCTTATCAATGCTTATCATTTATAATGTATATTTTAGTGTTTTTATTAAAGTGGGCCATGCTCACCAAGGTATATAAGGCATACCTTGGTGGTGGCCCCTAAAATAATGTTGGAATCGCCTTTTTATCATAGTTCTAGAGGATACAAAGTCGGCATCAACTAGATTTCCTCATGGAAAGGCTACTAAACTTCTGGATATTCCTATGGGCATTCATATTTCTACCTCAGATGCTTGGGATATTATCATAGAAGGATTGCGAAAGCATTTGTTTTGGAGGAATGAAGCTTTCTATGCCAGCACGGATAATTGTTGCTAAGCATGTGTTAAGTGCTTCCCATGTTTATATGGCATCTGCCCTTCTGGCTTCTCGTGCAAAATTGCAGGTGATACATACCATTGTCCATAACTTTATCTAAGATAGGAATGAAGAGCATGTTGTGGGGAAGGTGGCATGGCCCAAATGCACTAGGCCAAAATTTGTTGGTGGCTTGGGTATGATAGACTTCCATTTGCAAAGTAAGATTATGTTTTTCTAAGTTTATTTGGAGGATCCTTAAGGATATAGTTGATTCATCTGGATTGCAGTTGGTGAAGCAATCATTGTTCCTTTTGGGGGAAAATTCATTAGAACTTCTTCTTCCTTGGAGTCTCTTTTACAAGCTACGCCCTTTTCCTAATGCCTCCCCTTTTTTAAAGTCTTGTTGGAGTCTTGAGAGACGATACGGACCTTCTTTTGTATCGATCCTACTGCCTGTCATCAGCTGACTCCTCCTTAGTGGTGGATACCTGTGGAAAATAATCTCCCACTTTGTGCCTCAGTCCATTCATTGACTCAGTGATGTTGGAGGTTAGCAGGAATCTTGACAGTTGCGGCATGGTACGATTTTGATCAATTAGTGACCTGGGAGGTCTTTCAAAACAAATTCTTGTTGTCTTGATGGGATAGACCTATTTGGCAAAAGGTTGTTGGTACTCTACTGCTTGTTGCTCAAGAAGCTTGTTGAAGGGTGCATGTGGATCTCTCACCAATGTTAATTGTGCATGTGGTGCTTGTGAATGATGATATCCTTTTGCCATCCGCTAAGTGATCCCTTCAGCTTCTACCTCCTAGTTGGAGACGTATGTGGACTTGGGCTTGGGATAAACTACTTCATCTGAAGAAGCCCTATGCACTTATATTGAGAGAATCCCACTTCCCATTTTTAATTTTGCGAACTCGTTCTAATGCATTCTATTTAAATTTTTTTTGTATTGAAAAGAAAAGTATGCTATTCTTGCACTCAAAAAATGAATATGGTGTGTGCATAAATTGAAAAAACATTATAAGACAGACATACTTACATGACAAATTTATATTCACAGACTTGGGTGCATAAAAGTTAAGATATCAAGCAACAAACAATATTATAGATAACTTTTATATAAGATATCCAACTTTTACATATGTCATGAACATGAATATAAAGCAATGACACATTATAGAATGTGATATTCATTTACCACAATGCAGGAGAGGGCTTACGTTAATAATTATCTGGTTGTGATGGTTCCAGCAAAAATTGTTGTTATACTTGAAGCAAATCTTTACAACTAACCTTGGAGTAAACCTTGCTAATTGAGGCAAAGCTTTATGTTTCGTATGCCCAAAGCTTTCCAACCAATAGATAACTAATTGCTAAGAGTGGAGCCCAAGGTGTAGCTGAAGCCATTTAACATAGACTCAATAATATAGATGGAAAAATATCATATAAAGAAGCAAACAACTCAAGCTACGGATTTAACTCTAGGCTATTAGCAAAAAGCAAAAGAAGTGAAAACTACTAAAATGCCCCTACAAGTTTGGTTAGTTACCAAAATGCAATATAGAACTAACTATATAGAGATCGTAATGAATAGTTGACATTGAATGATAAAGATAAAGCTAAGAACTTGTATGTCACATTTACGGACTTGAATTCGTTGTATTAGATTTGCATAGTGTGCCAACTTAGTAAAACTTCATGTCTTGCACTTTATTAGGTTATATCCATATGATTTATACTTTGATTGAGTCTATCTAATCATAGTCAATGCTAAATTCACAAAGTAAATCAATGTGCTTATCTTGATTAGTTAATGCTTATATATGATATATGATATTGATGAGCCAATGCACATGCATGGGATGAGCTAAAATCCAACCTTAGCTAGACTTCTAAAACCTCTTTCTGTTCTCATATATGCATAAAACTTACCCTGAAAGTGAACTTGGGGGGTCGAAAAATCTCACATGATGCATGCAAATATGTGGTATAATCCCATAACAGGAGCAGCAATTGTATCATTTAAATGCTCACAATCCATTGTGTTATCTATGGACTAAGCTACAAGCTATGTTTGTAAACTAGTCAATGTCAGATGACAAATTTACTACCCCCAAACTTCATACAATGAACTTGACCCAAAGGTCAAATCATGGACTCAAGTCCATGAACTCTGCTCCCTTTTTTTTGTGTGAACTCAAGACCGTGAATTCTAATTAGGGTGGGGGATTAAACCCCATTATATTATAGAATCAAAATACTAGATGTTATTGGATTGGAATATATCTAGGCATCAAATAGTGGGAAAAAAAATATATTTGAGGATCAATTTGGCTACCAAGATCTATAGTTCTACATTGGAGAATTAAATAATGTTGAAATCCATAGAGAATCGATGCGAAATGGATTACTTTGGCTCTGGCAATTGTGTCAAAGATTGAGAAATGGATTTTAAATGGAAGACGCCACTACAATGCAACTAAGCTAGAGAAATGGGACAAGAGATACTTACTTTTATACACTCTTATTTTGCATCTGGTGAGTCACCTAGTTCCTCCTCTCTCCTCATTGTAGCAATTATGAACAATTGCCTGTTTGAAATGAACTGAGCTGTTCTAAAAATGGGATATGGATACTCCATTTGAAATGTGATTGGCATTGTTCTAAAAATAGGTTATTTTTCGAAGGGCTGCTACTTCGCATCTTGGTCGTTGCATCTAGTTAGTGCTTGGGCAGACGACATTGCGCTTGGTTGAGGTTCATATGATGCTTGTACATCGTGATTCTGAGCTTTCAAGTTGAACTATAAGGTTGTCATTCGATCTGCATGTATCTAATGATACTCTTTTTTTCATGAGTTGTCTTGTAAGCCTAATTATCAATTGTTTAGATATAGCAAGAACCCTGTGTAAAGCTGCAAAGTGCACAAAAAAAATACTCATCACAAAGTTCTGCATTTTATTATCACTCCTTAGCTCAAAGCTTCCTTAAATAAGCAATATAGGAGGAACGAGATGGCACACTTTTTTCTTCAGCAAGCCTCTGGGTGAAGAGTTGTATTATTTATTCTTTCAACGCTGAAAGTTCCATCTACTTGTTTAGATGCTACACCACACCAAACCGCATTTGGGAGCAGGCCACCGGAACAGGGGTTCAAAGATTCTTCTTGTTACTCTATGAATGCCAAAAAAATACACTTCTTTTAGGGATCATTGTTTGAACTTATGTAGCCTTTGAGCTCATCACCATATGGCCTCTGCCCTTCTGGCTTCTTAGGCAAAATTTCAGGTGATTGTTACCATTGTCCATAATTTTATTTGGGGTGGGAATGAGGAGCATGCTGTGGTCAAGGTTGCATGGTCCAAATGCACTAGGCCAAAATTTGCTGGTGGCTTGGGTATGACAAACTTCCATCTGCAGAGTAAGATTCTAATTTCTAAGTTCATTTGGAGGATCCTTAAGGATATGGTTGATTCACCTGGAGTGCGGTTGGTGAAACAGTCACTTGCACATTGTATTCCTTTTGGGAAGGCTTCGTTAAAACCTCTTCTTCCTTGGAGTCTCTTTTATCAGCTATGCCCTTTTCCTACTGCCTCCCCTTTTAGGTTTGCTGGAGTCTTGGGAGACAGTACGGACCTTATTTCGTATCGATCTTGTTGCATATCAGCAGTTGAGTTCTCCTTGTTGGTGGATACCTGTGAAAAATAATCTTCCACTTTGCACCTTAGTTCATCCATTAACTCAAAGCATTGGAGGTTGGCAGAAATCTTGACAATTGCAGCATGGTATGATTCTAGCCAGTTAGCGACATGGCAAATGTTTCAAACAAAACTCTTAATGTCCCGATGGGACAGACCTATTTGGCAAAAGGTTGCTAGTACTCTGCCATTGGTTGCTCCAGGGGCTATTGAAGGTCGCATGTGGATTTTCCACCAGAGTGTTCATTGGCATAGGCTTGTGAACTCTATGTATAAGCTGCTTGTCAATGGTGATATCCTTATGCCATTTACTAAGTGGTCCCTTCAGCTCCCACCTCCTAGTTGGAGACGTATGTGGACTTGGGCTTGGGATAAACTACTTCATCCTAAGGTGGTTGTGCTTTGGTGGCAGATTATAAATGCCCTCGTGTGAATGTGCTTATCCACAGATTTGATCCTCGAGTGTCAGCATTCTGCCCACTATGCAAGCAAAGGGACGAGACTATTGAGCATTGTTTCTTTTTATGTGATCATTTCCAGCCTGTTTGATCTTGGCTGCTTTCTCTTTTTCATGTGACACTAACAAGTCAACAAGTGCTCCTGGCTATTTATCTGGATACTTGGAATAAGTTGCAGAGCCAAGCATTTCATTTAGCATTAGGATGGTTGTTGTGGTCCATCTGGAAGCGCAGGAGATTGTGTGTCTTTTAGGGTTTAGATATTCCTCCTGCAGTTGTCCTCCAGGACGCACAAGCTAGAATTGCTAAGGCCTACCATTGCTCTTCGCTTGCTCCTGCCAAGCGACATTTGATATTTGAGTTCCATTTGAGTGTGCTGTCTTATGCATAGGCTGGTGGTTCTACTCAGTGGATCATGATTATCCTCTAAGATTTTATTCCCGCCTGTGCATTTATATATCTGGCTTTTGGCTTGGAGTTTCAATAAAGTTTGCCACTCATCAAAAAAAAATTCATCGTTTCATTGGTTTGCTATCTAAAAATCTATAACATTCAACTTTTTTTGCTTTTTCTGTTCTTTCTATAGTACTTCGACTATGGGCTTCTTGTGCTTATTTTACATGCCTGTAGATGCTTTCACCTCCAACATCTTTTAATAAAAAGGATGTAAAAGCTAGAAGAGCTTTTGTTTTTCGTTTTTGGGATTATATCACGGACGCAAGTCCAAGGCATTTCATTTCTATATTCAAACTTTTCACATCAAGACAAGGCTGAATCTCAAGAAGCATGCAGTAGCACATAGCCATGAACCCATGATTCAATCAACAGCTATTTTATACTATTTCTTAATTTATGCCATTAGATGATCTTGTAGTAGATTCTTTTCTTATTCTTCTTCCTTGTCTAATTTGGTGTAATGTTTTTTTGACACATGATCAGAGATGCATAATTAGAGATATTCTGCATAATCTATTGGCTGTTAATGTGATATGATCCTATTCTCAAACTTGAATTTTGAAACTCCTCTTCAATGGCATGTTTTATGTTTAATTTGGAAACTCCTCTTTAACGCCCTGTTCTATGTTCTTTGTGTAGATTATTCAGGTTGTGGTAGCCATATTCTAATTTAGAATGGGGCTTTATTTGCACAGGTAGCAGTATCTTGAATCATGGCGGTAATGTAACTATGGCAAATCATTTGTGATTTCAAGGAAATAAGACAATGATGCGAGTGCATTCAAGAACTTTTCCTTTGTGGAAACCTTATTCTGGACTCATTATTGCCTTTGCTCTGTGAAGGCGTATGCTTAGTTACAAAAGGAAGTCTTCAAGATATGAAGCACTTGGAGAAGGCAACTAGATGTTCTTCTCATGCACAATCAAGGAACTATTTACAATTCAAGGAGGTTGTCATGTATCCAAAGACATCCTTTAGATTTACAAAGAAATGGCTGATACATAGATGATGTTGTTTCCTACATATAGTTGTTTTTCATGATGGGCATATGAAAACATTGATATTTTATTAATGGTCTCTTGAAGAGTTTAAGTTCAATGTAAAAAGAGAATCATAAGTAATTGGCATATAAGCCTAAGGCTGATTGCATAGGGTATGAAGAACAATATCAAGCTTGCATCATACGGGCATATCCAATATGACTATGCGCTTTGTGGACCAAGATAGCAAGAAGATGAATATTGAATATAGGATCTCTATAAAATATGACTATGGGCTTTGTGGACGAACATAGCAAGAAAATGAATTTTGAATATGGGATCTCTTTGAGAATTAAAGTGTATATATGGAGATACTAATATAGCTCTTGCTTCAAAACTTTACCATATAAAATGAAACTTCTTACTTGCAAAAATGTATCATATCTCTCAATTTAATTGCATAAGGCTTTAAGATGGATATGATGTGGTGGCAGATTCTCCATAGATGGCCTCATGTCAATGTGTTTCTCCACAGATTTGATCCTCGAGTGTCAGCATTCTGCCCACTATGCAAGCAAAGGGACGAGACTATTAAGCACTATTTCTTTCTGTGTGACCACCTCCAATCAGTTTGGTCTTGGCTGCTTTCTCTTTTTCATGCGACATTGACAAGTCAGAAAGTGCTCGTATACGGATACTTGAAATAAGCTATGAAGTCAAGCCTTTCACTTGGAATCAGGATGATTGTTGTGGTCTATCTGGAAGCACATAAGATTGTGTGTTGTTAAGAGCTTGGATACCCTCCTATTGTTGTCCTCCAAGACGCTCAAGATAGAATTGCTAAGGCCTACCATTGCTCTTCGCTTGCTCCTGCCAAGCTTCAGTTGATCTTTGAGACTTATTTGAGTGTGTTCTCTTATGTATAGGTTGATGGTCCTATTTAGTGGATCATGATTGTCCTCTGAGAGTTTAATCACGTTTGTGCAGTTGTATCTGTCTCTTGACTTGGACTTCCAATATAGTTTGGCGTCCTTCAAAAAAAAAAAAATCCTAATTGTGGTGTTCCAATAGTATATATGTTTGCACATACCTTGGCGCAATATGTAGTATATTTATAGATTGTATTGTTTTAGTATATAAAAGATAGTTGTCAAAGTATCAAAAATTGATAAACTATCATTTTTTAGTAATTTTTATACTTTGTGTTTGAAATTTTATATAGGATAGTTATTTTTTTGTTAAATAAATAGCATTTGTTGAATCTTTCTTTATCTTTATTTCATAATTTCATTTATAAGCTGTACATCAAACATTCATAAAAAATATGAAATTTTAATAACTGTTAAAAAATAGCAATTATTGTGAAGGATTGACAATTTTGTTTCCTTCTTACCTTAGAAAAAATATTGACATTCTTTGAAGACTAGCTCGAGAAAAATATTCTAACATTCAAATTAAACCCTAGTGCGTATGATGTTGATAGACTAAATTCCAATGGTCATAATGATCTACTGACTGATTTATTATCTACTTGTACAATGTTTAAAACAAGAACTATGCTCATGTAAAAATTGAGTTTTTACACAATTTGACAGTTTCAAATTTTGTCTGAGAAAACGATGTTTTCAAATTTTGCCCCAGAAAATGATGTTTTTCAAATGTTAATGTCTCCCATACTGCAATATAGTGTATACGTGGTTGTATATCTGAATCAGATCTTATATGTTTATCTCAAGTAATGAGATTCTATCCTTCAATTTATACCATTTCAAGTGGTTCTTTTTCATTAGCCTCACTGCGAGATCACTCCCTTATCAACTTTATAGTTGACTCGTTACCCCTCATTCAAGATTTAGAGTTCAAAAATGATATATATATCAAAGTAAAAATATTCATGGATTTTTAGTTATCAAACAAGTCATTGTTTTTTTTCCTACAATACTTGTCTCTCTTTTAAGAGTTTGAAGTATAAGGAATGATTCATTTATTGTATATCCATTCTTGCCTTCTTGCAGAAGAAGAAGAGGAAGAAGAAAAAGAAGAGGAAGAAGAAGAAGAACCAGAAATAGAGGGAGAGCCATACGACGCCATCAAGGGCTTCAAAATAGTTAACATCCTTCGCGACCATGCTTTCGATCATTTACAGCTTGTGCTTCGTCGAACTTAGTCGTATTGGGACTAATCAAGTTTTTTATGAAGATAAGAGATTGTAAAAAGCTTTGGAGGCTATCAATCACGCCATTTGTTTCTTCGGGAGAACATGGTGGCAGCAAGTACTCCTCAAAAAGGAAGTACTTAGCCGGTGATGCTGGATATGCATATATGACATCCGATATGATCTTCAAGAATGCCAAGTCTTCAACATCGTTTCGATGCACGAGCTCTAACTTCTTGTTATAAGACACTAAAACATAAAAGAAGGAGATGATTCTAAAGAAGAGAGTTAGAGAATATAAAAATCTGAATAACATTATGATATATAAGTGAGTGATTGAGTATGTGTAAAGGAAAAAGAATAAAGGTAACTCCAAACAGTCTATAAAACCTGAATCATTACCTTTTCAATATTGGGCCGTGATAATTATTATTTAATACTATGGTAATAAAGATTTGATAAATTTTAATATTTATCAGTTAACAAAATGGACAAGATCCACTGGTTTTATATACAGGTCTGCTTATATTTTGATTATATTACATATATTATACCTTTTACGTAGATCTTCTCAGTCTTTATCTTGAAGATCTTTCACACAAAGGTTTTTTTCAAATGAATATTTTATAGAGTATCGATTTAATAATATTAAATATACATAAATTATTTTTACAATATTTATGTAGCTAACTTTTTGGTTTTCTAATTTATATCTTGGTTGAATGTCAATTAAAGATAGGAACAAAAAATACAGAAGGACCTCAATATTATTAAAAATAGTATCTGTAATGCCAGAGAGCCAATAGAATTGTAGTGGAGAAAATACATTAGTTGTATCATTTCCTGCCGTTACTAGCTTCATGTTGAAAGCTCGTGAGGAGCTTATTGATAATGATAGGAAGCATGATATTTGGAAGCGTTATAGTGAGTGTATGGAGGAAGAATTGGTGGCAGCGATATCGAGAGAAAAAATAGAATGTCCCAACTTTTCAAAGTCTAAAATACGAAAGCGAGTTAAAGCAAAAGTGAAGCTTCTTCTTTTTAAGCTTCTGCAGGAGACTTTTAGTTACCATGTCAGTGGTTGCATGACGGTTTCTCCAGGGAAGATTGTTGATTCTACAACCACTTGCAGCACTTTAGCAGGTAGTTCTGGAGGGCCTGTGTGTCTACCTGAGAAGCCCGGCTATGCATGTGGAATGCACCAAGGTGGACTAGCGCTACTTAATCAATGTATTATTTTTGATCAAGTTGAGTTTGTCAAACCATATCTGGAGTATGTTTTACCTGAATTACCTGAACCTACAAGTGAAAGATGGGAAGACAGGGATTTATTGCCATTCCTCAAATGGTTGCAAAAGCATAGTGGAGACTACGAAGAGCTTTTGATTAATGACTCTGAAGTCACAATTGGCTATTCTTATCTATTAATGAGCTTCATTCATAATACAACCAGATAGGATATATGTGCCTCACACTAAGACCAATTATTATAAATTCCAGGCTTCCTGCATTGCGCTCAGTGTAAAACTTTTCATTTTGAATCATTTTTCTGATGGTGAAATCCAAAGTCTGTTCTTCTAGAAATTTTTTGGTTGCAAGTATACTGCAAAGAATTCATTTCACATATGGCGCATGACCTTAGCACAAAGCATGCCAGGAAGACACATGGAGAATTCCAGGCCCAATAGAGAACGAATTAGAAACCTACTTCCATGTCAACCATTTTAATTTTGGAGAGCACAATTTTGTGGTTGATTGATATAGAAGTTATCTAAGTCCAATACTAAGTTGTTTAAGAAACTAGGATCTCTATTTATATCAAAGAAGCAATATATTTATACATTTTATTTTTTATTTATAACTAATATTTGTCGAAGCATTAAAAATTTGTTGAATTATACCAAATTCTCATTAATCTTAATTTTTTTTTGCATTTGTTATAAAAATTGTTTAAATAAATAGCATATATCAATCTCTTTCTCTTAAATTCTAGTTCATAATATCATTTATATATGGTTGTATTAAAAACTTGTAAAATGTCGTGTTTAAGGTCGTTATGTCAAATGAAGCTTTATATTTTAAATGTTGTATTTTAAAAACTAAAATATTGATAAGTTTAATCATGTGCCAATCTTGGAAATTTAATATTACAGTATATAAAAATTATATTTGTAATGGTTCATAATTGTTTTTAACTAATGTAAATTCCTAGTATATAATTGATAAATAAATAAGTATAAATAAAAAAGTTAGATTTTTCTTTTTAAGAGTAGTTTTTCAATGGAGAGGAGGGTAATTTTCTCCTTTCTACTCTTAAATGTTAGCCAAAAAACATTGACATTCTTTGAATGGCCGGATGCCTCGAGAATGATACTGCAACATTTAAAGTTGATCGATGATGAGCTGAAAGCCCTTGTATTAGGTGGTCCTAATAGTTATAACGTTCCACTTTCCATATATTTGCATAGTGTTGTAGACAAAAACCATTTTACACAACTCGAGAGGCGCAAGTAGATTGATTTCAGATATTGTCTTCTTCAGAAAGATGGTAAAGTATATATGGCAAAATCCTCCTCCATTGAATCAATTAGTGGATATCTGATTGTTTCATTGCAACAATACCATCATGATCTCTATTGTGACAAACTTGCATCAATATCTTACATGTTTGCACTTGTAATATAAATGGCTTCAAGCAATTAAAAAAAATTTGAAGCTGCAATTGATGCAGTAGCTCCTGCTGCCGCTCCAAGTCCATAAAGCAAGTAAGAACTATTTTTTTGTTTAGTTCTTAGAAGATAGGATGGTTAAGTTGTTCCGAGATTTTTTGCTTTACAATGGCTTTAAAAGGGCAAAAGTATGCTAGTGGGTATCAAAAAAACGCGGCCCCAGCACTTAGATCAGCACCCTGGATGTACTATTCTATCATAGTATTCCACTTGTTATTAAATGGAGTTGTTACATATTTCTATTGATTACCTAATTACCGTGTGCTAGTACCAGTAACACCTTAAACAAGCTGCCATATGGGGTGCTATATGAGTGCTGTCAGCATGTGTCTGGACGCCTGCTTTTGCACCCCACCAGCATACTTTTGCCCAAAAGTATAATCTTAAGCATTATATATCACATCGCTATATAAAGCAAAGCTTCATTAAAATGAGAAACTTCTCATTCTCATTTTGCTCCAAATAGATTATAGCATGCATACACAAAGGCAAAATTCATATTTAATCGAAGCTAGAGGCCTATATACATGGTCAACAATCTTACTTATTAGAAGCTTGTGGTCCAAAATCAAACAAAATAAAATAATCGCAATCTTTTATTCCAAAAGTTTGCCATAGGGATATTTTCAACTCAGAATGTGGGACAAATAAGGAAAATTTATAGAAGTATGTTTCCTTTTTTTTTTTCTAAGACAAATAACTTATATTTTGTTTAACCATTCATAGCCACATATTTAACATTTGCATGCTATTGAAACAACCATTTTACAAAAAAAGGCCTTCTATAGAACAGATTTTTTCGAAGAAAATTCTTCAACAAATCGCATTGACGAACTGTGGCAAGCATGGCCACTGCTTTTACTGCAGCAGGAACTTTTGCTCAAAGTAGAACAGCAGGAACAAAATGAAGGATTGTTTTGAATTTGCTTCCCCCCCCCCCTTTTTAAGGTACGCGTTTTTTTTATATTATATAGATAAAGAAGTACAATGTTTGATGTTAGTAGAGAATTACTACAGGAGTAATCTCAACATCTTCATTTTCTACTAACAATAAACTTATTATGGATTACTCTTGAAGCCGATACACTTGAAGTTCTCATGAATCTCCAAGTAGTACCTGATGATGCTAAGGACAAGCCCTGAAAGGCCCATGAAGATTCATATCATCTGATAGAACCACATAAGTTCTCTATAATGATGAAAAGGGCAAGAAAGTGTAAAGCTCTATATCTGTAAAGCTGCAGCAAGATAATATGAAACCCAAGAAGCTCTCACTCAAACATATCAGTATTTGAGCATAAACAACCAAGCATATCAGTACTTGTGAAGATTATGAGGTTCTTGGCATAAAATACCAAAGCCAATTAAGAATCAGTAATCTCTCAAGCATATCAGTACTTGAGAGTTCTTGGAATAAAATACCAAAGCCAATTAAGAATCAGTAATCTCTCAAGCATATCAGAATTTGAGAGTTCTTGGCATAAAATACCAAAGCACATTAAGTATTGGCAACCACTCAAGCGTAGCAGTACTTGAGATAGGAACCGCGTGCTAAAAGGAAAACAATCCACTTGCTAGCCACTTTTCAGCCTGTATCCTTCCATTTTCCAACCAAAATCTAGCATATATGAAGACCACATGAAAGTACTGCTAAAGGAAGAATCTATCTGACCATCCAATGCACAATTTGAACCCTTCTGCTAGAAAGGAGTAGGAAAAGGAAATAGCCAAATGTGAAAGAACCTGGATGATAAGAAAATAAAGATGCAAGAAATTGAAACTGCTTTTCCTCTTTCACAGATAGACAAGAGCATTGAATCCTTCGAGCAAAAAAAAGGTTTTGATAGATCTCCTGAGAGATAAGACCATGGAAGATGTGATTGTTGAAGAGATGAAGGATTTAGAAGCTAATGTAATTCTTCAAAACATCAGGGATACCATGCAATATGTCAAGCTATCCAATTCAAATGACAGTTTGGCAACCAAAAGATCCTGTCCTGCCATGTCTGTTGCTTGCGAGAAAACTACACAGGTTGGTGACAGAAGAAGGGGCATAAAATACCAAAGCCAATTAAGAATCAGTAATCTCTCAAGCATATCAGTACTTGAGAGTTCTTGGCATAAAATACCAAAGCACATTAACCACTCAAGCATAGCAGTACTTGAGATAGGAACCGAGTGCTAAAAGGAAAACAATCCACTTGCTAGCCACTTTTCAGCCTGTATCCTTCCATTTTCCAACCAAAATCCAGCAAATATGAAGGCCACATGAAAGTACTGCTAAAGAAACAATCTATCTGACCATCCAATGCACAATTTGAACCCTTCTGCTAGAAAGAAGGAGTAGGAAAAGGAAATAGCCAAATGTGAAGGAACCTGGATGATAAGAAAATAAAGATACAAGAAATTGAAACTGCTTTCCTTCTTTCACAGACAGACAAGAGCATTGAATCCTTTAGCAAAAAAGAGGTTTTGATAGATCTCCTGAGAGATAAGACCATGGAAGATGTGATTGGTAAAGAGATGAAGGATTTAGAAGCTAATGTAATTCTTCAAAACATCAGGGATACTATGCAATATGTCAATTGGCAACCAAAGATCCTGTCCTACCATGTCTGTTACTGGCGAGAAAACTACACAGGTTGGTGACAGAAGAAGGGGCAAAGTTTTAGGTGTTTATCCCAGAAATTTTACATTGGCAAAGAAGAAAAGATAAGAGATTGGTTCACAAACTGCTGACAAATGGGTACATTACATCAGGACTCGAAGATTTCGTGCTATAAATGAAATGGGTTAGATTGTACAAAATTTCTGGAAAGAGAACACAAAAATTTCTCCAAATGTAAAGGATGTGAGGTCAAGAAGGCTTGATCAAGAAATAAGTGAACATCATGCTGCTCATTATCTCGAGGAGACACATCACTCGTTGTTGTGGTGATTGTATTATGAACATATGCATTATGTTGTTGTGCATTTCAGATGGCATAGTGAATGCAAGCATAATCTACGATAAGAATGCAATTTGTATGATGCATGTGTTACAGGTTGCAGATGGTGAGAAATATGATGGGATTGCCTTTGATGCATTTGACAAGCTATTTGCAATCAATATAATTCATGCGATAGATGTGGTGCATGATGACGTGATATATGATGCGATATATGATGCATGGCAGATGTGTTGCCATATGATGTAATATACGATGCATATGGTAGATGTGTTGCAGGATTATGATACATGGCAGATGTGTTGCAAAATTGATGTAATATATAATGCATATGATAGATGTGTTGTAGGATGATGTGATATGATGCTAATGTTGCAGGGCGTTGTGCTCATGCATGTAGGGTAAGATGATTTGTTGAATGTGTTATGTAGTGATTGTGGTGCCTATTGGTATGGTGGCTGTAATATGTGGTGATTGTGAGACATAATGGCTTGATGTGGTGAATGTAGTGCATGATGCCACATTACATAATACTTCAGCATTGCTTGTGCCTACAAATTGATAACCCTCTCAATTGTAAATCCTGCAGATGCAGCTATTTCAAAAGTTCAAGGAAGAACACCCCGACATAAACATTGGACTTAGGATGTTCGAGAAATTAAAGCCATGGTTTGTAGTGAAGTTGAAGGACTTCAATTCCTGCTGCTGTATTCACCATGTAAGGATGCAAATGCTCGTTGATGGTTTCAATCTAATGAGAAGCAAGCATCCAAAGGACTGCAGCTACACTTGCCAAGTGTGCAAGTTAGACTTGAATGGAAGCTGCAGAGCACATGAAGAGAAAATCCCAAGCACAAGCTGCTCTGACTACAAGGCATAAGTGAATTCTTTAAGAAAGATTGTATTTTTGATAAGTGCAGTTAGTGTGGGATCAAGAATTTCTCCATTTGTCCAGTTGAGAAGCAGGACATTGGCAGTTTGATCAAATGGGAATACATTAACTATGAATGGTGTACACTCAAGGATGGTACATCCAAGAAGAAATTGAAACACCAGTACAAGAAAACACTAAGTAAGAATTTGGTAAATGTTATTCTCGTCAAACCACCACATTTTCCAATTCACAATTTCAGGTACAAGTGGCAGGCTAAGCAATTCAGGGATCTACTGGACGATCTGCCACATGATAGTTTCTGTTATGGACTTTGTAGAGAACTATGCATTCAAGGAGCAGAATGAGGTGCAGCCCATGCATTGGATCAATAATCAGATCACTATTTTTTTGTCCAGATGACTTGTGGATTAATAAAAAAAACAGGTCAGATGGAAAAGAAGACTCGCTACTATGTGTTTGATGATAGACAACATGACACATTATTTGTTCAGCATTGCGTTATGGAACATCATGCCTACATGCAGGACAGGGGGCAAGCTCCTAGAATGCATATTGTTTTCTCTGATGGAGCAGCCTCACAATTTACGACAGTCAGGCCATTCTATTTTGTTAGAAGATACACTGCAGATACTCATATAGAGATGATGTGGAATTTCTTTGGTTCCAATCATGGAAAGGATGAACATGATGGCAAGGCTACAGAGTTTAAAAGGTGGCTAAGAAGTCTGCAAATCAAGCATGAAGGTATGAAGATGGACAATGCATACAAGGTAGTGAAAGTGGTTCCAGACATATTCACTTGTGGCTTGAAGGAGTGGCAAGAGGTAAAAGGGCACGAGAAGATAAGGAGATATTTATGGGAGATGAAGCTTAAAGACATAGACAGAAAGAAGAGCTGGGGAGCTGAGACCATACCAAATACTAGGCAATTCCACTCTGTCCATGGATTTAGGGCTGCTCCACTTAGCTGTGCATGTGAGAGAACTGTCTTGTTTCTGTTCTTATTGTACTGAGGCTCTCTGGGATGAATGTGAGAACAAGGATTATGTCGACAAATGGGAGGTCATCATAGTTGAACCATCAATTGTTGTCCATGCAGACAATGCAGAAGTACGCAAGTTCGATTGACCTCTTTATTCTCCCAATGCCAATGTTTTAACTGATGCAGTCAGAGTTGGAGACAATTTTGCAGTGGCTGCACCTAAATGTAATAAAGAGGGTGCTAAATTCTGGTTGCTTGTGTGCACCAAAGCAAAATTTGTGGTTAAAGAAAATTTTCAAATTAATGATCAATGGTACTTTGCTGGCGAGAGTGTTGTAGATGGTATCTACTATCCGAAGGGCCCAAAACCAACTATACGATATGAGTTGTGCAGAAATGATCCAAAGGGTTTAGTGTTCTCCACACAGATCTATGCCATTAGAGTTCCATTAGAGCAAAGAAAACGGGGCAAGGGAACCACCTTCAGATTAGATCCTGCTGATGAGGCAAAAATACTTGATAACTTGCCAGATGTCTTGTCTGATGACGAATAATTGTAATTGCATTTTTCTAAGTATACCAATTTTTCTAAGTATATTTCTCTAACTTCATTCTAAGTGTGGTGTCGACATGGTGGATGTGATGGCAATATGGTGTATCTTGTGATGCAAACCGTGTTGCCTTCTGTGTAGCATGTGGTGCCAACATGGTGCATATGATGCCAATATGATATATGTGATGGCAACATGTGCAAACAGTCAATTCTAAGTGTATTACCCTCCTTGCAATATAAGACCATTAGAATATGCCTAAGTTCCAAAAGGTAAGACCATTAGAATATGCCTTAGAATATTCCATAATAGTTGTACCTTACTTGACGTGCTTCTCTACATCACATTTATATTTACATTTAAATGTACATTCATGTAAATCTTGTAGTGAATAGAGAACACAAGAAATCTTGTAAGCCTTGTAAATCTTATATTGAATTTTGGTTTTTTAGGAGCCTTGGAATATGCCTTGGAATATGCCTTAGGATATGCCTTGGAATATGAATTGGAATATGAATTGGAATATGCCTTGGGATATGCCTTGGTTTTTTAGGAGCTTGGAATATGCTTTGAAATATGCCTTGGGATATGCCTTAGTTTTTTAGTAGCTTTAGGGTTGTAAGTTGTAAATTGCTTATTATAAGTTGTTTTTTTTTTGTGACCTTAAAGGGCAATTTAAGTTGCAACAACTTGAAATTCAGCGAAAAAAAAAACTTATATTAATTTTTAAATTGGTTACAAATTACTTTTTTTTTTTTTATGGGAAGTATAACCTTTTCTAAACTAACCCAGCCTCCAAATTCTAATAAAACCCTCTTCACCATATCACAAGTCTCATAGACTTGGCCGATGCTGGGTTTCCAAACGCAGTGATGTTGGTCCACCAAGGGAGGAGGAGAGGGGGTTTGCCAACTCTGGTTGGCAAGCTTTTACTTCTTGGATAAAATGCTCATAAGCAGCCCAACCTTCTTCTTCCTCATTCTTCTTCAAATTTTTTAAGGAAGCCATGCCCCCCACGCCATTAGACTAGGCATGTGGGACTATTCATCCTAAATGAGAATTTTCGTATTGTTATGGGATAATTAGCGAAAATGGTAAAGAACCGTAAACTCGTGAATGTGGGATATAGTGACGACAACCCTAAACCTGAAATTGTTTGCATTGTCTTTCCGAAACAGAGCAGAAACAGCGCAGGAGAAAATAGGGTTTAGGATAATGAATACAACGTATAACAGTGGCATGTCAATGGTAGACATAGATTAGCTAGAATGCTTGCTTCTGATGTTCCAATGGTAACAGGTTTTCTGCTACCATCAAATACATCCAAAGGAAGCTTTACCAGTGATGACAAACCGCTCGGTTCCATCTTCTTGGATCTGTAGGCCAAAAGAAAACATGTATTCACAAACAACAACCATAGCACAAGAACTTGAAGACAACAGTACCAAAAAGTCAAAACTTAACAAAAAGTTCTATTCATTGCAATCAGTGTCACATAATCGTGTTTTGATTACTTTCTTTTCTTGTATCTATCCAACAGCTTTAAAGTTTTCTGAGACATTTCTATGTCGTACACATTATACATTGGGTTACTTCCAACATAGCTAGGAACACTGTTCCCCTTAAGTAGCCCTCTCAGCCAATCCTTTAATGTAGTATTCGATATTTGACCATCAACTATACTTGGATCGAAGGTGTTTAGACAAATGATTGTATTTTTCTCATTGTAGTACGACTTGTACCTGCTGTTGTCAATGAATAGGGTATTCTCAACTCCAAACCTTGGGAATGTACGGTAAACCTTACTCAATTCCTTCAAGAAAATGGGCTTATTCTTGATCGACAACCCTGTATTCGTGCACTCATCTTGGTTCCATACAAATAGAAACTTTGAAGCAAATTCTGATGTCTAGATGCATGTTTTATGATGATATGCTACATCATAATGCAACCACGAAGTTATCGAGGCATCAAGACATAAACTCTCTAAAGCCTCGCCTTAAAATGATAGTCTTCTGCTTGTTCATCCGCCACAAGACAACACCAGGTTTCTTGGCTGATGGTATGAGCTCATTCTTATCATACAACGTACCAACAATACCGTTGAAGTAAAAAAATAATGAGAAATTATGTTGACCTTGTATTCCTCCTAACAAGAGGTGGAGGCACAGGGCTCGATGCCATTTCTGCTTTAGAAACTTGCACTTACAGAGAACAACTTCCCTGCATAAATATAACAGTTGGAAACTTTCAAATATTGAAATAGTTACAGAAATTGATTGTCTGCACTCACAGACACCAACCTAATGCTTTCTGCTCTTTGATTTTATCAGCTTTGTTCTTTTCCTTCCTATCTTCTCCCACCTTTTCACTCACTGCATGAGCTTCAGATTCTGCAACCATTGTGTTACTCTTGGCAGCAACTGCACTTGCTTGAAAGCACCCAATATTACTTGATCAAAAAAAATGTGACGACAAGATTTATAAGCTAATATTCTTACCTGCCACTAAGGAATCCTGGTCTAGTTCATTATTCTCTCTCATATTGCAGCATTCTACGGGTACAGATGTATGAAATATATATATATAATTTAGCATCATTGTCAAACAAATGGATCAAAACAATACCACCTTTAGATACATGGCCATAAGTTGGTGTCTTCTCCTTCACATCTGTTTCTGTTGCTTCTGAGTCAACTGCAAATTCAACAATCATCAAGCTAGTGTGTAAATAAAATAACAAAGCTGTAACTTGACTGTTTTACCCCTGGGTTGTTCTTCCTTTTCTGCTGCTGTCACATATTTGGATACTTCTTCATAGTTTTTTTTTCATGTTCTTGTGCAAACTCGTTGCCACCAAAAGCACGCAACCATGGGGAGGACATCTGGCCTGCTATTGCACATCATCCAAGCCCAAGCCATCATCGCCCTGCCATTACCTGCGCGCGAAAATTTGAGGCACACTTCATTTTCTTTGATGATGGGTAAAAGAATTCCAAACGTCACTAAAAAAACATATGCGTGCTATGTTGGTGGGGTATTTGGCGGATGTGAAACTGTACCCAGTTCCATGTTTAGACCTCATATTCCTTTGCAAAATTCAGCTTCAAGTAAACAGTCTCATGAGCTTATAATCTCGCCCAATAAATGCCCTCATATGCAGCAGCAACATTATTTAAAATACATCGTCGAGGTAGAAAACATGATTGTGTAGACAAGATAGAATCAGTAAGAATGTCCCTAAGCTTTTGAGCATACGCTTTAGCAAAGATCTTGTAGACAGCGGACAACACGGTAATGGGACTCCAGTGTGACCTCCTTACACTTGCGGATGAGGAAGATGCAACCGAAATCAAGGATCTTATCCAATCGTCTTCTTGAAATTAGTAAATGCATTATACACATCCTCACCAAGCCAAACCTAATACTTTTGAAAGAACTCCACAGGAACACCATCAATTTCAGGGCATTTCCCTTGCTTCAAAAGAGATGTAGCATCCGCCAAATCATTAAGAGTGATCTCCACTTCCAGGCTAGCCTTTTGCTCTTGAGAAACAATAGGATGAATCTTTGCAAGCAATGCCTCTTGAAAATCTTACTGGAAGAAAGGAGGTGAGCTGCAAAGAAGCCAGAAAAATGATGATGCACAAGATTCTTGAGCTCTTCTGGATCAAAAATGAGAGAAGCATCAGGAACCTGGAGAGACACCATGGTAGAAGCTTGTCTTCTGCCCCCTGCGGCTCTGAAGAAGACTCTCGTACAGCGATCTCCCTTCTTAAACAATTGCAGTCTAGCTTTAACGCGAGCTTGGTGAACCACTACAAGAGAAACTTGCTCATATTGTCAGGTATTACATCAAAATTGTTGACACAAATGGTATCTTTTGAACTCCATATACTGTCACATCCTTGTCACTATGATGACATATTCATTTGCCACAAAGTTGTCACCGGAGCGTCAACTATTATGACAAGATTGTGGCATTTTCAATTGTCACAACGTTAGATGCAAAGGCAATTTCTAACACAATTGAAGCAACATTGCAATGACAAAGAGTCAAGATAGCATTGATATTATTAAGGACATTATAACAAGTTTATTAGCAACATATTATAAGTCTTTTGACATCATAGTAACACATTTGTAGTAAATAGCTATGAGATATAATAAGAGACATTTTGGCAAAATTGTGGCAAGCTAATAACAAACATGTTGAGTTTATTTCTTCAAATTGTAACAAATTTTAAGGCTCAAATTGTTCAACTTTGCATCAACTATTGAAACTATTGAGCCAAGTGTTGTGACAAAGTATGCAACAAAGTTTAAAGGCTCAAATTTTTCTACTTTGCATCAACCAAGATATTTTGCTATTTGCTAATAACATCTGTCTCAAAATTGCTTATTTATAGTGAATAATTTTTTTTTTCTATGTTCCAAGAAAATAAGGTGGTACAGAAAGTTGAAGCTTTTTTTATTCATAATGATAAGGTTTTAACAAATGCTCAATGGCAGAAATACATGCTGAAAGAAATAGATTACGAAAATTATTATGAAGGCACTATTTTAATCATCTCCATGTGCAGGGTCATCTTCATGTTGTGGACTGCCACAGGTGAAGGAGATGCCTTCGCCGACACCATTCTTCTCTCAGCTGCATTCTCCATTGTTCTCCTTCTCTCCGCTACATTCTCCATTGTTCTTCTGTTAGCCATACATATCACATATCAGACTTATCAAATTTGGAGATAGGAAATTAATGCATGTACTGTATGTTTGACATGTCTACAATCTACCTCAAAACACAATTTTTGAGCATATCTATAATATATTGACCAAGGCTAAGACCAATGTCATTTTATATAGCTAGACGAACTTTTCTTACCTCTTCCTCCTCGTCAGGTTCACTATCAACATAGCACACCTTTGCCTGCAAAATACCAAGAATTAGAGAATTAATCATTAGAAGATAACTGTACAAGTAATAGAGCTGTTAACACTATGAAATTAATAGTTGATGCCATGTATTTGAGAACTAAGTTAAGAAATAATCTATACCTAGGTTAATTGTTGCAGAGATTCATATTGTACAGCAAGACCAATGATTAGTGTTTGAAGGTCTAAGATTTCAGCATATGGACTAACTAATGAATGTATCCCATAATTCCAGGAGAGTCCAAAATTGGCTGCGGGAGACCTGGATCCCCTAGGATAAATCAGGTATGGATGGATTTCTGAGCATATCGATTTCTGATAATTGACGGTAGAAATTACGATGTCTTACAGGAGTTGTTCAAATGGTAATGATGTATTGAAATGCCTAGTGTATGGGCTAACAGCGGAGATGCTGAAGTGCGTAGGAACAGAGATAATAGGGATTATAACAGAAATATTCAATGAGATAGTGCACTCGGTCCTTCCGGAAAGATGGCAGTTTAACAAGGTAATCCCGCTCCACAAAGGAGGAAACAAGGAGGAACCGAGCAATTACAGGACTATTATGGTCAGTTCAGTATTCGCGAAATGGTTCGGGAAAATGCTGGATCAAAAACTGAAAACGTGGGCAGAAGCAGGGAAGCTCAGGGCACAAGACCAGGCAAGTTTTCGACCAGAGTATTCGACTACGGACCATTTGGTGACCCTAAGGATAATGATAGAGCAGACAAGGGAGAGTAACAAGAAGATCATATGTTGCTTCGTGGACTTTAAGAATCTATCCTCAAAAGAGGATCCGAGCTACAAAACATGCACCCACTTGGTGCCCGAGAAGAAAATACAAGCAACCATAACCAAAAAATGCGATATGCAAGACCTCAAATAGATATGCCGATGTGATGAAACAAGAATGTAATGAAACAAAATGTGAAAGAGAATGTGATGAAACAGGAACATAAAGATTTTGGATTTACAACAGAGAATATATAAACCCAAAACAGACACCAAAATATGAATTGGCTCACCTCTCTTTCCCCTTCTTTCTAATTTCGAGGTCTTTATGCTCCGCTGAACCTTCTTTGCCCTTTCCAGATCCATCGGGAGACACTGAGTAAAAAACAAAGAATAATAAACATTACCGACTCAAAAACCCTAAATTAGAAACTCATCTCTTTCTGAATCTTCCTTCTTGAATACTTACTGATGTGCACTGTGACGACGGCAAATGAAGCTGAGACAAGATTTAAGGTGTGTTCTGATCGCGCCATTTTTTTGTTGAGAAAATCACAGTGTTCGTTCGTTGGATTCTCCCTCCCAACCTATTTTCCCCCTCTTCTTTTCTTCTTGCCCTTCCCAATGGTAAACGTTTTTTTTTCAATATCATAGTTAATAGTGGATACGTTTTCGTATGGGGTAATTGCTAGCATTGGGAATCGATTTATGTAAAGAGGTTAATTAAAGTGCACATGAGTATGTATTCAATAGATTCGTCCATATCCTAAGGTTATTTGGGAATTTATTTCCACCCATTACATTGTAAAGGTTCAAAAATAGTGATTAATCTAGCCTAGTGAGATTAGAGTAATTTTAGCATTGAAAATATTTGGAGAATTTTGACAATTGAAAATTCTATATTCCAAGTTAACTTGAATATTTATGGCAAAGGTAGAAAGCTTAAATTATATTTGAAGAAAAAATTTAGGGCAAACCATCATTACGGAGTTTGGATCATCATTCTATGCAATCAGGTGAATTTCTATGCATGATCAACTAACTTCTTTAGGAGTTTTTCAGTGTGAAAGAGAGTCCATGTGGATTGTCTAAAGGAGCATGTTCTAATTGATTCAGAGGTGAGAAATCTTAATTGCATCTTATATATGTTAGCTAGTCCACCTATTCATTGTAATGGTTCAAAAATATTGATTAATCTAGCCTAGTGAGATTAGAAGGAAGGAAGGAAGGAAGAAATTTTTAGCGTCCGCGGAACCCAATCGGGTTATGGGACCCAATACAAAAGAGAGGGCAAAAGCCCAGACTGAAACTCGGGGACCAAGCCCCGTGACCAAACCAAGAAGGCCGAAGCCAAAATCAAACGTGGGGACTAGCCCCAGTACACAGAGAACTCGGGGGACTATGCCCCGTAGCAAATCACAATACTAGAAAATATTTGGAGAATTTTGACAATTGAAAATTCTATACCCCAAGTTAACTTGGATATTTATGGCAAAGGTAGAAAGCTTAAATTATATTTGAAGAAAAAATTTAGGGCAAACCATCGTTACGGAGTTTGGACCATCATTCTATGCAATCAAGGCAAATTTCTATGCATAATCAACTAACTTCTTTGGGAGTTTTTCAGTGTGAAAGAGAGTCCATGTGGATTGTCTAAAGGAGCATGTTCTAATTGATTCAGAGGTGAGAAATCTTAATTGCGTCTTATATATGTTAGCTAGGGAGGAGCTTGTACACCTATATTAATTGTCTATATTTCTTTTGTAGAATGAAGATAGTTGTGTACCACATGTTCATTTGAATTATTCAATAAGTTAAAAACAATGTCGAGCTCTGGGACTAGTGGCAATGTGAGGGGCATTTGTTTGCCACATCGTGCCTTAGCAAAATCTTCTTCTTGTTGTTCTGATGCTGCACATGGAATCTCATCAAAGTCATCATCCTCGTCGTCCTTGTCTTGTCAACAAAATAGGAAATGAGCAAGACGAGACCCAAGCATAGCTTTTTATCGCCAACGAGGTGCTTGTTGGTGCAACAAATGTCAAGGCAAGACTAGTCGTTCCTATCAGACTCGTCAACAACATGAAGCAAGCTTTGGACTTTGTAAGCGAACTTGATGAAGGATCTGACTTCGAACAAGATGAAGAATGTGTAAGTTGGCTCCTATAGTAAACAATTTTTTTTACCATTATATTCGCTTAGATGTAAATGTTTGGCTATCTTCTACCAAGTATTTGCTTACATACAATAAAATTTGCTTTATTATTTACATTACATCTATTTTGTTTCTTTTGTTATTATTATTTATAGTTACTTATATTCCCCTTTTCCTTTTCACTCATGTAGTCCTCAGATGAAACCAATGGTGCAGAAAGTGCTTTCATTGGTGAGGAAGCCATTCATAATACCATTACAGATTTCTTTCCCATAAATGAAGAAACCAATGGATGTGGAAATGATGATGGTATGCATGCAAGTCACGTCGATGACAACTCATGTAAGGAAAAAGCAGCATATCTCCATGACGAGGCAAGTCTACAAACAAGTGGTGGTCTATTCTATTCTATTCTATTCTATTCTATTCTATATGGATGTCCATCTTGTGGGACTAGCTTAACCTCTTATAGGTCAAAACATCTGAAAAAACAAATATATTTGGGGCATAAAAAGTACTTGACAGATGGCCATTCTGCACGTGGCTCTGATGAAACGCCAAAGCCAAAAAGATGGACACCTAGGGATTGGTTGGATGCTTGGCAGGAGAAGAATCCCAATGCGGATTACTTGACTGGTCTTGTACTTTTATTTTTTGTGATAAATTATATTGCGATATACGCATTGATAGTACACAAACTTTGCAGCATATACTTCCATGTGTGATAGGGGACTTCTTGACCCCACAAGTAAGGAGCATAATATTTCGACTGGGGAAATTTGCAAGATGGGTTTCCGCCAAAGAGATTGAAGTGGCCGAGATATCAAAAGTGGAAGAGGAAGTGACCATACTGCTTTGTGACATTGAAAAGGAATTTCCCACCAGTTCTTTTGATCTACAGGTACTTCTAAACAAATTCTATAGAATTATATAGTTTTAGTTCTAGAAACTTTATTAACAATAAATAATTTGCTTATATATACAGATACATCTGTTGATACATATTCCAAATGAGATAAGGTTGGCAGGACCTGCTCCAAGCAGATGGATGTTTTTTCTAGAGCGTTACATGAAGGTGCTCAAAAATTTTGTGCGTCAAATGGCAAAACCAGAGGGTTGCATGGCTGAAGGCCATCTTGTGCAAGAAACGTTGTTTTATCTAAATGATGCCACTATCTCATGCCATCCTAATGGCCCTAAATTATGGGAGAAAGAAGAACCCAAAGAGATTACATCAGAAGTATTACAAGGTAATGGAGTAGAACGAAGTCTACGTGATGACATGTTTCTTGCGGTAAACACATTTGTTCTTAATAATACTGCAAGTTTACAACCGGTGGATTGTCGTACATTGCCAACCAAGGGCTCGACGTGTAACTGCAGAATCTGTAGCTGAAGATAATATGGAAGAGCTCTCTCATGACATTCATGCTGATGTTGATGATGATTTTGATGCTGGTAGTGGTGGTGGTGATGGTGACGTTCATGCTCATGCTGTTGTTGATGATTTTGATGATGATGATGATGATGATGATGATGATGATGATGATGATGATGATGATGATGATGATGATGATGATGATGATGATGATGATGATGGCGGCGAAAAAAACGGCAGGGATAGTTGCGAGGATGTTTTGAATATTACTAATGATGATGGTGATTCATTGTTGCATGATGCAAAAGGGGAACAATTGGAAGGTATTGGCATCAACATTCAAGAGGAGGGTGCGTATTTGGGAGAACGTTTGCTTGAGTATGATACTGATGGACATGCTCCTTTAGAATCACCATTGGCACTTTCACATAGAGAGGAGGTTAATAAAGAAGCAGCTTATGTGCTTCGATCTCCATTCAAATCACCAATCCACATTCGTAATCATCATGAGGATTATATTGAAGATGAAGAGATTATTGGACATGTACATGATCGCTCTGAAGCAATTAGGGGTTTGGCTCTTCACTTGTATCTAGATGATGATGAGATAGAGGACATTGAGCACGATCTAAGTGAATAAGTTAATGTGCTCACATGTGATTAATCAACAATATTTAATATTATTTCTATGATTACTATGGTTTAGATCATTTGATATTGAGTAGTGCCTTATCTTCCTGATTGCTTTGCTCCCTTCTCCATATTGCCAGGTAGCCTTCACCATCATATATTCCTCTTCATATGACTAGTTCTTGGGTATCCAAATCATTCTTGGATTATTCCAAATAATATCCCTTGGTGCAAATATCTTTAATGTTGTATGAAAGTATTAGAAAAATGTTGTCGTGACTTAGATATAATATTGCTTAAAAATTGTTGCAACAACCCATATAAATTGCAATATAAAGTTGACAAATACTCCTAACAATTATGCCAAAATATTAGATGGAATTTTGGATGACATTTTGTTATAAGTCTTAAAAAAGATTGGCACAACTTCGCTATAATATTGTTCCAAAGTTGTTGCAATGTCGATTTTGACAAAAAAAAAGGTCATGGCTTTGACAAAATACTTGACCCTATAATTTTGACACAACACATGCACTTTGTGTCAAAGTAATAGCACTCGACACAAAATTGTCACTGCATCTATGGCTTGTCACAAGGGTTGTCACTATACCCCCATCAGAGCCACGTGCAGAATGGCCATCTGTCAAGTACTTTTTATGCCCCAAATATATTTGTTTTTTCAGATGTTTTGACCTATAAGAGATGGAACCTGGAGAGACACCATGGTAGAAGCTTGTCTTCTGCCCCCTGCGGCTCTGAAGAAGACTCTCGTACAGCGATCTCCCTTCTTAAACAATTGCAGTCTAGCTTTAACGCGAGCTTGGTGAACCTGCTCCAACTCCATTTGCCGAATGCTTGCCAGAATTTGCTTCTCCAATTGGCCATCTGAAGGAAAACTAATTGCTGATAAAGTGTCATTAAAACCCCCCGATTTGCAATTGCATGCTGATGAACCCAACCTTTATTAAAAGACTTTACCGCAACAAGCGCATCAACAATACTTGCCATCCCTTTCCTTCTAGAAAATGCAGACGACCAAGCTAGTTTGCAACTGGCATGGAACTCCTCATCCTTCAACAAAGAGACATTTAACTTGAAATAGGTTCTAGTTCTGCTATGTGGAATATCTGGAGCTAAACAAAAGCTTTGTGGATTATGATCTGAAATGGAACTATCCAGCAAGTTTTTACGAAAGAAAGTAAGCATGTGAATAGCTGACCAAAGCAAGTTTGAGTCAGATTTTAGTATAGATTAAAGTTTGCTTTTAAAAAAGTTAAATTTTTAGATGCATCCATTTTGCATCTAAAATGATAGGTGCTTCGATGCTTTAGATGTTCCACATCTGATGCATCTATCTTTACCCACTTATGAACATTGTCCTTGCCCTCTTGCCTTCTCTCTCGTAGAAATAACATAGTGGCAAGGGCATCTCCATTTGGGATGATTCTCATCCTAAAAGAGTCAAACTCATAACTAAGAACATTCATCAAACTAGAACCTCTCTGGTCTTCATCTTCCTCTTATTCCGAGCCAAACTACAACCTCCCATCTGCCATAGTTGCATCAAGCTTCTCTGCCTTACCCGCTCAAAAGAAATTTCTAGATGCCACGTGACACCCTTATACTCGAAGCAAGATTTTAGCAAATGGTTATTAGATTAATTCCTGCAAGGAGGCCATTATGCTACTCTTAGGGATGGCGCTGCCAATTGAGTAATTCCCAACAAGGAGGCCATTACGCTTGTAAAGAACTCAAGCGCTGGTGCTGCCAATTGAGTAATTCCCACAAGGAGGCAATTACGCTTGTAAAGGACTCAAGCGCTGGCGCTGCCAATTGAGTAATTCCCACAAGGAGGCCATTATGCTTGTAAAGGACTCCAGTGCTGGCACCTCTGAAGCCCTTTACACTGACATGAGCCCGTTGAAACCCTTACCCTTTACTAAGACCGCGCCAGAGCCATTTCACGGCGTAATAGTCCACATGGGAATTATCTAGTACAAAGCTATCACTTTTAAGTAAGCCTTTAAGCTCTTTACACTGAAAGGTGCAAACCATGTTTTTGTTGGATTTTAAACTTAATAATAAAGGAACAGAGCAGGCGTACAAATTTATGTTCCACTTTTAATTGCGAGTAGACCTTTGGTCCAGAACTTACATCCCAATTCAATATAGTTACAGCCCCCATCCAGCAGCCAGCATATAATTCAGTTTGTCAGTGGGACCTAATTATGTAGAAGCTAATTTGCAGCTTTGAATACATTATTGTACACATGAAGCCAGAATTTTCAGACCGCGCATGAAGAGTTAAACTCTCTCTGACATGACCCATCTTTGGACTCAATACTTCATTATATGGAGGGATACCCGTGTGTAATACTAGGCCCCCTTGTAAACAGAAACTCAAAGGAACTCCTTGCTGAATTGACAGCCACAGTCCAGTATATTAAGGCTCATGCTTGCTTTAGCAACTTCTGTACTTTTCAGAATTCGAATTCACCATTGGCCTGCATACAGCGAAAACTGTTTAGAAATCGAGATAAAATGAGTAATAACCTGCTGTTTCAAAACAGACCTTTAAAAAAAGAATATCCCTGTTATTTAAATGCATAATTCCGTCCTTTAAGATACATTTCCATTTATTTTTAGTCCGTGTAACCTGCATTGGACACAATCCTACAAGTTAAAAATAGACACAAAATTTTAATAGGAACTGGTTTGAGATTACCTTTTCAAATTGTGCAAGTACAAGATGATTGGTTTTAGGTTCATCATCCCCATGACCAATATCATCCATATCATCCTCATCATCATCTTCCTCGTTCAAAGGAGGTTCAGAACCCTCTGATTCAGTACCCTCTTCTTTAAGGGACTTCTGTGCAACATCATTTGTAACGCGGGCATCTATATACAGCAAAACTTACTCTCAGTCAACATACACGATATCAAACAATAACGTGAACAAAAGAATTATAAGGCAACAGTCACCCTCTTCTCCAGGTTCATTGTAGTCTTCTTCAGCAACATCCTAAAATAGCACAAAAGAGAGTTATAAATTATAACAGCATCTAGAGAGGGTAGGCCATAGCGCTATAATGTTTTACAATGTATTATTTGTAAGCTTTTTTTTAATTAAGGATTCCTAAAAGATGAGGCATAGAATAGTCAAATTAAGAGATCATTATCAGGCCATTTGATAGAAAATCACATACATCACCATAATTATCATCGGCACCATCAAATTGAGGTATTGCTAATGAAGAAGCCGAATGTTTGGCAGTACTAGACATATTTGCACTAGACTGTAAAAGTGAACTTCCAGCTTTCCCCATGCCCTCCTGATAATTAGAAAGCACATGCAAAGTTAGACAAACATAAAAATATATTTTAGTTTTGCCACTTGCCTGTTGAGCACTTGCTGATGAAACTAGGCCCAACCCCACATCTCCTACCCCATCTTGCTGTGGTATATATCCTTTAAAGTTGTTGATGGGCAGATCATCTCGTTTCCTTTTTCCAGTTGACAGCGTGAAAAAGTCCTACAATCATAGTCATAATTAAAATAGGCCAATGAATGCACAAGACATGCAAGGGTCCTATGGAGTAGCAAGCAGCTAATATGCTGGAAAAAACCAGGTTACAACACAAGTTGGAGACAAAAAAGAGGCTGATTTGCAGCTTGCTGTAAGCGGGTAGCAGAGACTGGATTTGTAGCTCATTGAAAGAAACAAAGACTCCGCTCTAGGAGCAGCAAGCAGCCGATTTGCTATAGAACCCAGGTTGGAGCAAGGAACAACACAAGTTGGAGAAAAAAAGAGGCTGATTTGTAGCTTGGACTGGATTTGCAGCTCAGTGAAGGAAACAAAGACTCCACTATAGGAGCAGCAAGCATCCAATTTGCTTGAGAATCCAGGTTGAAGCAAGGAAACACAAGTTGGAGACAAAAACAGGCTGATGTGCAGCTTGTTGCAGGCCGGTATCAGATGCTGGATTAGCAAGGAAACAATTCAATGCGAAACCTCAACCCGACAGACAAAGCGCTGAATGTTTTTAAGTGTATGAAGCAATATTTGCCAAGACATTGCACTAACATTTTTATTAGCCCGACCAGCACTCTCTCAGACCCTCTGTTCCTCCGTAGGATGTAGACTAACCTTGGTTATTGGAGCCTGACCAGGTGCAGTATCTCCATCCTCTTGGCCTTCTTCATATACTGTATGTCAAACAGAATGCAAGACGTCTATATTGCTCAATATTCATAAAATTAGTTTGACAATTATAAGGGGTCAAAGTACTAATCCTTATCAAAGTATTATAAGGGATTAAAGTATGATGAAGGATCAGAAACATTGGGGTAATGAATTTTAGAAATACAAGGAAAAAACTCATCTTAAAGACAGATAAAGCATCATAGTTGCATCACCGTTCATAACAAAAAACAATCACCTCCATACCACAATTTCTTTTCCAGAAAACATTTAGATGCAAAAAAGATGGTCTGTTGCTAAAAGTGAGGCCATGCTTCCAGATGGGAGTTTTCTGCATGCTTCTTCTTATTAGGTTGATCAACTCAAATGCATAGGGTGTCTTTCAGATAAAATGGATTAATTGTATGACGTATCTTCAACAGTCCAAATTTAATGGGGCCATTAACTAATTAGACCACAATATAATACTTGGACAAATAATGAGAACAATATCAGTTGGGATATCAAAAATGTGACTGACTTATGGCAGCTCAAGTATGCACCTCCACAAACAGAGCTAGTATTAGGAGGATTGGAACATACCAACATTGACATCCACACCTCGCCCTTTCATCCAATGAGCAGGAGGTTGGTGCTGCTATCAGTATGAAAAGCATCTTAATAGATGGCCAGAATTAGCTACAGGGCTGAGTGTGCAACTTACCATAAACCCAGAGGGTCTTCCGAGTTTCCCATCAGAACTAATATGGGGAACAGCCAGACGAGATTGTTCAGGGCCCGGGGCCATGTATTGGAACATGACAGGTTCAGATGGGTTTGACAAGTTTGGCCTCTGCACCTAAATGATAGGCTCGGGTTAATTCAATCTCAACAGGTTAATTCAATCCCAACTCCAGCTAAGGTAATCCACAGAAAACAAAGCAGAGATCATTGCATACTGCACATGGTTTAACTGAACCTCTTCTAGATCAAGATAAACTTTCCTTATACCATGTTTTGTGATTCATAATATCTAGGATTGTGGAAAATCTCATCACAACTTCAATGACTTAACCAATAACTCAAAAACCTTTTGTCCTGACACGTCAATATCCAATTTAACATATGAAATAAAGCAAAAGCTGCATAGTTTTTCAATCCAGGTATTAGAATCACCAAATATATGCCAGCAAACGGACACCAGCAGTGATGGTGAAAAAAGCAGGACTGTGGACCATGCTACCAGGACTACTGAAAATTATGTGCATGCGGTTCCAACAACAACTGGTCTGAACCCATTAACAAAACAGCACAGAAAACTGCACATCAAAGGCCAAATAGTGTATGTTTAGAAACTCTAATATTGCTAACAAACAGCCTACATAAGCTATACAGTACCAAAAAACATTTACTAAAATAGAGTTTAGATTGTCTGTGATCACACAAGTTTATATTTACTGAATTATATTATCTCAATAAAATATTTCAAGAAGATGATTTCAGTATGCGTTATTTAATGGAAAGACAAACTTAACTGAAATAAATCATCCAAATATATGCTAGGTCAAAACACAAATAAAATCAGACTAAGAATGTAGCCTCTATACAGCAAGATGCCACTTGTACTTACTCCAGGGAAAAGCATCTCGGCGGCAGGGGCTTCATAATCATCAGTAGCTTCATACGGAATGTTAAGATCTTGCACAGGTGTTGGCGGGACAGTGCCAGCTCTTGTATGAATGGAGGAAGCCTCTGAAATGGGCCCAGTGATGGCACCAGATTGCATCATCTTCAGTTCCCAAAGCTGTTGTAAGAGTAGTTGTCAATGTACATGAAGGATCCAAAGACGCCATGCATTCCAGATGGATGGATATCATTTAGTTAAAATACATCACTTAGGAAGCACAACCATTGTGTGGATTGCATAGAGAGCTTGCTTTTGCAGATGCCAGAATACCTCTTTCCCAATTGGATAACAAGAAAATACATGACGAATTAGAGGAATTTCCCTCTAGTATTCCAGTCTATGCTGTATAATGTGTCTTTTTGTTTAATGGGACGTAAATACTTTATAACACAGTCATCCATGAACCTAAATGCTATATTCATATACATGCAATCATGTTCATGGCATATTATTGTGAATCATTCAGCTGCAAAACTCATTTCCATGGAAAGGATGGTTCAGATAATATGCAGACATAATTACAGGCTCCAAAGGTTCATCACTAGTTTGTGTAATTTTTTTCTTTTTTTTGCATGTAAGATTTATAACAATATCGATAATTCTCAAGACAAGAATGAAGAAATCACCGCTTGCAGCTCGTGCAAGACGCTGTCTTCAACACCCTCACTCTGAAAGTCAGCTCGTACGTTGTTGATAACATCTTCCATCACATGAATATATACACTGTTAACATTAGCTGATGCCATCTCTTTCTCCTTCCCCTGTAAGACGTTAGGAACAAACAATGTCAATAATTCCTGTCCTCTGTCATTTCACGAAACAGATTCGACTGCCATGCATTCAGTAATACACGACGCATTTTATTGCGTAAGTAGGAAACTAATGTCAAACGTCAAATGACAAATGCTTATTTTGCCACATGCGTACTTTATCAAACAGAACATGATAATACTGAGCTAAGAACCCAAACTCTTACCTTTATTCACAATGGCAGGAGCAGAGATAAGACAAATGCCTATGTAAGGCCCCAAAACGCAAGACAAGGGGCGTGGGGAAAGAAATCAATGCAGCTTCCGGATCTCATCAGACACAGAAGAAACAAAACCTCCAGAAATGAACTAGATCAGAAGCCAAAGACAAAGAATCCAGCTACAGGGCAAAAAGGGGGGCAGATCGAGAAAAAAATAGAGGGTAAGGAGCTAAAAAAATGTACATAAGGCTAGAAAGGGCAAGGGCAGAAGGAATGGAGGAGAGGAGGAAGGGAAGGATGGCTATGGCAGAAGGGGGGGCGCTACTACGGCGGCCTCCAGGAGAAGAGAAATGAAGGGAAAAGACGAAAACACTCTTGTGAGGCCAGGCCCCCCAAAGCCCTCCCCTTTTTGGAGAAGACCACAAAGTGTCTATATACGTTTGCCTGCACATTTTCGCCACCCGCTAATATTGGCGGTTTGACTCCCGCTCCCTTTCTCCCCTCTCTCTTTGTCGACTTCCTCCGCTATTTTTGGCAGCTTGCTTCTTTTGGAAGTCCAGATATCATTTGTTTGGCTGTGGTTGTGTCATTTTGTTGTTGTTTCCGCTTTTAATCTCAACCGTTCCTTCTTCATTTCATTGTCGTTTTCATGGTCAGGATGTAGATTTTGATTTGTAATGGTAGCTTGTCTATTCAAGGGAGATTGCTCTTTACCCTAACCTTGTAAACATGTTTGAAGTGTGGCAGCCAAGATATAAAATTACCCTTAATTGTGTGTCCTGGAAAAATCATGACCATGGGAGATTCTACCGGATGGAATTACCAACCGTTGGGATTGTGCCGCATCACCACGTTAAGGTTAACTTTATTTCCTCTTGGCCAAGATTGTACCCTAGAATAGACGCGTTTAATATATCGCAAATGCATGATTTCTGAACAAAACCAACAGGAAGGGCTTCTATTGAAATTACTATGAACGTACTTTTTTTAGGACGAAATCACACTTGCACCCAAGCCCAAACGAATAAAAAATTAGAAAGGCATCCATTGGGCATTGTCCCTATCACACTAAAGCCCGTCCAAACCAATGGGCAAGTGTCCACGTGGCAAAAAAAATAATGCATGCCAAAAGTTTAGACAGGCAATATTGCCCGCCCAAAACTTCAATGCATGCCAAAAGCCACGTCATACTTTAGACAGCATGGTGTGATACGTTGGGTGTTTCTTTTATCCACATGGCAAGTTATTATTAGTCTACTACCAAAAAAATCTTTGGGTTTGGGCAGAAGTGTGATTTGGGCCTTAGATCATATAAAAATAATACCACTTGGTATAATTTCGAGCGTCTTGTTTATCAACCACGGTCATGTTTGAACCAAAAAAAATACACGGGGTTTTTGTGGACTTAACGAATTTTTTCGCGAGTGTCATGTTAAAGCCACATCGAGAGAAAAAAACTACACGGATTTTTTTTCTCATTTCATGCTGGTTCAAATATGACCATGGTTGTTAAATAAGACGCTACAATTTCAACAAAGTTCATTTTAGGTTTTAGAAAAGCCACAACTTGGACATAATTTTACATTTTAGGAAACGCCATCAAGGTCTTTTACACCCTATAAGAGAGAAGGTGCAAGGTTCTACAGTGGACTCGCCGACTCTGTGGCTCCCCGACCACTTCGCTTTGCACCTCACCCTTACACGACATAAAAGGGTCTACAAGAATTATGATGTCGTCCTTACTGTTTATAACTCGGTCTAATTATAAACTATTGTGAAGTTGATTTCTATGCCCACCTTCTCCATGCCTCGTGGTCCATGTTTCATACTTAAAAGTGAATGCAGTACAAGTATATTCTTCTAGACGCATTTTTCTACAAGGAAATGGGCTCTTTAGAATAATGTATACTGACCAAAGGTTGAAATCCTTAGCTCTTGATTAGGAATATCTTGCTCATGAGCCATGAGATTCCACATGTATTATCCCAAATACTAATAATGGCATGTATTTCTTGAGGATTAACATAACATACTTGGTTCTGATTTCTTCATGGTTTTGAAAGGAACCAAATGAGCTACATACAGTTACATGTCATTGGGACCAAGCGTGGAGTTTTAACAATTTGATAAGGAGGTTTATAAAGGAGAGAGTAAGAAATAAAAACCTTTGTTCATCCTTATCCGAAAGGTCCTCGACAATTTTAGATCCCAACCGTTAGATCCAGATCAGTGATTAGGCATAATATGTTGTCAAAGACAGATAAATCAGTGATTAGGCAGAATATTTCCATGTATATTCCCTATAATGCATTATCCGTCGTCTACTAAATCTGTGATGGGGTCAAACTCTCTTTTCCACCTCAGCATATGATTATCTAACCATTGCATTAACATAAAAAAAGTCAAAATAAGTTACATTAACATTCAAATAACATAAGAATAGATTTCACATAGCCCTTTCTAAGGGGATTTGAACCCCCTGCCACAGTAGGCAGCACCATGAAGATGTTCAATAGCATCTACTTAGTGTTCATGAATAACCATGCAATTGAATTGAACAACAATGTTGATATAAATATGGCGTATGTATGCTAGAGCTAGTCCAAGACTTATACCCATTACCAGGGATCCAGTTCTGATGTAATAACACATAAATTTTAACAGATAGTTCTTAACAACATTTAATTTGTATCTCAGTATCCAAATGAAGATGCATGACGATGCAAAAAGGAAATGCCATTGAATCAAGCTTGTGCTTTGGATTTCAAGAACAAGAAAACATGTCAAACACAGACCAAGCATTTGCTAGCATTAACAAGCTCGCTAGATAGAGAAACAGGAATAACACATGTGAATTTTGAGTTGAGCATGGTAATGCAGCTAATTGACAGCCAATTCACTCATTGATCAATGCTCATTTATTTTCTGATGGCTTCATAGCATGGACACATTACAGAAACATCTGAATCTAGTGAGAATGATATGGAATTGGAACAAACTGTGCACCTCAGTAGCTTCTCAGATTCTTCTCTTTTGGGCATTGAAAAGAAACAAACAAGTGGAGCTGAGGCTCTATGTTAGCATACATGCTGCATAAGGTGGCAAAGGTAGCACAATTGCAGAGCTTGTTAATTAGGTGATTTTACATCCGATAATGCGAAGTTCTAAATGCATACCTAACAAATGACATATTATTGAGGAATGGTCAAGTACAAGAAATGTAAGTAATGGCAATCTGAGGAGCTAACTCGTAAACTACAAGCCCAAAATATGAAGAAGAAGTTAGGTTTCTTACCCAGCCAACAGGAACTACAGTTTGTCTTCTCGGTAAATTGGCAACTTCCTATGGACAGAACATAGGTGAATCCCCACAGATCTTGGCAAGTCAAACAAATTTGTGTGCATACGAAACATCATTCATATTTAAGAAGTGCAATACATCCCTCATTATATGAATCTGAGCAACCTCTAATCTAAGTTAACATGTGCATGTAATAGAGCAGTCATAAACTCATGGGCACACCTCTGCAATAGGATGTGAACCTTTCGATTGTGAAGAACGTCTGCAGCAAATTCTACGACCTCCAACAAACAGGACAACTTCGACCTTAAGATACAGTCTGAATTCTCTCCACAAAACTCCTATGAAGACTTCAACAACACAGAGCATACAAGAACATACAGACCTGCACTCTACCTTACCTGCAACGGGAGGCCTCCTATGAATTGAGGGCATGCCGGGGTCCTCGCAAGGCCGCCAACGTGTTGGCCATCAGGAACTGCGCCTCCGACTTCGTCTCCATGACTCGACTGCTACTAACACAGTTTCGACCCACAAAACCAAACCCTGGCCTCCACCATCATGAAAATATGAATTTATGTACTAATACATTCTCTTAATAAAACAGACACTTGACGTGCTATCTCACCACCCAACCACGAGCTCTCATTCAAAACACAGCCGCCCCAAAGCTCTCCCCCGAATAGCATGCACATCCCTTTGGTCCTTCTTTGGACCAAAGCCCTCTTTGGACAAAAGCCCAAAGGACCACATGGCCCGAAAAGGCCTAAAGCCTTTTGCCATGTCCTTGGCATATATCACTTAACCTTTTAAAACCTTATGTCACACAATACTAATTCCACATCTTTCACACCTTATCATGATAATAATAAAAATAATATCATTACCACTTGGTATAATTTCAACAAAGTTCATTTTAGGTTTTAGAAAAGCCACAACTTGGACATAATTTTAACAAAGTCTAGTTTATGTTCTAGGAAAAGCCATCAAGGTCTTTTACACCCTATAAGAGACAAGGTGCAAGGTTCCGCATTGGACTCACCAACTCTAGGGCTCCCCGAACATTTCGTTTTGCACCTTAGGCCGGGTTCACATACAACCATCACTGGAGGGGGGAGGGGGGTTTGCCCGTGCTTCTTGGCGATGGCAGATGATGGTGCATGTAAAAGGGCTTGCCTTTTTACGTGATAGTGAGGGTTGCCATCGTGCATGTGAACCGGCTCTTACCCTTACACGACGTAAAAGTGTCTTTTTACAGTACTAAATGTCCATCTTCCTTGGGGTGTGGCCACAACCTACAAGAATTATGATGCCGTCCTTCTTGTTTTATAACTCACTCTAATTATAATGTATTGTGGGGTTGATTTTTATGCCCACTTTCTCCATGCCTCGTGGTCCACGTTTCATACTTAAAAATGAATGTGCTACAAGTATATTCTTCTAGGCGCATTTTTCTACAACAAGGAAATGGGCTCTTTAGAATAATGTATGTTGACCAAAGGTTGAAATCCTTAATGCTTGATTAGGAATATCTTGCTCATGAGCCATGAGATTCCACATGTATTGTCCCAAATATTAATAATGATATATATTTCTTGAGGATTAACAAAACACTAGTAATGGATGCCCGGCGACGCCGTGCTTTCGCAGCAATCTTCAATGTTGCAATTAAACTTGCAATTTTAGTATTTTTATTGATATGTGTGTTTTGTTTTGGAAGGGTGGTCTTACATATGTTAATCGCACATTGAATGGAAGCATGCGCGAATAGAAAACCATATGATCTGTGCCATTGTTGAGGATTATAGAGTACATCAAACATGTGTAATATTTCTTATCAATATAAAATTTGTAGGTGGTCGTAGCTTAAAAGAGCAAGGTAGTAATTTAATAGCGCATCTTTATTTCCAAGACCATCTCATGAAATGCCAAATAATGTGTTCATGTTGGAATGATGAATGATGATGGGATGGTTATGTTATGCATAGTCAAGAGTTTCCAAAGCTATGGTGTTGATAAGTTAGGGCCACTTTGACTCCATTATAGAAATGTGCAGCTAATGAAGCGCATAAATGTGAGTTACGTATTTGGTTACAAAGGGTTTTTTTTTTTTTTTTTTTTTTTTTTTTGGGAAGGAAGGAAGGAAGGTATTTTTATCGTCCACGGAGACCAATCGGTCTATGGGACCCAATACAAAAGCGCAGCAAGCGGATTACTACCCAGATTAAAAAACCCCCGCCCAGAAGGGTTTTCGAGGGAAAAACCGTGGCAGCAATCAACCTGCTGACAAACTGTTCCAATATACGAAATGCAAAAACACACAAATATATACACTCATGTACCGTGAGTAGTGCACGGTGCCCGGCGGCGGTGAGGGCAAAGGGCAAAGCTGGGCCGAGATCCGAGTACCTCACCGATATGCGACCCGAGCACGCGTCTTGGCGGTGTGTTCATCGGCAAATGTAGGGGCAAGTTCGGTCATTACTAAGGGAATGTATATCGCCCGGATCGCCCGAATCTTTGGGCAACTCGGAAAGTGTGAGACTCATCCTCAATGGCACCCGTTTGACAAAGACCGACAGAGTCCGGTTCCGGGCTGGTTCCCCAATCCACCAGCCTGCGCCCCGATGTAAGATGGTGGGGCACTGCGTATGAATGGAGGCAATGAGTCCGTGACTTTTTCGTGGGCACCGGGAACGAACGTAGAGTCATGGGCCCCGCCAACGCTGGTTGATGTGCTCCTTTGTAATGGGCCGCTTTGACCTCGCTTCTAGAGCCGGTCCGTTAGAGCTTTGCCAAGGAAGCAAGCCGGCTGTGTACTCCCCGCAGTCGCCACGACTCCACTCGGTCCAATCCACCGCGACGATCTGGCGGTTCTCGCGACGCTCCATCCGGCGAACCATCGATCTCTCTTTACCCTCCAACAGCCCCCGAGCCGGCCGGGCCCATTGCCATATAGCGTAGCAAAAGGGAGTCGAAAGCATCACCCATATTAACCACTTTTCAAAATAGCCATGTGTCTATCAATACCGCTCAGTTTAAGAATCCAGCTTTCCCCGCAGCTAGAACCGATAGGGGACCTGAAGGTTTCACCCCAAGTGCCCATGCCAAAATGCCTTACGCACTGCTCCAAGTCATTCCGTGTCGCCAAAGAGGCGCCCGGGGCCCCAAACCTCGACCCCTCTGAAGGGCGAGGCTCGACCCGGCGCAAACGCAGATGTGGCCTGATGGCCCCAATCATAGAGCTCGCACGGGTGGTATTTGTTATTACGCGATGGCATATTTTTTCCGGCCTGGCATGCCATAGCGGATGGGACGCCTCCCAACAGCGAGGAGGAGGGAAACTCCACCCCTAGGTACTTGTAGGTGGGCGTGACCTCCACAAGCTGTCCCCGATATGTGAGTGCAGGAGGCGTGGGGTGGCGTGAAGAGGATATGAGAACCACCCTAGTCTTGGCTAGATTCACGCCGCATGTCAGAGCTGGCGAGAATGTGCCTAGGGCATCCGGATGAGATCGCGATAGCTTCCGGGTGTGGGCGGAAAGGTCAACATCGTCCGCATAGATGATGAGCCGGATGATGACCCGCAAAAAGGCGTATGCCATCCCCCATGCTTTCAGAAGCCGGGGCTCTAAACCGGTCAATGTAGAGGCCAAAAAGTGTTGGTGAGAGGGGGCCTTAGGACCCATTGGTGAATGCTTGGCCCGTCGGTACGCATCCGCCAAAACAACTCTCATACAACCTTTTGTATATGGCATTACGCTTGCGGGCAGCTGTGATTGATGCGGTCTAGCCCATAGCTTTTCAGGGGACCGTATCAAAAGCCTTGAAGTCCACAAAGCAACAATACAAGTCCTGCCGATGGTTTGGTTGTCTTCAATCGCCCGCGGTGTAAAGATATGGCCCGGTCGTTGAGTGGCGGGGGTCTAAAGCTTTGCTTGTGTGAGGGCTGCGCACACATGTACGCCTCCCCCGGTGGGGTCAAGCTATTTGCTCGAGGCTGCCCGATACAGTTTGGCAAATACTGAACTGACCATGATCGTCCGGTAATTGGCCGGACAGTGTGGGTCGCCCGCCTTGTGAATGGGAACAACCCTGCTTGTGGTCCATTATCGGGGGAAACCTTCCTGCAATGCTCTGTTGAACAGGGTAGTGAGGATCGGCACCAGCGGTAGTGAGGATCGGCACCAGGCATTCATTGAGTAATGCAATGTGTCAACTTCGAAGAGCCATTTATACACTAAACAATTTCTTTATGTTATCAACGTGTCAACTTCTTTATGTCAGCAATAGGGTTAGTCCTTATTTTGCGTGTTGGACAAGGGTTATTCCACAGGAGATTAAAGTTGCAAGTTGTAATAAGCTAACTTGCTGCCAATGGACAAGCTTACTTATAGGATGTTTTGAAATGTAATTCCAATTTGTATCCTGAATACATAATAATATTATTATGCATATTAGCATACATTTTATTATTGTTTACACATTTGTTTGTCAATTTGTAATATAAGCATAAGATTTGTGATTGTTATTGCTTTCTTTAATTTATTCGTTTTATTACTTGCTACAAGGTTGCATTCGACTCTAAACATATTTCAACGGTTTGGGATTCCATGGTATATTTCTAAGGTATTTGAGGCTACAAGGCAACCTATCAAAGAAGAAGGCGTGCTCGACTAGGGATATTTACACTTTGTTGTATTCTACAACATACGATATCCCATGTTCTTCACTGTATGAGTATTATTTCATACTCCTGACCCATTTTCCATGTAGTTCCATTGCAACATTTTCTAAATATGGAGCTCGTATAATATAGAATTACCCTTAGGCCCCGAAGGGGCCAAACAAAATTTTGGATCCTTGGTCATGTTGTCCTTGTTGTTCAACATTTCTAGGTACTCTAGCTGCATACACATTAGATTATACTCTGATGATTAGTTCATTGTTTTGACATTGCATTGGTTGTTTGATGATATAATTGTGGGGACAAGATACATCAAAAGAACATAATTGAGATTATCATTTACATTCATGAATATAATAATACTTATACATTCAAGGAGTTAGTCATAGAAATTGAAAATATTTTTAATTCTATTCTTGAAATTTCTTCAAATAGTCGGGGTTGTCCTCCAAAACTTTCTTGACTTGGGCTGTGCCGATTGTTCGCCCTAGGTTCCTGAGGATATTTGTGGCCGTGCCTCCTTGAAATGCGGTCACCAAGTCTTCAATCCTCCTTTCTGATGTATAGGCTGCAGTCACTGCCAACCTGCCCTGCCGTCTATAGGGAACTGCGAAGTCGAAGATGCTCAATGCTATTGTTCTCTTGACGAGGATGACATGGTCGATGTTTGGGGCCATACGAGCATGACTTCCGAATCTTGAGAGAGCGATGAGCATGAAGACTCCTTCTTCACCCCCTGGGCTGAATTGGCGGTGTATAACTGCTATCCTTCCATTTATGAGCAAAGGGAGGTAGAACCTAAGGGCTTTGTCATGCCCTGCCTCTCCGCCTGATGTGAAGGCTGCTCTGTGTCCTCCGGAGTACTCATCAACTGGTACTTCCACCATCTCTCTGTAGTCACGGTACATGGAATGTGTCAGGTTGATGCTTCTTTCAGCTAATGCTGGTGCCGATGCCGATGTGCTAGGTAGGAGTGTGGACGTTGATTTTCCTTTGATTCCCATGCGCTCTTGAATTGCCAAGAACTCCTCTTCCGACAGCAACTCTCGCTCAGCCATCATCTGTCTGATGCCGGTGTAGGCTTCAATATCTGTCAATGTCTGGCCGGTATATGTTCTGGCTTCCCTTATGCTGATGGGAAAGTCCTAAGTTTCTCTGTTGATGAAGTCATCGAGATCAAGGTCTTGCCATAGGAGATGCAGAAGTTCGTCTACCCTGTAGCCCCTATCTCGGCACTCTGGGAGGTTCTTGATATCATGGAGGCTTAAGTATGCCTCTCCTTGTATAATCACTGGGGTCAAGCTTGTAATTCCTTGCCCAAGTGGTGGGGCTATTCTTGTGGCTCTGAGCCCTTCTTCAAAACTTTGGAGCTGCTGCTCTGCTTGTTGTCTTTCCTGCACTAAGTCGATATCTTCTGTATCCGACTCGCGTTCTTCTTCTTCTTCTTCCTCTGCCTCCTCGTATGCAAGGCGCATCTGTTCTTCTTCAGCTGCTACCATGGCCATTGGCTCTATGTCTAAGGGTTGCACAGATGGTTCTCCTATCTGAGTTTGGGCTCGAAGAGATAGGAAAATAGCTACGGCTGCATTGTAAGAAAAGTATCTCCTCCTATTGGCAGATATGGACATGTAATTAGGTAAGCGACTAGCCTTGTTTTCTAGGTACTTATCTATGTTATGTTTTGCAGTGCTATCTTGAGGGCCATGCTTGGTGCAAAATATCCTATGCAAGGTGGGAGCTCTACTAGAGAAGGTCCTATCTTGGCATGGAACTCAGACATAATGTCTTGGTAGAAAGGGGTGACATTGATGGTGGCCTCCACATCAACCTCCTTCTGGAAGACGGCGAAGACGGAGTTGATGTCGGCCTCGGCCACATGAGCTGTGGCACTGTACCATCGCCTAAATGCAGTGGTTGCCATGGTCTATGAGCAGCTGAGGATATCAAACAGATGGGGAAGCGCCTTAGGCGCCTGGAAAATCGGCTTGGATTGAGAAGCAAAGGTGTAGGATGCAAATGAGGGTTGTGGGCTACTTATAGGCAAAACCCTAATTTTAGGAAATTTTAGGATTTGGGAAAAACCTATGATTCTAAGGTAATGCTATGCAAAAGACAGGCTAATCAAGCTAACGAGTACATCCTAAGGATCCTCTTGCAACAAATTCCATCTAATTTGGTGAAAGTTAGGCCAAGTTAGCACAATTTAAGTGTGACCACTCACACAGTGCGCGAGGAGCACTTTTGAGCATGGGCAAAAGTGGTCTGGGCGCACTCTGTGAGGGGTGGGACCTTGTTTAGATCAAAGATGATGCCAAACATGCAAACTAAGGATAAAATCCTGCATATCTCATCGAGATAGGTGGGATTGTGTCCTTACTTGCTTCATTTGGACAAGTTTTGGCCTAGATCAGTGCTCGACCACTCACACAGTGCGCGGGGAGCACTTTTGAGCCTGGTCAAAATTGGTCTGGGCGCACTCTGTGAGGGGTGGGGCTCCGTTTGAGTTTGGGTTGGCCAATTTCTACAATCTAAGGGTCAAATCATACTAAACAAAGTAAGCTGAGTCGAATGGTGTCCTTACTTTCTGCATTTGGACAAGTTTTGGCATAGATCAGTGCTCGACCACTCACACAGTATGCGGGGAGCGCATGGTCAAAATTGGTCTTGGCGCACTCTGTGAGGGGTGGGGAAAAAAACACTGAGTTTAGCTCCAAATTTGTTAATTTCAAATGCAGAACTTAGTAATACACCCTACTTAAACATGATTTAACACATTACTTCAACAAAATCATAAATTTGTATTTACAAGAATTATTTACAACAGACTTAATAGTATTCCTTCTTTATGTATTTAACTAGCTTCAAGTCCTTGGGCATGCATGTCACCCTTTTGGCATGGATTGCACACGCTACCGAGTCTTCAAAACTTTGTACTACGTGCTGCTCGGCTGCCTCCTGGAGCGCTAGTAGCATGTCATCCGTGACCCTCTTTGTGTTGTCGAATTCTTGTAATATTTCGCGAGTGAGTCTCGCGAAGGAGGCTCTTGGTATCAAAAGTCCATAGCTCCTCTGGAAATGTCTAACCTCCCGAGCAGCTCTGGAAAAACGTGAGTCAGCCTTTCTTCTAATCGGCTTCCTCGGAGGTGCTGGTCTCTCTGGGGGCGGCTTTAAGGTGTCCTTCTTCGTCGGCCGTCTTCCCTCCACATAGGCTACTCTGTGCTCCTCGTAATATTTGGAGTACGCCTCGTACATCTTCATGTACTAGGTGTACTCCTTGACTTTCTTCCTGTACTCAAGCTCCTGCTTGAGTACGTATGATTCCCTGTGGTCTCGGCTTTTTCTTGTCCTGTGCCAGGTGCTTCAGGGATGGCCACCTGACCTGCTCCTCCTCTTCATTTGCTGGGTTCGAGGGTCCCGAGCCCTCCCCCGGGGCGGAAACCCCTATCTCCTCATCCGACTCAGTGTCACACGAGGATGGAAGCTTATCGGGCTATTGCTCCCGAATGACGACTCCTTTGGCGGGAGTCGTCTTAAGCTTCCTCTTCGTATCCTTTGGTAGTACGGGGTCTTTCCCCTTGTCTGCCCTCAGCTTTGCCCGCTCCTCCCGTCGCTTTTTCTTCTCCTCCTTCTTCTACTTCCTTTCCTCCTTCTTCTTGCGCCTCTCCTCCTTTTCCCTGCGGCGCTCCTCCTTTGACTTCTTCTCCTCTGCTTGCTCGCCATCCCTCTTCCTCTTCTTGCTCTTCTTGTCGAGTTTTGCAAACTCCCTCTCGAGCTCCCTCCTTAGCTCCTCTGCTGCTTCTTCATCTGCAATTTCCTCTGCTCTCTCTTCAAGGTCTTGGGGGTGCTCCTCCTCCTGGTGCTCTTGGGCCTCCTCCTCCCCGACGGCTCCAGGGCGTGCGTGTTGGCTGAGCCTCCTGCTCCCTTCGGCTCGCTCCCGAGCACTGCCCGTCGCCTTCTCTGTTGGCGGCTAGCTCCCCGGGCCACATAAACTGGGGGGCATTATTTTGCAAGGTGATGCATTTTGGTGTGGGCCATATTTTGGTTTGAAGCAATCCGAGCTCTGGCGCCTAAAAATCGCCTTCTGGGACGAGCTGTTTGCTGGAGGCGCTGAAAACAAATGAGGAACCCTAATTTTCTATTTATAGGTAGGGTTAATTTAGGGTTTGGACCTGCATTTCCATATTAGGCCAATCTAGAAGGTATTAGTATAGATATGAGGAGTACATTAGGTTTATTTAGCCAAAAAGCATCCACCACTCACACAGTGCGCGAGGAGCAGTTCTGAGCATAGGCAGAATTGGTCTGGGCGCACTCTGTGAGGGGTTACCTCTTTTTGGGTCTAATTTTCAATTTACAAGGGGTTTCTTAGTGTTTTAACATGCAAACTAGCTAGAATCTAAATAATAACCTGAACTGCACTGTTAGATTAGCTACATTATGCATCTAACTAGGTCAACATGGGTCCACCAGTCACACAGTGCGCGGGGAGCAATTCTGAGCATGGGCAAAATTGGTCTGGGCGCACTCTGTGAGGGGTCACCTCTTTTTGGACAATTTTGGTTGGGTTTTCGCTAAATCTTATTACTAACTTAGCATTAACCTATTTACTACACTAGAAATTGGAAATTTTTTTCCAATTTTCGAGGTTTCTGCTTGGGTGGCTATTTCCCAAGACTTGAAGTCTATTGTTAGTCCTATGGGAAAAAAAATGGTCAGTGCTCGATCTTGGTCTACCAAGATCATGCTCTGATATCACTGTGACGTCCCCTGCTTCTTATACGATGCACATATCCTATTCGAAGACGGAGCATTCCCCGTGACAGCCAACTGGCAGGGGCCATCCACCTGACTCCACTCCCAGTGGAATGAGCCAGCAAGGGAAGAGTGGATATGTCATTCACCCGTCTCCCATCGGGTCGACCTATCTGCGGAAGCATGAACAAACATGAGCACATAACACAATATAACAATACAATCACCTCGAAGGGTGAAACATCATATCCTCATCAATATAACAACATCAACACGAACAACAACAGCAGAGGGAATTCCTACCCAGGGCTCGGACTCAAGGGTATGACTGACGGCTTGGGCCTCCAAGAGTCATTGCAGACAGAATTCATGGCACATGGATTTGGCTGGCATAAGAACATGGCTAAGGGTAGTCCACTCCATCCGCCCCTCCTGTGCACACTTTGCAAATGGGGTTGAAAAGTGTTGGGACCGGACCGTAGCCTGCCAGGTGCATAGCCAAAAGGGCTACTACTGGGTTGCATCTCCCCAGCCCTGATGAGGCAGGAAGAGAGTCGCCTCTCCTCCAGGGGCTTCCATGCCCAACACAGGTGACTAGAGGGGCACTGCCCTTATTCGACTTGAACCCAATGGAGAGTGACGCATCACTCCACGGGTGTCGAGCTCATGCCTTGCCCACACGCAGTGGCAAGGCATTAAGCCTAGTCCACAGGGATCCCCGATAGGCTTTACACACCAGAGGGATCGTTCTGTGTTGGGACAAGTACCCCATTGTTCTGCCGGTCTAGCCCCTCAACCCACAACCCGGTGGGCTCAATAATTGGGAGCTAGTAGGCTATCTATAATCATCTGCTACACAAGCTTTAGGCCTCTACCCTCCTTCCCAATACATAGAGGTCACAGAGTGAAATACCAACATCATCACAGACTGAAATGAAGAACATCATCTAATCTATCTACCTAAACATCCAGAGTTAGGTTCCTTACTTAGGGCTTATGATCTTGGGATCTACAAGGCCTCTATGGCTGAATGAATATGCTAAACTACCTTACTGTCTAGCCCAAAGACGGCTTTGCACAATAGAATGACTGATTACCTGGTCCTTGACCTGCTCCAGATCCTCGGAATGCATCCATGTCTCTGATCTTGCTGAAGATGGCTGCTACTCAACGATCTGTTGTGCAAAGGCGGCTTTACAGAGCCTGACAATGCGAATTTGGTTCTTAGCTTGGCCGAAATGGCTCAAGAGAACCCTAAAATGCGAAAAGGGAAGGGAGCTCTATGAAAACCCTAAAATGCAAGGAGAAGAAAAGGGTTTAGGGTTTAAGGGGAAGCCCTTTTATAGAAACCCTTAGGGTTAGGTTAGACATTGGCCAAATGGGATTTAGCCATTTGGCAATGGGGTCCATGGGGTTAACAATTGTGTATGTTTATTTAACACACAACATTCGAAGTTGCCCCCTAGGTGCAACTCTTGCCCCCTAGGTGCAACCTATTACGGCCACCGAGTACATGTCATCTGTGACATGTACGAGTGACGTGGCAGTATAATATACGTATTTGGGGCATATATTATGCTGGAACGTCACATAACCTCTGTCTGGGGTCTGAGTTCATGAAATTGGAAGGTTGCATTGCGTCGAAATTGGTCGGGCTTTAAAAATTTTGCCCTATTTTTGCCCTCACTATTCAAGCATAGTTACAGAGTTTCCTTTTGCATTTGCGGGCTTAGTGATCCCAATGTTCGCTCATTCCCCCTTGAAAATCAATGCCTCCAGCTCCTCTAGAAGAAAAAAGATCGACAAAAAGCAGACATTTTACCTTGGTGACTCTGACACAAACCGTCTATGAGAAGCCCAGATTACTCTCAGCCGAAATCGCCCCTATAGCTTTGATTCTAGGCTACTCCAATGCCTTTCAAATACAGTTGCTATAAGAAAGGAACCATTTAGCCAAATTTAAATTTCTTATCTTATTTATCTCAAAGATCACATACTGTCAACTAGAAGGGGAGAAATATGCATGTTACATGATATTAGAACCGTCCATTTTCAGATAATCACAGTCGTCTATCAGGGGTTTCTTGGCTATGGCGAAAAGACTACAAAAAGCTCTGTTTTTTTCCACAAAGGCAAGGGCGATGGCAGCAAGTAAGCCAGTGATGGATCCACCAGGCAGCTACGATATACCCATACTTGGCGCCCTCAAGGATTGGCTGGATTTTTTATGGTTCCAGGGCCACACGGAATTCTTCTGCAGCAGAATGCGCAGGTATAATAGCACAGTTTTCCGATTAAATTTTGTCCCCTCTCCTCCTGGTTTAGATTCAAAAAACAAATTGCAGGGAGCAGAGATTTGCTCGGTTTGAGCTGTCCCATAGATATGTTGGAGCCCCGGATATCACAAAAGAGATCCACGCATCTCAGATTTGGGGATTCTGCACTAAAACCTATATACAAAGGCAAATTCTAAATTTAAGAAAGCAAACATGTTTGATCTTAAGCGAGATCTTGTTTGGCCAAGATCTCCAGCTGGCCGGACCTACTGGCCACTATTCTTTAAGCAATGATATTGTCTGATGGTTTTGGTAAATAAGCAAGACAGGAAATGAGTTTGTTTGACGGGTTTGGCAGATGGTTTTGTTATGATCAAGCCCAAGGTTTCATGTGGGCAGTTACTTCAAGCATATACATGGCAGCAAGAAAGGGATTGTCCACTAGTCTCAACACTAGAGCGACCAAAAGATCAGGGAAACCCCTTCTAAATTGTTTTGCCAGAATGGACATAACGCAAAATTCGAGTGCTTTGTTCTGCCAATGTCTACATTTGGCATCGAATATTGGTTTATGGCTAGTATTCGCCTTCCCTTCCACCGACCTAGGTTGTCACAGAAGCAATTCACCATCCAATTTATGTAAACCGGAGGCTTAGATCTTTGTCAAATCTTTTTAGCACCGGAATTAGAAAATTTATGACAAAAAACATGCCTTTAGGAATTTTAGTGACAGAAGCGATTCAGGGCCACGCCCATATGCTGCTGGGAAATTAAATGTAGGTATTTCCAGAAACACGGCTATATGGAACTGGAAATTGTGATCAATTGGTTTTACAGCCAGCAATTAAATTGGAAACTGGCAAAAGATTTTCTTCTAGCAGGATCAATAGCTGGGAAGATCAGGATCTGGCTAATTATTTGCCATAGCTCCAAGCTTTAGAATGTGCGAAAGAAATCAATCAAAATGCAGGCCTCAAATTCGTGGGTTACACAAGCCCAGCTCAAACATAGGCGAACTACTCATATTTTCGGTGATTATGCGAAAGAAATTTTAAAGCAAACTAGTAAATGTGTGCCCGGCGTTGCCGGGCTAATGTCCTACCATGTATTCTTGGCCTTTAACGTTGACTTGTAATTATTTTTGCACCACAAATATGTGATGCAATTGTGGTGGCATGCCCCACAACTTTCCATTGAAAGAATGTAAATCTTCTAAACTAATTGCACCTGTTATGCGGGTCAATAAAAGTCGTAGATAGTATCGCTATCCTTCTGAAGGATTAACAAAGTACATGCATCTAATAGTCGGAAACTTCTGATTGTTGGATATAACCTGCCATTTTCCACTGGATTTATCATTGGTAAGAAGTTTAAGAAAATCATGGTGGAAGCAATTGAGTAGCCTCTCTATTTCCAGATGCATTCATCTCAAAAAATGCTGCCCACTTTGTCCCATTATTCTTACCTTTTATAGTGTCCACGCTCATACCTTCTCCATAGTATACATCTTGTTTCATTGGGAGATGCACAGCCAGTCTATAGACACGAGAAAACTGTTGTTTATATGAGAGAATTCTTCATGATGCTTGAGAAGCTGAGAAGTAGCGTGCATTCAAACATTGTTCAACCTCATCATGGTTTATGGTGCGTGCTCTGCTAGTGATGCACCATCACTCATTGCGTCTAAGTTCACATTGATCATATCTGGCCCTTTGTAGACATACTTACAAATATTTAATGACCTTACCTCAACATTGATATAGCACTTGAAGTACAATTATATGGCACAACCCAAATGCATTATTTTGACACATGGGAACTCAATTTTCCGTGACGAAGTTCAAATATATAAGATGCTTGTACTTAGGGATGTAAGCATGTCAAGCCATGTTGTGGCTGTCCATTTGTGGTGCCATAACAAATGTGTGTTCCAGCATCCCTAGGTGTTAATTGCTAATGCGTGTTATTTGCAACTTGGACTCGCCAACACTTAGGTGCATTATCTAAATACTATTGCTATAGGTGTGGCATTTGCAGAACTCATTCAATAGGCTACAAAAAGTATTACTGTTCTTTAGGATAAGTATTGAATTGAAAGCCAATAAGATCGAAGATTGTACGTTGAAGGGTTAATTATCTAAGAAAACTATTACAAATATGTTTTGTAATACCCAATTATTTTGGCATGCAAAACAAATGTAGGTAACAACTGAAGCAATAGTAGAGACACAAGCAAAGGTTGAACTTAGATACGACCAATGTAATAGAAATCTCCATTTGAGGTGATATCTTCCAAATGCTCAAGGTTGACAAATTCTTTGGAGATGTGGCATTTAACAAAAGATGTGAAATGCATCGGTACTACCACATTCATATTCGCAAAAGCCATGTTTTATAGTTTATATTGCCAAATAGAAGCCTCATTGTCGAATATATTTTCAAAAAAAAAAATCTTCTAGGTTAAGGTAGGACAATGGGCTTCGTGCCACAAACGTGTTTTGAATATTACTGCCCTGCCATAGAATAACTAAGCACACAAAATAACATCAAATTTTTGCAACTTGTAGTAACCAATCAGTATCAGGCCTATGCAATTTTCTTGAACACTACTAAGTTTCATGTACAACATGTTATTCTTTCAAGGCACAAAAACTACTCGGATAATAATCAACTTCAACAAATACTCTAGCGCATATGGAAATTCACTATATAAAGTGATTCTGAACATTATTTATGCAGTTGGATAGACATACTTTCAATTGGAACATAAAACTTGGGATAACACTTATGGTTCTTTGATAACACGCATTATCTGGAAGTTAAAGGAAGAAGTGACGATCTCAATGAACAAAACAAAGAACTGGACTCAATTGAGCTCCGAAAAAGAAATTCAGGCCACACATAAGTAGACAAATTGAGTTGCATATGCAGACATAAAATATCTCAATTAAAATTCTAGAAGAGTCCTTCGCAGTGAGGCAAAGGAGTATTGAAGTTAATGCATATTTGCCTTCCCTGTTAATAGACAAATGTTGAGGCGCAGGGATGGAGTGCACAACAAGAAGCTCATATCTTATTCACTTGTGATTCACTTACAATTTTATCAAAGCAATGCAACTGTTTATTGAAAGCTCATTGGATCTTTAATAAACAAAGGTTAATGCATAGGGAATTTATATCTCATGTGTTTCTGATTCCTTCTTTGTCAAGTAGGATACCATGTTGGGATTTGTTTCCAATTTATAGAAGCAATAAAAATGTTTATTGAAAGTGCATTCGAACTTAGATATTGAAAAACACTTTAGCTAGCCTCGTGTCTTTTACATGAGGTAGACTTCACATAGTTCCCATAACGACATCTCAAACGAACCTTGAGGAAATCCTATAGAATGTTAACTCATGCAGTCGACTTCACACAATCTAAACTTCATAACATGCACCATTTTACGTGCATCAACTTAGGAAATCTAAGTGAATCTTCACATAAATTTGGGAAATCTTGAGGGTAACTTTTGCAACTTAGGGAAATTTAAGAGAATCTAGGAAGATAGTGAAGGAATCTAGGACTAAATGTTCACAAAACATGACATTATATGGATTGTTCTTTCACTAGACTATGTGGTTTGACTTCCACTTTGAAGTTGGTTTTAATGGTATGGCTTAGACATATATTCCCTAGAATAGTTACAACCTACTTTATACAGAGCCTAAATGAGTTCCACTTTACATTTCATTTTGACTTTCACCTTAGAATTAACTTTAAAGTTTGTAATTGATTTTGATAGTTTAGGCCCATACAATACTTGACTTTTGGAAATTACTTTCACTTTCGTAGTTGATCCTATCATATAGTCACTTGTGTTTTCAAGTTCGTAGAGTCCCTTATACATATGACCTTGACTTCGTGCTCAACTCTTCTTTTTTGAGTTTACTTTTGCTTTAGTGTTCTAAGTTTAGTATAAGATGCGTTTTAGACTACAACACCTTTGCACCCACTGAATGCAGTAAAATTTAAGCCATGCACATTTGCTAGGATCTAGGGTTAAGTTGTTTAGGATTATCAACTAGGGTTTATGGTTCCTGGGAGCCAAGCAAACATGTAGCCAAAGCAATAACTCAGGCATTAAGTTGTAATACACAATTAGACTTTATATGATATATTTATAACCTTCACACTCATGACGAACATCTAAACATTAAATCCCAAGCAAATTACCAATTATTATCACATGAGCAATGCTTTAATTATTACGAAACATAAAATGTACATATTTCGTTGCCTTCTTTCATATGTAGCTCTACACTTTGAAGAATTTGGACACCTGGGGTTTTGATAATCTATGAGAATGTCAAAAGGTTGCATAATCCCCGGAATCTCCATAGGAGCCTAGGAATGAAGGGAATCTCCATGAAATTTTACAAAATTTTAGATGTAATGACAATGGATAATGGGTCATCCTCCATATACCATTCATGAGAAGCTTTCCTAGAAGCTTTCAACATGGAATCTCTTAGATTTTAATAGAATCTAGGAATCCTCATTGAATTCACCAATTGAGTTTGACTTCACCTGGCGACAATCATTTAGATATACAATAAATTTATCGCAATGCGAACATTTCTATTAAATGACCCACTTAGTGGTTCGAATTGTTATGTTCGAGCCCTCGATGAATACAAATTGTGGGATTTTCTCATCAACTCACGTACTGATTCCAAAGGTTGTATGTTAAACTCTCACTTGCAAAAGAGGATTCCTGGGGCCACTTGAAAGGTTATTTATGTTAGATGCTTGGGCTATAAAACCTGCACAGAAGAAGGGGCTGATGTCAAGGTCAGTTGAGTGAAGTGCGTTTTGCCAAAGCACTATGGGGTGCTTGGGATTGTTGACTTTCTCCTACAAAACAAAGTATTGATTTTCAAGTTCATTTTGAGGATCCTGAATAATGTTGAGTCTCCCGGGTCATGATTATTGTACCAATCTTTGTTTATGTCTCCTCTGGCTCTCCATCTATCAAGTCACTGCTTCCCTTCGGGTGGTTTATGAGAATGTTAAGGCCAAGCATTTGGTGAATTCAATGTATAAGATCCTTCTTGCTACAGAGGTTTTGCCCCCGCAAAATGGTGGTACCGGTGAATCACCAGAAAGCAGTTTGGAAATGGGTTTGGGATAAGTTACTTCATCCCAAGTTGTCTGTTCTGTGGTGGTAGATCATCCATAGATGTGTGCGCGTCAACATTTTGGTCCACAAATTTCATCCCAAGGTGCTGACGACATGCCCTTCATGCCTCAGAGGAATTAGACAGTCGAGCATTGTTTCTTATTCTGCCAGCATGCTAGACTGGCTTGGTTGTGGCTTCAAAGTCTTTTCATTTGCAAATTCAATAGTCAGCAACTCTTATTGGTAGTGTACCCAAGTTCCTGGGAAAATATGGCAAAGAGAGCATTTTATTTGACTTCAGCAAGGATCATTTGGTCACTTTTGGAAAAGAAGAAATCTCTTCATTTTCAAGGGCAATAGAGCCCTTGATGCTCAAGTACTCGTTGAAGCTAAACGATGCATTGTCAAAGGATATATGCCGTCCTCAGTAAATGATGAAGTGAAGAACCATATTTGGAATCACTATCTCCAGATTAACACTTATATATAGCTCATTTACATGTTGTACGATGTAAGGTGGCGAGTGGTTTTGCTCTGTGGACAATTTCTCCCCATCTACGTTTATCGTTTCTCCTGATTAATAATGTTCCACAATCTTCAAAAAGAAAATACATATAAAACATGTGTGCATTTGTTTGTGTTTTGCAACGGTGAAAAAAACTTTTTCTATGTGTAGTTGCAAGAAGATACCTAAGAGACCATTTATCATCTGAACATGGTTACTCAACTTAATAGAATGAAAATCAAGAAATCAAAGATTCTAACTAATATACAAAGAGCCAATCACACATGTTGTTTTGACATTGAGCCAATCACAGACATGTTATTTGAACTCTCGTGGCTCAATATGCAGAAGTATGTCAGATATCTAAACTCCGGAGATAACAATTGAACATGAGCTCAACACTAGGAGGAAGAAGCCTAGGCATTCACGTGACGACATTAACCAATAGTTTTGTCGTAGCCAATTCCTGTATCTCCCAGTGCAGCAAATTTTCCTCGTTGCATAGCCAGAGTACCTAGGTCTATTTAATCATGCCTCACATTGCTCTCGCTTCATTCGAAGATGAGAGCCACCTAATGTCGCTCATGGCACTGGCGCAGAAGCTGGAGGTTATCGACATTATGATCACAATAAGTTTTTCTCATAAAGCACTCATATTCGCTAATCCTAACCCAAATTTAGGGAGTCTTTTGAGATGAAATTTAAGGTGCTAGAGAGTTGCGATGGATTTGTGGAATAAGAAAGAGATGTGGAGAACGTGCTAGCAAAACTGGCAGAGAATCTGGCAAACGAGGATGTTCCCTTACTAGTAGTGGCCATTTGTAGTGGACATGATGCTTTTGTGTGTTGAGCCAGTGGCCAGCAAACTTAATAGGAATGCATAGAGTTATGCTAGAATGCTCCATTTTAGGCGCTTTTCTTGAACAAATCCATCATCATAACTGGGGGAAGATTTGCAAGAAGCAAAAGGAGTTTTAGTGAAGAAAAACCATGAAATCTGATGATGGTCCTCCCCATGGAAGAATTCTTGATGGCCATATTGTCTAGAAGACTTGCCAGTCTAGGAGCTGAGCATCGCCGATCCAGCTTCCTTAGATCCGCGTCTCTCTTTCCTCTGCCAGAACAAAGCAAGAAACAAAGGATAAAAAGGTCGTCTGTGCAAGAATTTTGGCCATAAATGCTTCTGACTAACACAGATGGGCTTAAAAGAAATTTAAAACACACATGACTAGAGATTATAATTTGGAATACACGTGTCGCATGCACCTAAATAGTAACGAGAAAATGCAAACAAAAAAGAAAACAACACTTAAGAAGGAAAACAACCACCTTCCATGCCGAAATGTTTATATTAAGGATTTTATAATAGTTCTTAAAGTTAAGACCCCCCTCCCCCGCGTAGCCGCTCAGGGACAACAACCTTTCCACGTAACCGGTGGTTTGATGCGAAGTGTAAAGAACGCAAGCGCCAGCTCCGTCACATTCTGGATCCAGGTACCCGCTTGCAGGCCACCACACAGTACCGCGCCCATCTGAAGGAGACAAAGGCGCGGTACCTTGCCAGGCACCAGGGGAAGATGTTCGGCCTGCTGGACACTCATCCTCGAACCTTTTGGCGCAGAGTGCTTCGAAGGCCAGCCCAGCCTACAGGGGACATCACACCCGGGCAGTGGGAGAAGTACTTGCAGCAGCTCTATGACCCATCAGGGACGCGTACGCCCATACCCCCACAGGATGGCCCCCCATTGGTTCTCGCGGAGGAGGATGTTGTGGAGGGCCTGCAACGGCTGGCTAATGGGAAGGCGTACCGACCCTCGACGGTATGCAGTGCCGAAGTTACTCAAATGGGCGTGGCCGGCCGGTCGGTGCGATCCTCACTACCCCATTCAACGCAGCATTGCGGGGAAGGTTTCCCGACAATGGACCACAAGCGTGGTTGTCCCCATTCACAAGGCGGGCAACCCACACCGTCGGAACCATTCTGGGACGATCATGGTCGATTCAAGATTTGTCAAAATGTTATGGCATTCTCGAAAGCAGCAGATTGACCCACCGGGCGTAGGCGCCAGATGTGCGAGCCCTCACACAAGTAGGCTTTAGACCCCGCCACTCAACGATTGACCATATCTTTACTGCAGATCGATTGAAGATGGTACCAAACCATGGCATGACTTGTATTGCCGCTTTGTGGACTTGAAGGCTTTGTCACGATCCCGGGAAAAGTGGGCTAGGATGCGTCAAATGGGGCTACGCTGCGCAATGCGAGAATGCCATATACAAGCTGTATGGGAGTTGTTTTGGCGGGATCACGACCAGCGGGCCAAGCATTCACGGTAGTATCGGGTCGGCGGGGCTGCCCCCTCTCACCAACACTTTTGGCCTCTACATTGACGGTTAGAGCCCGGCTTATCGAGCATGGGGGGATGGCATACAGCTTTGCACCCAGGTCATCCCAACTCATTTTATGCGGGGCGATGTTGACCTTATGGCCCACACCCCGGAAGCTATGCGGTCTCATCATCGGATGCCCTAGACACGATTCTGCAAAGCTCTGAACATGCGGCGTGAATCCGCCAAGACCGGTGGTGGTTCTCATATCCTCTTCACGCCACCCCCGCCTCCCTGAACTCACATATCGAGGGGCGACTGCGGAGGTCACGCCCACCTACAAGTACCTAGGGGTGGAGTTCCCCTCCTCGGGCTTCTGTTGGGAGACGTCCATCCGCTTATTGGTGACAGGAAGGCCGGAGCGCTTTATGCCATGCTAACAACAAATACCACCAGTGAGCTCTATGATTGGGGCCATCGGTCCACATCTGCTTTGGCGCCCGGGTCGAAACAGGCCCTTCATCGGGGAATTGAGGTTTGGGGCCCGCCGCCTCTTTTGGCGACACGGAATGACTTGGAGCAAAAGTGAAGGCATTTGGCACGCGTGCACTTGGGGTGAAACCTTCAGTCCCCTATCAGATTCTGCTGCAGGAAACTGGATTCTTGCCGCTTCAGCGGACAGCCCTTGATAGACACATCAATGAATGTATGGTTCATTTCATAGTTAATATTGTGTTGCTGCTACATGTGTAGCTACCTTAGTTGTCTATGGTCTCGTCACTGTCTTCAGATACCTGCCAACAGCAAATGTTAGTATTGTATCAAAAATGCCAAAATCCTTTATGCCCTTGCTGTATACTAAACGCATTTGGTTAGTGAAAGAGTTGCCCTCCTCGAATCTTGGTGTCGGTACCGACCCTTCAGACATATTTGCCCTCCAAGTCTTTGCAAACTCCACATCCATTCCTCTGGCCCGGGAGATTATGTCTATGGCCTTGTCCCCGTCATGCTGAGGTCCAGAATGTGTTGCTGCATAATTGACCCAACCTTGTTGTGTCCAATCTCATGGAATTCCCAGGGCCAATATCAGCGTGTGGCTGTGACTCACCCTCCCTGTTGACCAAGTCCCAGGTCTTCAATGGTGACCTGATTGTACTAATGGAGTTTGGGACAGGTCTGACCAGAGGCAGAAAGCCTTCTATGCTAACATCCTGCACACCAGCAATGTCTCCCGAGCATAAGTGGGTGTCTTCCAAGCTGCACATGACATGCATTTCCTCTTCACTGTCATGGGCAATTGCATGATCACTCATGACAGGTGTGGTCAATCCACTAACCTGCTGACCTTCAAGTTCCATGGTGAATGATGTTTTCACTATTGGATCCCTGATTGGACTCAACTCTCTCATTCTGTTTCTAACCTCTAACCTTTTGCTTCTCACCTCATCACTCATTGGCCTCTGGAAGCTAAAGACTGCAGCCACTCTTGAAATGCCCCTGGGGTACATGAGTGCTCTAAGTCTAGCAGTAGAGGCTTCAAATTCTGCTTCAGCCTTCTTCCTATTTTTCCTTTCTTCCCTATTCTGTTGAGCTCTCTTGGCAGCCTCTTGCCTTTCCAATTTCCTTCTTGCAATTTCGAGTTTCCTGGCAGCAACTTGCTCATTCTTAAGTTTTGCAGCCTCAGCCCTTCTAGCCCTCTCAGCAGCCAAGGCCTCACAGAAGCCATCACTAGAGATGTGCACCCTTCCACTCAGGTCTGGGATTAAACCCCGATTCCTTGCCCTCGTGGCCTGAGATGGATGTAGGCCTGTGATGTCCTCACGTCTGTAGGGAACTGCACACATGCATGTGGTGTTCCCATGTCACCAGATGGTACCATATGCTGATGTGAGGATCTCAAGGTTGCATCAATGACCTCACGATCCCCATCTCGTGCGCCTTCATCGTGAGATGGATGCACATCATGGCTGATAATATCCACATGGTCAGCTACATGTTCATGGCCACCAACTAGCTGCTGGTCACCTTGCTCACCAGCTGGACGTGGTGCCTCCCATAACTGTTGCAAGTCAGCCATGTTGAATTGCTCCAATTCCTTTTCCCCCAAGTTGGCTGCATCTTCTTGGTCTCCACTTTGCGTAACCTGCTCTATGGGCACTCTACCAAACCTGCCACTTTCCTGGCCTGGCTTAACCTTGTCTGAGTTGAATGGCCAAATCCCAGTTGCTCTAAACCCAGCCTTGATGTTGCTAGGTGTCAACCCTGATTCAATGGCCTGTGATACGAGCTCTGCAATGTCCTCCCTCTTCGGCTCTGTCCTCCCTTTGCTAAACATGTAAGAAGATTTCAATCTTTTGAAGGCTGCCTTGAATGGTGCAAAACATGCAACATCCAAAGGTTGCAACCTATGTGATGTGTGGGGTGGAAGCATGGCAAAATGTATGCCCATTTCCTTAGCTGCCAAAATAACCTCCAATTCCACATCGTTGCCATGGCCATCCAATATTATCAGGTGTGGCCTTGATGGAGATACTCCACCAGGAACCCTAGCAACAAAATGTGACAACCAAGACTTGAACAATTCTGTTGCCATCCAGGCCGAGGGCTGGACAGCTTGAATTACCCCTTCCTCACATCTGACAATGTTATCTTGTCTCATCCGAGTACCCTTGAAGATGTATAAATTAGGTATCTTAAACCCTTCAGCATTTACACATACTAGTATGGTAACCCATTCCCTATTGTTCATGACAACCTCATTTACCCTATTCTCCCCTTTCCTACCTATGATCTTCATTCCCTTCACCTTCCCAGCTTGAATGCAAGTCTCATCAGCATTCCAGATCCTAGAGGCCGGGAAATCGAACTCGTCATAGATTTGTCTCAGACCAGCATAGAAGTTATCCAGATTCTCTTGTGTCATAGCACGAGCCCGAGCAATATCTAATGTCTTCTGCAACCCATTCCCTGCTCGGCCCTGGACAATGCCCAGTTGACTAACTCTTCCTCTTGTAGAGTCGTTAGAATTTGTAGACTACCAGTCTGCTTATGAGTTATACGGCCATACAGCCAGTCCCTTATTGTTGACTCTGGGATTCCAGACCTTCTAGATGCCTATCTAACAGATATACCACACTCACTTACCTCATCCAAGATGTCTGCATTTGATCTTCAGTCCACTGCCCTTGTTTGCTTGGCCTCCTTGGCATTATGGGAGATGCAGCACTGATTTGTGGTGCCCGATGCTTCCTCCTTGGCGCAGTGACTCGTTTCCTTGATGTAGGTACTCTATTACTGGCTTCACCATCGTCCCCTCTCCGACCTCTTGTGGAAACCATGTCTGATATCGTGCTCCTCACAGCCTGATATCGATAAGCTTGAAATTTGGAAGGTGAAGTTGCCTTTTATTCTGTTGGGAGCCATAGCGGGAGCTTGGTATTCAAATTGGACTTCGGTAATCGAGTGCTCTGGAATGGGCGCGAATTCAAGCAAGGGGCATTGAATTCTACTTTCGAATCGATATGATCAGGTTTCTTAACATAGCCACGAGTGTGAACATCTGTTCCACAATTGTGGACACCAATTACACGACGGCGGGAAGCAGGAGTTCACGCAATGCGGAGCTCTGTTACACGACTATGGAGAACAGATGCACGACAACTGGCAACTGGGCTAACGCATCGCGTAGCTCTGTCACAGTTGCAGGCACCAGTTGCACGACAGCGGGTCATAGGACTAATGCATGACGACCAGGCCATAACGGCCACAGGACGTCCACATAACGTCAACGGGTCACACACGTGGTGAAGCCGAGCCTCCATCCCACGGTAGAAGGGCTAGTCGGCATGACACATGGCGATATTGAGTGGGAAGCGAGGGGGGAGTGAATCGTGCTCCGAGGGACAGTCATGATAGGAGGCAACCATACCCTATTTTATAGTTAACGTGTGCCCGACGTTGCTGGGCCAATGTTCTAAGCATGTGTTTTTACTCAGTTTTTAACGTTCATATGTGCAACTTCCAATAACAGCACATGTTGATATTGACAAGAATGGAGATTATTTGTTTTTGTAATTATTTTTATTATTAAAATTGTCTAATGACAGTATCATCAATATATTACCTTTTTTTTTAATAAATTTTGGTAGAGAAAATAATGCTTTATAACATTTTAGCGGGGGTAAAAGTGAGATGCAGGTGCGAATCATGGATTCGAACTGCCCACGATGTCTCACTACTATCAAGCACGTGAGACAACTCATCCAGAATGTAGGCTCGTGTAGTGGAATCAGATATCGCCTCAGTTGGCACCCTCTATGACTCTTACAGAATTCTCCCATTGCAATTTTAATTCTCTCTCCATTTACGAGTTAGCAATTGTCGAGTTAACGAGGAATTTACATGAGCTAGCAGTCATAAACATATATATTTGTTCCTAGATGCTTACAAGGTATATATAGACATCAACTAATAAGTTGATATGTGGTTGAGTTTACATGAGCTAGAAGTCATAAACATACACATTTGTTCCCATATATATACTTATAACATATACAAGTCCCTTATTATTTAAAGACTGTATGAGATGACTGTGTATTGCATCAATAAACCTTTGTTAGATTTATATTTATTGAGGTTATGCAAAGACTATCATAGTAAATAAGCAACAATAAAGAAATAATAATACGATGGCATGCAATCATATTATAGTTCACTAAAGTTACCTGAAATTACATGGCTAGAACTTTAGTAACTTTGATGGGTGCTTTACCATACCTCTACCAAGTTGTGTGCACGAAAGCATTATCCCTTTCTTCACTTGCAGTGCCGAAGGAAGAGACAAATAAAGAGCGTGAATGCAAGGAAAGAAGGAAGGAAGAAAGGAAGGAAGGTATTTTTATCGTTCAGGGAGACCAATCGGTCTATGGGACCCAATACAAAAGCGCAGCAAGCGGATTACTACCCGGATTAAAAAACCCCCGTCCCAAAGGGTTTTCGAGGGAAAAACCATGGCAAAACAATCAGCCCTGTGGCGACAAACCGTTCAATATCTGAAATACAAAAACACACAAATATATACACTCATGTACAGGTACCCATAGTGCCCGATCGAAAGCAGCTAGGCGGGGAACAAAGGTGGGCTCGCAGATCGATTACCTCCCGAATGTACGACGACCCTAGGGGCACGACCGGCGGTGTGTTCATCAGCAAATGTAGGGGCAAGTCCGCCATACTAAGGGAACATATCCGCCCGGATCGATTTGAATCACGGCAACTCGGAAAGTGTGAGACTCATCCTCAATGGCACCCGTTTGATAAAGCCCGACAGAGCCCGTCTGGCGGGCTCCCCAATCCCACCGCCGCCTCGATCGCGGAGATGGTGGGCACACTTGCGGCGAATGGAGGCAATGAGTCTCACGCTTTTGAGGGCGGTGGGAACGCTAGTAGAGTCGGGCCGGACCAGCGGGGTTGATGTGCTCCTTGTAATGGCTGCGTTTTGACCGCCTAGAGCTGGGGTGTCCCGAGCTTGCCAAGGAAGCAAGCGTCGTGTATTCCCCGCAAGCCTGCCACGATCGGCCTCTGGTCCACTGCGCACGATCTGTGTTCTCGCACATTCCATCGGGCGAACCACTAAATCTCTCTTACCCCTCCAACGGGCCACAGAGCTGCCTGGGCCCATTGCCATAGCGTAAGCCAGGTGCGGGAGCCGAGCATCATCCATATTAACCACTTTCTGAAAGTAGTATTTAAGTTTGATATATTTGTTTAACATAAAAATTAAATCTCTGGGATATAATACATCAAACAGTGGTCTTTACCATAAAAGTGAGCATCAGCCCAATCTCTTAAGTTCTGTGTCAATCAGACCATGATATTATATGTAATTAACAACTGTGTTAATATCAAAACTGAAGTTCATTGTTTGCAAGTGTTCAGACGAATACTTAAGAGTCAGTAACTCATTTTCATTTCAAAATAAGCCCGAGGGCTGATACAAAAGCTGGCCCGAGGGCTAATACAAAAGATGTTCACCAAAAAATATTGACCTGCAAGCCACAATCTAGATCACCATTGGCATGAGAGGAGAAGTAAAAAAGAGTAGGAGATCAACCAAAAAGAGTAGGAGAAGAGTGGAAGGCGAAGTCGTCTAGTGGCGCCATTGCATAGATGAGTGGAAGCAATCAAGGACCAACGGGGCTCTAAAATAAAACGCTGTCTTCTTCAGTGACCACAATCTGGCAGTGGATCAGATCAGTATCACAACGAGCCCTTTCAAACTGAGATACTATTTCGGGAGACACCTCAACATGTAAAGAGGATCCTATAGCACGGGTAACCTTTGCTGGTGTAACAAGGCAATTGCGAATGGTGAAAAAATTTGGAGTTGTTGACGTAGTTGAGCTGCTAGGGCTGGGACAATTACTCTGTGGCAGGCGAGGCCGTTTCCCAGGCGAGGGCGCCCCCCTCCTACCGGACCTGGCAGTGTCCCAGGTCGGGCCACATCCAGGGAAACTCGTTTGGCGTGTTTGATCCATGTTCACGGCTGTGCCTGATACGTTAATCCAAGAAAACACGTTAGTTTTTCCCAGAAACCTACAAGGTTAAGCTGAATGAGATAACAGAAGCCGGAGCTTACCTGTAGCGCTTCGAGATACCTGATTAAGAATACTCCGGCTCTCTATCTCGACAATGAACTTCAAATTTAAAGGCCAAAGGAAATGATTGGTCTGGCGCGGCCTGGGCAAACCAGATTTCCAAAAAGCTTCGCCTTAAAGGCCGAATTCTTCCACTGCAGCCGGAGCAGAGAGGTTCCGAGCAGTTTAGGGCCGAATCGATTGAAGAATTAGGAGGGTTTATGGATCACGACTGGAAATTCGGCGAAGGTGGGCCAATTTGGGGATGGTATCCGTTACCCTAGGGCACGGTAGCTGGCAACCATGAGGACGTAGGGGGCCTCGGGCATGGCAAAAACGGTGAAGTCGTGGGGCCCTTCATTGATGCACGGTCCTCGATCATGGGAGTGGCGGACGTACACAGTGTTAAGTGCCGTGTCAGCTGGCACACTCGGCGTCATCGCGAGTCCATAAGGCTGTCGAGGGCAGGTTCAGGGTATACGCGAATGGGGATATCGAAATAACGACAGGGGTTCCTAGACCCCCCCCGGCTCACGACGCTATAACTTTTTAACCTTAGAGGATCTGAGCCAGCTAAGTTCATTAGGTAGCCAAAACACCTGGCGGACGTCTAAGCGCGCAAATGTACTTGGAGTTACAAGGATTTGCCTCTTAAAGTGCGCGAAACATGGCAACCATACCCTAAAACCCGTAATATATGAAAAACAAAATATCATAGCTTGAATGAACCTTTAACGTTCAAATATATCTGATGGACGGAAATAGTTAACGGCAGGGTATAAACGGAATCCGTCATCTCAACGGTCACTAGTTTTTGTGTAGCATGATCCTGTCTCGAGCCCAAACAGCTAGGTACAGAAGATTTCTCACATGATCGGGGATACTCTTTCTTTGTGAGATCTTAGTTTGATCTGTAAAATCCTGCACCGGATTGCCAATATTATCAAAAGCATTTGCTGATCTATGAGAACTTTCTTAGCAAACGGAAAATCAAGAACACAATGCCGATGATTCGTAGTCATTCATTTAGGGGAGTGGATTCGCCACACAGAGATCCATTATCTCCAGCTCTTTCTCGCCAAAAGAGTGTTCCTACAACTCCGACAAGGAGGCTTAAGCAGAATGCAGAAAATTTACCCCCTAATACAGCCCCTGCATTGCTTAAGGCAGATGGGTTCTCTTCTCCATCATTTTCTAAGCCTCCTATCCCCAAAAGCTCTGCCAAAGCTAATGGGTCTTTGAACAGTCCCGGTCTTCCTCCTCGCCCTCCTTCTGCAAAGCCATCTCCTAGTGCAAATAGAGTTCATGGCAATCAGGAGACAAGCGGAAATGCTAGACGCAAGCTTTCATGGGATGTGCAGAACAACTCTAATGTTCTTCAGGAGCATATTTCTGCAGTTTGTTCTAAGGTTTCCGAGAATAATACCAGCGATACTGGAGTTCAGGTTCGATTTAAAACACCGTTCGCTTTATTTTTCAATGTTTCGATGTTTATTCAAGGAAAAAAATGGACGCTAAGAAGTTGAATCTCTAGGTTATGGTGAGAATTAGACCACTTAATAAGAAAGAACAAAATGAAGAGGCTGAGCGCATTATTATCAAGACGTCCCCAAATACTTTTTGTATGTCAGATCAGCAATATACATTTGATGCTGTTGCTGGAGAAGATGCATCTCAGGTAGAGAATCGATGTTGCCCTTTATTATGTTTGCTTACATCAGGGATCTTTTAACTCAGCTCTGAATTTTAGGAACAAATTTTTCAAACAATGGGCATGCCTATGGTGGAAAATTGCTTGCAAGGATTCAACAGCTCAATATTTGCATATGGACAGGTGATGTTGTAGAATTCTTGAATAGTAGGTCCGGCATTTTCTTACTTTTACTGAAATGTGTAAACTACAGACAGGGAGTGGGAAAACTTACACAATGTGGGGAACCATAGATGATCCTAGTAATGGCTCTGCTCCAAAGGAACAGCGAGGATTGACACCTCGAGTGTTTGAGAAGTTATTTGAACGGACAAAACAGGTAGATAAAAATTAAATAATTGATTGCTATGCCGAATATAGGTAACAAAACTAAGATCAAATCTCATGCTGACAGGAAGAAAAGAAACATTGCACCAAGCAGCTAAGATACCAATGTAGATGCTCATTTCTTGAGGTGACACACCCGTTTTCTAGTCCAATCTGATTAAAACAATTTGGAGTTTTTCTTAGGCATCATCCTTTGTCTACTTCTTTCAGATATACAATGAGCAGATCATGGATCTTTTACAACCTAGTTTGAAAAACCTTCAGGCAAGTGGAAAGATGGTCTGACTTGTATCTTCTCTAGTCTAAAGATCCCTTTTTCTGCAGATTAGAGAGGACACCAAGACTGGTGTTTATGTTGATAATCTTACTGAGGAATACGTGTCTAACGTTGAGGATGTCTCCCGGCTACTTTTGAAGGTGATTAAGTTTATTATTCCAGTCTACAATTTTCATTTACTTATTGGTATTGCATGAAACAGGGAATGTCAAATAGGAGGGTTGGCTCAACTTCTATGAACACAGAGAGTTCGAGGTCTCACTGTGTATTTACCTGTATTCTTGAATGCCGTTATAAGGTGCTTTGCACTTCTGCACTTTTGTTCATTAACCATGAGTTACATGGTAACATTCCCTCTTTGCTTATTATTTTTCAGAGCATGGCTGACGGGATGAGCAGTATAAGAAGCAGCAGAATAAACCTTGTAGATTTGGCAGGGTCTGAGCGACAAAAACAAACTGCAGCTGCTGGAGAACGCCTTAAGGAAGCTGGAAGCATAAACCGTTCACTCTCACAGCTGGGGTAATGTTCTTCATGCTATTATGCTTAAATAACAAGTTAATATTGAAAGCATTATAGTAATACATTTGTGAGGTGCAGGAATCTGATCAACATTCTGGCAGAAGTTGCACAAACGGGAAAACAGAGGCATATACCATATCGTGATTCTCGTCTTACATTTTTACTGCAAGAATCACTTGGTGGCAATGCTAAATTAGCAATGATTTGTGCGGTGTCTCCTGCCAACAGGTAAGATTTGACAATTAAATAATGAGTAAGATCAGCAAATTACCATGTGAATATAGTCACAATCTGATTGAATTTTCATGCTGTAAATAGTTGCAAAAGCGAGACTCAAAGCACATTAAGATTTGCACAGAGAGCAAAGGCCATACGCAACAAAGCAGTTATTAATGAAGAGACTACAACTGATGCCAATTTGCTTAGGGAGCAGATACGACAATTGAAGGTCAATGATTATACACTTATTGTATGCTTTAGATATATTCTTCATGTTGCTGAAATGCTATTCTCTGCTTGTGATTTGCCAGGAGGAGCTTATGAGAATGAAATCTAAGGAGATTCAGCAAACTGGAACTGTGGGAGCATATTCAAATGCATGGAATGCCCGAAGAAGTTACAACCTACTGCGCTTCAGTTTAAATCATTCGGTTGCACCTCCTACTGCAGATTCGGATACCGAAGAGGACATGGAGATCGATGATGATGACGTCGATGCCGCACAGAGTTCTAGGAATAAATCTGTAGGGGTTAAAAAAAGTATTGAAGGACATTTAGAATCTCCTTCTAGCTCCTGTCTTAGACTTGATGAGGATTTGAGGGGGCCATCTAATGCAGAATTTAAAAAGCAGGAATTGATAACAGTGGTGCATCCAAACATAGGTTCTATTTTGGAGTTTGCAATGGAGTCAGATGGAAATGATCAAATTCAGGATTCTGTAATGCTGAATGAAGGAATTGGAGGACATTTGGAATCTCCTTCTAGCCCTTGCACCAGATTTGGTAAAGATTTGGTGGAGACAACCAATGCAGAGCTTAAAGAGAGAGAACTGCTAAGAGTGGTGCATTCAAATTTGGAGCCTATTCTGGAGTGTGCAATGGAGACAGATGGTAATGCTCAAATTCAGGATTCTGTCATGGTGAAAGGAGTTGAAGGTCATGTGAGATCTCCTTCTAGACCCTGCATCAGAATTGATGGAGATTTGGGGGAGGCAATCACTCAAGAACCTAAAGAGAAAGAATTGGTTACAGTGGTGCATTCCAACTTGGAGCCTATTTTGGAGTGTGCAATGGAGACAGACGAAAATGCTCAAAATCAGGATTCTATCATGGTGAAGGAAGGAGCTGAAGGACATTTGGAAACTCCCTCTCGCCCCTGCATCAGAGTTGATGAAGATTTGGTTGGGAGAACTAATGCAGAGCTTCACGAAAAAGGATTGGTAAAAATGGTGCATTCAATCTTGGACCCTATTTTGGAGTGTGCAATGGAGACAGTTGTTGAAAACGCTCAAATTCAGGATTCTGCCATAGGAGTTGAAGGAGATATTGAATCTTCTTCTAGCCCCTCCGCCAGGATGGATGAAGATTTGGGGGAGACAACCAATGTAGAACTTAAAGAGAAACTAGTGGTGACAGTGATGCATTCAAACTTGGAGACAGATGGAAATGCTCAAATTCAGGATTCTGTCGTGGTGAAGGAAGGACATTTAGAATCCCCACCTGAGGAAAAAGAGTTAATCTTAGAGCCTATTGTGGAGTGTGCAATGGAGCCAACTGGTGATGCCCAGATTCAGGAGTCAAACATGGTGCAGGACATTATAGGAGAAGTCCAGATTGTTGACGCAGAGAAGAGAACAGAATGTGGCCCGTCTGCAGACTTAAAGCTGGAGCGTGCAATGGAGACAGATGACATTCAGGATTTTGCCATGCTGAATGAAGGAATTGAAGGAACTCTGGAATTTTCATCCAACGAGAAGGATTTAACCTTAGAGCCTATTGTGGAGTGTGCAAAAGAGACGGTTGAACATGCTCAAATTCAGGATTTTGCCATGGTGAATGAAAGAGTTGAAGGACATTTGGAATCTGCATCTAAGGAGAAAGATTCAATCTTAGAGCCTATCCTGGAGTGTGCAAAAGAGACGGTTGAAGATGCTCAAATTCAAGCCATTGTTGAAGTAGAGGAAAACAAGGAATCTAGCTCGCCTGCAAAATCGCATCCAGAGTGCGCAAAAGAAATAGATGCGGCAATAGAAGAAGCTGAATCACCTTGTGGGAAGTCTGGAGACATTTGCAAGCATGAACTTGACGATGATAGCAGAGATGAACAACTGCAAATGGAAAATGGTGTGGAGAGTAAAACACAAGGAAAGACAAATGAGCAGATCCACGACTCAACAATGGTGCTTGAAGCACAAGAGGCTGGACTGTCTGCAGAGTCGCATCCAGAGTGTCTAAAAGAAATCCATGCGGAAGTAGAAGCTGATTGTGGGTTCTCTAGAGATACTTGCAAAAATGCCATGGATGAACTTGTATCCGATGATAGCAGAGATGAGCAGCAATTGAGAGACACAGAATTCGTGAAAATGGAAGATGAGGAGGGGGGAAGAGAAAAAGAGATAATGATGAATTAAGCGAATGGGCTGAAAGAGAAGAAGAATGGGTTGCTTTATTTGAGGAGCTCAGAGCAGAAGCAAAGGCTATAAACGTCAGGCTATTAGAAGACAACGAGAATTAGAAAAGGAAAGACAGCATTCAGAGGAGATGAAAGAAGCTCTTTACGTGGCCATGGATGGTCATGCACGCCTGTTGGAACAGTATGCAGAACTGCAGGAAAAACATGTGGGTCTTTTGGCAAAGCATCGAAAGATTCGTGAAGGCGTGGCTGATGTGAAACGCATGGCTTCAAAAGCTGGAGTTCGTGCGTCTCACTCCAAATGGTTAGAAACACAAGCTGCACAGATAGTTGCACTCAATTTAGAACGTGAGCAAGAGAGGCAGGCAGCAAATGAAGAGATTGAAGGTTTAAGGGCACAGCTCCGAGATACAGCTGAGGCAGTGCAGGCTGCTGGGGAGCTACTTGTTAGGTTGAAGGAAGCAGAGGAAGCTGTCACCTTTTCTCAGGTAGTAACTTCAAAATTCTTCAAAATGTTTAAATTCTAGTTTCTTAGTATTAAGTTGTTCATTTTCATCTGTTCAAACTTATGTTTACCAGTTAGTTGTTCATTTGATTTATGCATAAGTTGTTCATTTTCATCTGTTCATACTTATTTTCACCAGTTAGTTGTTCATTTGATTTATGTATAAGTTGTTCATTTTCATCTGTTCATACTTATTTTCAACAGTTAGTTGTTCATTTGATTTATGTAACAGTAATAACTAAGCTGGTTTTCTATGTAGGATACTGCTGCACTGGCAGAACAAGAAGCAGATGCAATGAGACGAGAAATAGAGAAGATGAAGAGAAGGCATGCAACCGAAATAGCTACACTGCAACAGCGTTTGCTTGAAGCCCGTTTGAAAAAAGCCTCTGCATGTCCCATGTGCGTGATGGCAGAAAGAGTAAAATTTGAGTTCACAGAAGTGGACGCTGAGACAGCTCAAGCTGATTTGGAGGCAGAGGAGGACGCTGCTGCCATTTCTGCTGCCCCTCCAGATGCATCAAACACAGTTATGTGGGGTATGGAACATCAACAGTTTTATGAATGCCAGCCCCTAGAGGATGAGGGAATGCAAGAGTGGTATATGGAAAATGACACTTGCAATTTAGATTGCGAAGGGTCATTTTATGAATGACTCTCGACTATTATTGTTTCTATCATTTCCTTTATGAGCGAATTTGCTCAATCATGTGTAATATATGTAATCTAATAAAAATTCTTGGATCAAAAGATCTAAGGCTTGCAAGACTGGTATATGGAAAAAGATATTTGTATAGAGGCTCCATTCCTGGTTTTGCAGGTGGGGTCCCGCGGCGAAAAAATCGAGGTGAAAAGCCAAGAACTCGATGAGAAGCTGGACGAAACGCGGTAGCTGTGGCTGTAACCCTAACAAAAACCCTAAATAAAAGCCTGCGCTGCCAATCATGCAGAATGGATGAACCCTACTTCCATTCTGGGTTGTAAGGCCACGTGGCGCAATAAGATTGCACGTCAGGACAAACCAACAACCTTATTTCTATTTTGTAATATGATGATTCTCCACTTGTTCATTTGTTTGTATTACTTGATATCTCAATTTGTATGGTGTGATACCCTATTTTTTGGTCAATAAGATTGAATTTTTTTTTTTCCTTATTCTATGATGGCATTTGGTCTAGTGGTATGATTCTTGCTTTAGGTGCAAGAGGTCGCGAGTTTGATTTGCATTTAATTATGTGAGGCTTAGGCATCCAAGTATCTCTTTGCATATAATTATGTGAGGTGCCGCATCCTTTTTTGCATTTAATTATGTGAGACTTAGGCGTCCAACTGTAGCCCAATGTGAGCAACCATTTAATTAAGTGAGTGTTAGGCATCTAACTACAGCCTGTTGAAGAGATTGACACCAGATCAATAGCAAGAGAAAGAAAATCTCCTTCCGTATATCATTCTTTGTAAATCAATCATTGTAAATCAATCATCCACTAAGCAAGGCTTGTGATCTTTTCTAGATGGAGTAAACTCTTTGCATGTTGGTTTTGGAATCAGAGACATTTGGGTGGCAGGAGGTGTCTAGAGTGGCTTAATCTTGGTTGTGTAGTTCACAAGTCTTGCTTTATAGTAAGATGTCGATGGACCAAGTTGGATTTGCTATTCTTCATATTTTAGAGAGAAGCATCAAATAAATCACATAATTTGACTTCATGATTTATCACCGCACCTTTATTGCCATTTTAGGTATGGATATCAATTCTTTGAGGGGTTTTTGTTTATTTTCTTGCTAGCTTGTACCATTGGGTCTTAGGAAATCAAACCTCTTTTCTATAATATCACATGTGGAGAAGAAGGTGAAAGGATTTATGGGTACTAGTGAATTCTTGTTGTATGTACTATTTTTGCTAATATAATATAACAATGCCTTCAATAAACATAGAAAAAATCTCATTCACTGCCATTCTACCATCCTCCCATTCATAAATCCTTCATCCATCACCATTTCTTTATTTTACCATAAAATCATGTCCTTATAATGGTCATTTTCCAAGTCCTATGCCATATCACAATGAGATATAATGGTCATTTTCCAAGTCCTATGCTAAATAGATCATCCATTAAGAAAGGCTTGCGATCTTCTTTTCTAGATGGAGTAAGCTCCTTGCATTGGATTTTAGAACTGTGAGGTAGGTTTTGGAGTTAGAGACATCTAGATGGCAGGAAGTGTCTAGAGTGGCATACTCTTGGTTGTGCAGTTCACAAGCCTTGCTTTATAGTAAGATGTCGATGGACCAAGTTGGATTTGCAATTCTTCATATTTTAGAGAGGAGTATCAAATAAATCACATAATTTGACTTCATGACTTATCACTGCTATTTATTGCCATTTTAGTTATGGATATCAATTCTTTGGAGGGTTCTTGTTTATTTTCTTGCTAACTTGTACCATTGGGTCTTAGGAAACCAAACCTCTTTCCTATAATATCACATGTGGAGAAAAAAGTGCAAAGATTTATGGGTGCTGGTGGGTTCTTGTTGTATGTACTAATTTTGCTAATATAATACAACAATGCCTTCAATAAACATATAAAAAATCTCATTCACAGCCATTCTACCATCATCCCATTCATAAACCATTCATCCATCACCATTCCTTTATTTTATCATAAAAGCATGTCCCATATCCTCCCTTATTGATCAATATGGTGCTGCTCCCAGCCTGTGTTTCTTCACACCACAGATGGTTGGATCCTCTCAGTAAGTTTTCCCCTGAACGAATAACTACCCACCTGCACAAAAGCTTAATCCGACCACAAGAAGACCTGGGCTTCCCTGTGATCACAACAGCACATTCACGCTGCCAAAAGCTCTTGCCAAGTCTTAATCCAAACAGATGCTTCTAGCTTGCAGAATCGATTTCTTTCTCAAGGCCCAATTCCGACTGCTAATTCGCTCTTCAGACTTTATAATCTTAGCTACTGGAGCAAACTACAATCTTCTCCAGTCAATCCGACCTACCTGGCCTTTGATTCGATTCAAATTGCAGTTCCTAGCCACGACTCTTAGATCTGGCACTTTCGGCCTGATACAGATTCGTTTGATCTGTTCTTATAACAGGTTTCCAGCCCATCAAACCATACAATGCCATATTTTAACATAGCTATCTTCCATTTCTTTATATTAATGCCTTTATCCCTAGTGCTAACACTAGGACTACTAATATCAACTTAGGAACATTAGTCACGCATTAATATAAAAGTTCCGCAACCATTGGTCTCGCAAGCTTTTCTCCCGCACCAATATTATTCGATAATATTAGTGCCCCTAGCGACCCATTACCCGTCCCTAGTAAACCATTGTCCCTTATTCCGCATTCCGTCACATAGATTGATTACAGTCAACATGACCCATTAATCACAACTGCCCGGCAGTTGCAACTAACGGTCCCATACTCATGACCATCCATTAAGGGTCTCATTCTGGCTATACCCTTGGAGCACCTGTAACAGAAGAAAATGAGTAAGGTTTACCGTGCATTCCCAAGGTTTGGGGTTGAGAAAATACCCTGCTCATTGATGACAGTAGGTACAAGTCGTACTACAATGAGAAAAATACAATCATTTGTCCAAACACCTTCGATCTAAGTACAATTGATGGTCAAATGTTGAATACTACATTAAAGGATTGGCTGACAGGGCTACTTAAGGGGAACAGTGTTCCTAGCTATGTTGAGAGTAACTCAATGTATAATGTGTATGACATAGAAATGTCTCAGAAAGCTTTAAAGCTATTGGATAGATACAGGAAAAGAAAGTGATCAAAACATGATTATGTGACAATGATTGCAATGAATAAAGCTTTGTTGTTAAGTTTTGACTTTTTGGTACTGTTGCCTGCAAGTTCTTATGCTATGGATGCTGTTTGTGAATACATGTTTGTTTTTGGCCTACAGATCCAAGAAGATGGTACCGAGTGTGTTGTCATCACTGGTAAAGCTTCTTTTGGATGTATCTGATGGTAGCAGAATACTTGTTACCATTGGCACATCAGACGCAAGCATTCTAGCCAAAGCTGGTTCTTGGTACAATGATCAGCTGATCGATCTTTACATAGAGTAGGTCCTCAAGTGCTAATTGCTCTTCATTTGGGGCCATTGAGTTGCAGATAATTGTAGGTGCATGAATCAATTTATGGAGGTACATGAGGTGTCCACTCTCTGTTACTTCTTCGATCCACTCTTCTACTTGGTTTTGAACAGAAGAAGTAGCAAAATTGTGGGATTCGTATCGGATATAGATTTTGAAGCTTGTGAATCAGGGTAAACATTATGAGCACCCGTTATTTTTTAAGTTGTTAACCATGGGTGATTTTTTAGTATAATTTTATTATTATTAATTAATATTTGGGCGATTTTTTTTATGATATTTTTATATTTATTTTGATGGGCTATTTAATTTTCATAATATTTTATTTTCTTCTGTTTTTCCACGACTCCAATACGCAAATATAATGTATTGATGTAACCATTTAAAATAACAAATTGTCGTTTCTCACATCATTTAAATGTTAATTGTCATTACCAAAACTTAATTTATATTCATACCAAATGCAATATACAATTTACTTCCGTTGTAATTGCCAAAAATTGGCATTACATGGAACATCACCCTCCATGTCATCACTTGCCATGTCTTCCACATCAACTATTTTCTCTGATCATGTACTAATTGTTGTTGTGCCTTCTGGATAAACATTTGATACACTTCTCCTTGTGCATGCAGATTTCCATAGTTCAAATGCCCTATCATAGGGAAAGGTATCAACTCGGTAGCTAGTCTTATACAACCTTATTGTTGTATCCAAATTCTCATCTAATCTATTCTTTTGGTTCTTGACAAAGGTCATTGTACTAAATGTTCGTTCATCCTCAACAGAGCCTAATATCATAGTCAAACACAATTTAGCCAATTTAAAATACTCGCCCATAGACTCTTTCAAGTATGTACTCTCTTTCAAACTTTGCCACAATCTAGTTACAACACCAAATTCTGTAGGCTTGGGCAATACCTTGAATTGTAAGGCCATTGTACTGCCAAATGCGCCTGATTGTAGATATAAGGCATTAGCATCAACCAATCCATTTACTTCAATTCCATCCACCACAGCCTTCTTGCCAAAATGTTCAGCCAGAGTCTCAAGCTTATATTCAAAGGAAGTTAAAGTAGATTTTGGCGAATTGCAACTATTCCATGCAAGTGGAAAAATAATACCCATTGCATCTAGTATTTTATCTGGAGGAAATCTGCTCCTGAGCTCACTTGCTAAAGATGTGGCAACCTTATGCAACTTCACTTTCACTTTGCTGACCAATGCATCAAAATCAGCCTTCTTTAAAGTCTTCTTACGCCTATTTATTAGATCTTTCAATAGAACCATATGGTCTTTCACACAGATGCATAAATCTCCATTACTATTGAACTTCAAAAAACTCTTGTCACTCCCAATATCAAGAACTTGATTGAGCTTATAGAAAAGGCACTTACCTTTTTTATCTTTTCGTAAGAAACAATCTTGCCCCACATACATGTTGTCCAATGAGAAACAAGCTCCTCGCCTTGCACATGCATATTCTGGGATAAACAATGTCTTCTCTTGTGCAATTTTTATCAGCATATTTAACTGGTCCATCATTGGAAGCATAGCATACAAAACAACTAATGCTTCGGCATCACTTAACAAAGCTAACAGTTGTGAAGCCTTTACCTTTGTGCTGGAATCATCTTCTCCAATAGTCTTCACGACTCCAACTAGTGTAACATATTCATCCGCTAGTCTTTGTGCAAGTCCATGAATGGAAATCCACCTAGTATCAACGTCTTTGAGCAGTTTTCTACCCTCTGCCAGACCAATAGAGAAGTTTGAAAAATACTTGAGTCCTTATCAATGTTTCCACCTTTCCAATTACTGGAAAATCAGAGCATATGTGATATGCTAGATTAGTATGATGTGCCATGCAATGAATCGGTATACTGTAAGGCATTATAGGACTCTTAAGCCTTACTCCCAAACCACCTCTACATCCAGACATTACACCAGCTCCATCTGCACCAAAACATACAAATTTGTGGCAATCAAACTTGCTAAAACCAGCCACATTGTGCAGGCTTTTAAAAACCTCTTCATACATACTTGCAGCAGTTGAATCTTTTGGCAACTTACTCATGGACAAAAAATCAAACCTGCGCTCATATCTACACGTGGAATATACATGTATGTATAACCATGAAGTATTATATCGTGCTGTATATTCATCAATAGACAATGCAAGAAATGGAGCTTTATACATTACCTCTCGTAAATCTTGCTTGACTACTTCGCTCATATGAGTGGCAAACTCCCATACGAGTGGCTCAGACCAATGTGTTGTAGGATAATTTTGCAAAAAAATTGCCAAACAAAAATCTCTAAAAGAGCTATACCCATGCATAGTACTTCTAGCATTTAACAAGGTAAAAACTGCTCTCATTTGGATGGATTTTGCTTCTAACTCTGCCATATTAGACTTTGACAATGCAATTTGGATTGGAGTTGCACGCGTATTCTTCAACAAATTTATGGTCCTCCATTGCTCATATAGCTCAGCACTTCTAACATGATAGGACTGGTCAGCTGTCTTGTAAATCACAATCTCCTTCATAACACCGTTTTCCTCTATGATTTTAACCACTTTTCCAACATGTTTATAGATAGTATCTTTTTTAGCCTGAATAGGATGTCCACAAGATTCATCTCACCACTTACATATTGTACATATAACCATGTCTTTATTGTCTCCTTCAATGCGTTCTAGAAAAGGAAATTCTGCTGCCCAATCAAACTGAAATTTTCGTCCAACATCCCAATTGCCTGATGCCCGTTTCCTCTTCCCACTTTTCTTACTTCCATTTGCAACCCCAACTTCTGTCCCAGCAGTCGCAATATCAGCAACCTCAATTTGTGCTCTAATCTCAACATCAGCAACCTGAATTTCTGCTAACCTCAAGATCAGCAGCCTCAACTTGTGTCCGAATGGTACCTTCTATCTCCGAATTATGTATTTCTTATGATGAGGATATGTTAGCTGCTATGCAAATGTTCAGATTATTATTTATATGAGACCCAACTTCATTAACAGCAGCCTCTTTTAAGCCAAGAAATTTTTGCAGTGTGTTTGCTGAACGAACTGGTGGCACAATTTTCTTGTGTCTCCCCATTAGCTTTTTTCATAGTCACCACATATTACAGCCACCATACCAGCAGGCACCATAATCACTATATAACACATTCAACAAATCATCTTGCCCTACATGCATGGCATATCATAACACCCTGCAACATTAGCATCATATCACATCATCCTACAACACATCCATTATATGCGTTATATATTACGTCATTTTGCAACACATCTGCCATGTATCATAATCCTGCAACACATCTACCATATGCATCATATATTACATCATTTGGCAATACATCTGCCATGCGTCCTACATTGCATCATATATCACATATCACATCATCATGCACCACATCTATCACATGAATTATATTGATTGCAAATAGCTCATCAAATGCATTAAAGGCAGTCCCATCATATTTCTCACCATCTGCAACCCGTAACACATGCATCATACAAATTGCATTCTCATCATAGATTATGCTTGCATTCACTATGCCATCTGAAATGCACAACAACATAATGTATTCTATGCAAAAATAAAAGGCAAACCTCTTTCTAGCAAACCGTTAAACCATAATCTTATTCCTGGGATAATTCGGCAACCTTATTACAAACTATTTATTTATTTATTTATTTATTTATTGATGTAAGTATGTATATTATATTAACAAAAAGTAAAACCACCTAGATGAACCTTATGTCCAGAACTATTTATCATTATTTATGTCCAGTTGGATGCTGCCTAGTGGCGTGACGTTAAAATACTATCTATCTATCTATCTATCTATCTATCTATCTATCTATCTATCTATCTATCTATCTATACATCTTTTTAATATAATGCTCTCAAGTTTTTTAAGCTAGTTCCACTTTCCTTAGGCCGATGGGTCTCCATGGACAATAAAACTCTGTTCAATTCAACTTCATGGATGCCTACAATAGAATTTTACTTACGCCCATTTATCTACAACTTCATGTAAAATTGTACTTACACCACATATATCTACAATTTCATGGCTGCCTGCAATAAAATTGTACTATGTCTGGCAATGTCGTTCATCTCTTACTAGTTCTTAGCCAATTTGTATTCAAGAATATGAAAATGTTAGCCACCTTTTCCAAAACCAAGTTGAACAATCAAGTATTTGGTATGAAAAATCATTCGGCTTTGTAAAATGAAGTTTTGCCATGTTTTTTAGCATGAAATCCTTGTGACTACTTTGAACTTTGAACTATATGGTCATGCTTAAACATTTAAGACCATGGTTTGCGCATTTCATTAGAGAACCAACTGTCCAAATAAACACAGTCATTTTGATTCATCTAACATTTAAGTCAAAGAGCAATTATTTCCACTCGTGAAAAGTAGAACGTTTGCAATGTTTTGATACACATTGACCTTTAAGTTCCAGTTTAAACTTCTTAAATGAGTTCAAACTGGGGTCTTAGAACGAAACCATGCAATAGCCGCAACTCTTTTTCATAGATGGAACATAGGAAAAAAAGCTTACAACGGGGTTTCTAAAAACATTTCAAAAGCATATACACTAGTTTAAAGGGCCCATTAAAGAAAGGAGTGTACCAACTCCGTTTCAAGTAAGAGAGGGTAAAAAATTCTTCCATCTTGCAACAGAAGCAATGCAAAGGGTCAACTTCATTCTACTAGACTGCCTCAAACAGAACCTGTTTCACGTGCTCTTTCATTGCAGTACGCGAACTATACCCATCTGTGTTCTGATAGAACAAGTGTAGTATTTTGGCCATGTTAAGCATTAAAATTTTGAATGGCTTTGGTAAACTTGTTGGACCGAATACTATCCATATCAGTTGTCTCATTGACTTCTTGATAGTATTGGTAAAAGTATTTATAGCCTGAACCTCAGTAGCACCAGGATTCTCCCTTAAATATATACACAGACTGCAAATCTTCCCATCCCTTTCCTCCCGCTGCAAATATTTCTATCAATGAGCTTAAGACACACATCAAAAAAAAAAAAAAAAAAAAACTAAAGAACAGTACCTTGTGACCTTGAATATCATTTAGGAGGCGCCCAATTGTGTTTACCAAACTCATCATTTCTTGACACTCCTCTCCATTTAACATTTCTTGTGTGAATTCTTCCTTTGAAAAGAACATTGAACTTAGCACTATGGGCTCCAATGCAATTGAGACTGTTGCAATCTTCATGTACTCCTGCATAGAAGGAACATATCTTCTACTTCGCCATTTGGCTTCCATCAGAAAAGAGCTCAGTAACTTGATCCACTGAACGGTTTTTTTATTAGAAAGAGTACTGTCAACTTCTCAGAAATGAACAAAAATGTTTGAGGACTTACAATTTCCTTTAGATCAGGCAAAATATTTCGTCTATGATAGATATGAGCCTCTTCTGACATAGCATTTACTGTATTATATAGCCCCAGAAACAGTATCCTCATATCTGTAGTCAAAGAACTGGCAGATGATACATCCCATCTGGAAACGAAGTTGCATTTTCAACGTAAACCAGATTGTGGCAAGAGCGTGGCCTAATATAACAATAATACCTCTTCACAGTTTCAAGAAACAACTCCAAATCCGGAAGAGAGGCCCCCACATCATAATAATCATCAAGGAAAGTTGTAAGCATGGAACATTGAGCCCAAACACGTCTTGCATTTGACATTCCAGGCTCATAAATTGTTGCTGCTGCTGAAAAGAAACATTCTACAGCCTTCTGTCGTGCAAATGCAAGTTTTTCAAACTGGCATTCAGTGCTCCAACTTCAACAATGACAAGGAAATTGTCAATAGCAAATCCAACCCTATATCACATTTTCAACTGCGACAGTACTATTGGAATTTTCACCCTTTGTATTACCATTTAATCTTGTCCATCTCTTGCTGATGAAGATACTGGCAAAAATTAAAGTCCATTTTTGCGAGCCAGACAAGATTTTCAAGTTCCGTGCTAAAGAACCAAGCTTCGTATGAGTTATAAAGATTAAATTCTTGCAAAATATGCTCCATTTCAACAAATGCTTACTTTGGTAGATTTTTATTGCTGAAAAATTGTATGTATTGCCTAGCTTCAAGCCGCTGCAACATGCAAATCCATGGAAATTTCAAGTGGAAATCTACCTGCAGGGAAGATTCAGTTACCATGTTGCAAAGGTACAATTGATTTCTTTTTGCATGAATTTAAGCACCTCACCAAAGCCTGTAAAGCATCTCCAGGGAGCAGGCTATTGTTGATATCAATGTTTCTTTCACACTCTTGTAAGAACTTTCTGGCCATTCCACACAGTTCTTCCAAAACATACTCTTCAGGGAAATGCAACTGTGAGACCCTGTATAAACTTAATATAGTAGCTGAGGATTGGAGGTTAATCATGCTCTCGTCCTTGTTGAATCGCATAAAAAACTCTTCAAAATTTGCAACCAATTATAAGTAATAAGCAACTTCCTCTGGATGGTAATGATGATCAATGTCAGGAGCACCAAAACCTGATGATAATTCATAGCCATTCAAGCGTAATATATAGAAAATGGTGGCGATAGTATCTAGATCATGTAATTCCCCACGTTTTATTCCATTTCCAGGCCAAATCCTACAAGTTCAAGGCAACCTTTGAGCATGGCACATAAAATGATACTTTCTCTTATTGTGGATAGATAACCTGTATAGAGAGCTCACAATATCTCCAAATTCATGGGTAAAATGCCGAGAGATTCCAAATTGGCATATCATATTTAGGATTTGTATGTCCTTGCAGACAGTCATGAGTCTTATTTGAGATACTGCATCTAAAATCGAAAGCTGTTGTATCTTTAGTAACATATGTAATAGACATAATTCTAGAAAAGAGATGTAAAATAAAGCCAAAATACCTGCATGATTGAGTTGATGTACAAGAGAATTTAAATACTTGAAACATTTCTCATTTTGTGTGTGCATGAATGCGCATGCTGTTATTGCAGGGGAATTAAAAAAGGATCCATTGGGCAACTGCAGTTCAGAAATTCGTTTCCAGTCCCTAAATTCTCTTGATTCTAGAAAATGCACATATGTAGGATACTCACACAACTGGTTCAAGGACATCCTAATCGCAAAACCAATTACATTTTTTTAGTATGATAGCATAGTTACAGCCACAAATCTGCAGGCTCACCCTTGAAATATCATTCGCTTTTCCAAGCCAATGTGTTTCAGTTGTAGCAATTTGTTGGGAAGAGCTATATCCAGCTTTATTGCTTCATCAAGCAGTATGAGAAAAAGAATCTCAAAATCAGCAGGCAGGGAATTGTCTATCCACTTTATACTATCTTGCATTAAAGCATGGATGAAGCTTAGGCCTGGAATAAGGAGAAAGAGTATTTCTTAAAATGGTCCAAAATCTAAAATGAACTTGTGACTTTCAAAGTTCCCATGACTACTATTGAAAGTGTCCTATAGGAGTCTGCCCTACCTTTTTTCACCTCTGAAGCACCGACCTCCCACGCCTGAAGGGCAATAAGACAAGCTAGTGTGCAGCACATTAAATCAAGAGTATCCTGAATGTGATCATTACCCCAAGACCCATTTGGCTTTTGATTGTCAATAATCCAACGTATAGCCTCTGGAAACTGTGGCCCTGCTGAGTGCACATCATGATGAGGAACTAACGCAATTCGTGCAACATCGTATGCTGATAGAATTGTTTCTCCACTATTTCCAGTTGGAAAATTGTTCTTTATTATTTGAACCATATGTGTTATACCAGAAGTCTCAGCAGTCTGGGAAAAAAGTTACAGGTGTTTAAAAGCTGTTGCACACAAATGAAAGTTTAAAGTGAAAGCTGTCGGACACAAATGCTCACCATCAGGTTTATTTCTTTTAAAAAGTAGTTATCAACCTGTCCTGCTGACGCACAAAAGCTTCAGATTAAGCTAGAAGTTAGAAACCGCAGAAACAAATATCATTCTTAGTAATGTATGCCAAAGTTCCTAATGGTAATAAGAACAGTGTGTATTTAGATTGTCTCTCAGTATGTGATGCTGATGATATTGCTTCCTATGGTGATGATGGAGCTACAGCAAATGGAAGAATGGAATTTGAAGCACATATAAGTCATCTCTATCACCTTGAGGTTGCAATCTACTTGATTTTATTTTTCTCTGCAGATGGAACTGCAGATGAAAGTTACTCACCCCTTTTTAGAACGCATGACCATTTCAGGTGAACATATCCTAAATTTCTCGAATCCACCCCTTTGGGCATCACAATAAATCTTGAAAAAACTGAATCCACAATTCAAAACATCTCCTTTAGGACTCATATTCTTTCCACCCCCAAAAAATAAAGGATGTGTGGCCTTCATTCCAGATATAGTTGGGCCCTGACCCACCGACCTAGATGGGGATGTTTTGTCGACGTATCAGCCTATTTTGGCAAAGTCCAACCTTTTATTTTCCTGCAGATAATTCATAAACAACCTCCAATACATCTTCAAAAACCAATAAATAGCAAACAAAGATAAGTCGATAAAAAAGGCTTAATTGTTAAACTAAAGGTCCACAAGGTAGAAGGTTTACCTCTTCTTTCTTCAATGTACGTCTGAGTATTTCTAGTGGCAGCATTAACCCCTGCATATAACAGTAATAATTCGTTAGACTTTCAAGTTTTTGGCATGTCATAATATGCAAAATAGGCAGCCAGCAATACGTATAATTTATCATCTTTGTTATTGCAATTTTACTAATAAACTTTAATACTGAATTTCTGCACAGGTATAAACAAATGAGGGTGGTCTTAGCTACTGGTATCACAGCGCATGAGCGTGCTTTATAAACAATCGCGAAAGAGCCAATTCCCAGCCATGCATTTGCTGATAAATATGTTTCTGCATGGAACATGATTCTTGAGTTTCCATCTTTGTGGTTTGTTTTTAACAAGTTATGAAAATGAAGAATGTTTGGTTGTTAGTAGATTCTTGACACCAAGTACATCCGTTTCTATAATATTGGATGCAACAACTGTCTGCAAGGTTCGGATCAAGCCAGAAAGACATCTGGAACTAGACTTAATAACATTGGATTATTTGTCTTAACTGAACATCATTTAGTACTTTGCACTTAGAAAAAACAGACAGACAAACTTTGTAGGTACCAGCTCCAAATAGAGCAAAGCCACCTCTGTTATAGCAACTTATTGCCAAAATACAGTGCCACACTCCAACCTATCCCAATGCTTACGCTCAACAACTATTTATGGAGAAACAAGACCACATTATGCTGCTTAAGTCTTCGAAATAGTGTTTCTGTACTTGCATAACTGACCATTGACAAATATGGTTTCTTGCAATGGATCTCTCTAGGAGCCGTTTAATCGAATCGAATCGAATTGAATCAAATCTCAGGCTGCTTTGTGAAGTCCATTTGCAGGAAACAAAGCATTCTAAGAAGGGAAATGCATAGCAAGAGGCAGCAAGCAAAAATAAGAAGTGAAAAATAGACGTACCTGCTGCTGTGGATAGATTTGCTGACGGATTTGCCTCTTATGATGGTTTAGATTAAGACAGAGACGAAGAACACTCAGGGAAGCATTGCAGGTCACATGGCGCTGGAAACTCCTCTGTTCCACCTTCGCGAAAATAAGTTCACAGCGAGCAGTGAATGGTAGAAACAACGAACCATTTTTTGTTTACATTGGATTCTGCCAAAGTGGTTTGTCCACATCGATGCAGTGTGCACTACTGAAAAGCAGCACACACCACGGCTGTCTATGATTGCTGTACGTTTCAAACTAACGATTGACACAATTTTGATTATATATGATTGGGATTATGGTAGCCTAGATGTTATTCAATGCTTCCCTTCAGCTGGTTCTCGACCCGCTCAAGGGAAAGCATTGACCCTTTAAATTCTCCACTTTAGGCCTCCGATCGTTAGTCTTTTAGAGCTTACTCGAAAATCTACTAGTCTAATATTCCCTTAAACAATCTATAGTTCAAGTTTCCTATCGGAAATTTGCATCTTCTGTTCCGAAAAATACATCAAAATTTTCCGGAAGAATTTCTGCACTCAAATGGGAAATTTCATTTCCCAATCGGAAAGACCTTCTTTACCTTGGAGTTCTTTCAATGTTGATCAAGATAATCAATGGGTAGATTTGTTTTAACATGATAATCTCCCAATGACTTATAGTGATAATCTCCTAATCTCTTGTTGTGATGTGTTCTTCCTTTTATACACCCCAAGATTTGATAGCCAGGAGGAGCCCATGATCCTTGATGAATTGTGAGATCTATGAGTAAGGTGGCCAGTTTGCCTCCAAATATGATCTAAGTAGGAAGAATAGGATAAGTTCTCGACTTATAGCCTAGAGATTTCCTACTATGTGTGGCTAGAGGCATTGCTCTCTCCTTTGGTTACTGCTAGTTGCCAGGTTGACTCTATACATGATGGCATTGATATAACATCGAACCTTTTGGTCCACATTGCATTGGAAGATGCAATATCCAGTGTTCAAAGCACCTATTAGTGATGTGAGAAATGGAAGGTATGGCAAGGGGTGCTACTACTTTTGTGTCATCTCCTACAAGGGATGTGATTGGTAGAAGATGGTGACACTAGGCGAGTAGGAAGTTGTGGGGAAAGTTGTGTGAGTGTGGTGCACACATTGGATCTAACATTAGCGTTGAGAATAAAAATGGGAAAAAAATGGGCTTAGGTGGGAAAAAATCCACATGTCGAGGCATGCAGGAAGGGATGGGCATATAAAAGGAAGAGGGGAGGAGGAAAAAAAGGGTGGAAGGAAAGAAAATGCTGGTATGTGTGATGCCAGGGGCAATAGGGGCAGCGCTTGTAACGCTAATGTTGGCGGCACCCATGTTTGTAATGGTAAGCCCCATTGTGGTACCAGCGGCCGTCATCGCATGCGCTACCACGGCCTGCATAGTCGCCACCTCCGTAACCGTGGTAATAGCTGCTTCCCTCGCTAACTCCATTTACGTTTACCTCCAAACCACACATCCCAACGCCAAACACCTCCTCCTCGATACTCCCCTCGATGTCAAACGCCGTGCCCATGACCTTCACTCCCTTGTTTCCTCCTTTGCCCAAACTGCCCGCCTTGTTTCTGCTCTCGATTAGTCCCAGAATTTTTATCTTAGGTTACTTCTTTCAAACCATTTCAGGCATGATTTCTATTTTTGAACTCGTGTTTTTTGCATGTTAAAACTGTAAAACATTCCCATGTTTATTGCTTCGCATTAGATTTAGATTTATGTCTCTCGGTCTTTTTCTTTATTAATCCATTTGCAAGGGCTTTATGAAGAAATGTGTCTTTCGATATATATTATTCTTATCGTAATAGCAAGCATGTCCACGTGTTTTACTCTTAACAATTCATTCTCTTTAAACATCTGGTGTCGTGGGATAATCTGATCGCAACAATCTTCACCCTTAAATCGGCATCTTGGTAGCAGAGGTTATTTCTGATAATCCATTGCTCCTGAGTGATTATCAAGTCTACGGTTGAGATTGAGGAGATTATCAAATCCATGGTGATAATCCCCTCCACCAGATGTTTAAGGGAGGCCAACCCTCCTCTCTCCATGATTATGGCAGATAACCCTCTCGGCCTGCCGGCCTCGAGGGTTATTTGCCATAATCATCTCAAGAGGAGGGTTATCCTCCTCTTAAATCAGAGGCATCGAAAATTTACAATCCAGCTTTTCTTAGCCGTCGGATGTAGAGCAATTAAAATCTCGAACAAATTGCAACAGGAGATTACAGTGATAACCAACTGATTTAAGGAGGTCAACGTTGTCTATAGTTGGTTATATGGATAACCCGTCGTGCCTGTTGGCTTCGTGCGTTATTTCGCATAACCAGCTCGAGGGCAACGTTAACCAATAATAGATGTAGTGTATGTATAATAAGGTGTAAAAAATGTGAAAAGAGTATAGTATTACATAAGATTGTGAATGGTTATGGAGGTGTATTTGTATATATTTTAGTATGATGCTGATGGTGGATGGGCTGGTTTGACCCAAAATCTGTCTTCATCAAAATCGCTATTTTAGATGTTAGAAGAACGTGACATGGACATGCTAAAAAAAAGGATAACGTGGCATCTTGCTATTTAGGGAAGATATATTCTATTTACGGTATTCCCGATCTAGGGTGAGCGAGAGCAAAACGGGGCAAGGAACAGGGGCAGGGCTGCATGATCTTTGGGGCTTTTTCGGGCGGCATGATGCTGGGGCTTTTTGTAACAGAGACGAAGCCAATGGAGGGAATTTCTTTGAAGCCAATGAAGCCTTCTTTGTATTTCTCTGTGCAGAGCTGAGGCCAATGAAGCCTTCTTTGTATTTCTCTGTACGAAATTCGAGCATTCTAAGCAATCTTTCCGCTTTTTGTTTGTTTTTTTTCGATTTGATTTTTTAACATTTGAAGCTCGCGTCAACTTGCTTTGATTCGATCCTTGTCTTTGGGCTTAACGTAATTTTTCAAATGAGATTGGGTAAAGTTTTTGTTTGTTCTTGTTAAATTTACGATGGATGGCATGATAATCTTTGGATTCATGGCGCCTTTTGAGAGTCTTTGGTAGCCATGACAAGTAAGACGCTGTGGGCTTACTTGAATATCACAGATCTGATTACGCTAACCGCAAACCACGCCGTTGTTGCTTATTTGTTTGGTTATGCTCACATGGGTTTGGGTTTGATGATGCTTGGTTGCGTACCGCAATGCCTCTTCAAAAAATCCTAAACGCAGCTGACCATTTGAAGCCTACCGTGATGAGCTTGCATTAGACTAGTTTTCCATGAACATCTTTGCTTGGTAAAGCAGTTTGGGCCACGCCAAGTTTAAATATATATAGAACTTCAGTTTTCCATATTGGTTTGAAGGAAAATGGTGTCTTTTATTCTCGGCAGAGAGGTTCAAATCCTCTTAGGATGCAATCCGTGAAGTTAGTTCTATTATTAGTGAATGGTAATATGAGCATGTCTGTGTTGTGTTGACTTGTATGCTGACTTCGTGCAATGGTTTAGGAATCATATGGTGACGTGGAAAAGGGTGTTTGACCCCATCACAAATTGTGTAGACGGTGGAGAATGTGGCATAGGGAATATTAATTGGAATATTATGCAAATCAATGGCCATAATTTCACGATAATAGAAAACAAGCGATAACAAGAGCATCCAATCATTTGACTATATCTACATCTGGACTAAGATGCTAATCTATGATTTTACAATCTGACTAAAATGTTTTAAGATGATCTTAACAATATACAAAGATAGTGCTTTTGCATCTTATAAACTCTCTTTAATTTGAAATAATAATAATAATAATAATAATAATAATAATAATAATAATAATAATAATAATAATAATAATAATAATAATAATAATAATAATAATAATAATAATAATAATAATAATAATAATAATAATAATAATAATAATAATAATAATAAATGTTGATCATGCCCACATTGGACCTTGAAGGTCATGGAGCAGAAAATATTTACATTTGATTAATTCTCATAAGGACGGTATGATGAGAGTCCAACGCCTTGATATACAAAACCAAGATCGCGGTGGCCTCATGCTAAGGATAGTATCAAGACACGATTCATCAATTCCAAACTTATCACGAATATCCGAGTATGCCGAACACCGTGTAAGTACGTGTGTCTCATCCTCTAGTGCCTGTTGATCACAGAAAACACAAATCCAATTCTCTCTTGGAACCCCTGCCCACCTGCCTGTCTCTATACCAAGATGATGCGAGCTTGTCCTATATCATGCAATCATGTGCTTGAGATTCCTTGTCACGTTAGCCTTCAAATAGTCTTGTTCTGCATAGACCATCATCGGATTTATGTCTTCAGTGTACTTCGTCATTCTACTACCTTTTACCGACCAGAGAATAGAAAGTGGTGACATGTTCTTCAATGAATGTTTTGATATATTTGGATCTCTACAAACATGCGCGACAATAGATTCATCTCCCATTGCTTGTCTAAGTAGGGCCATTTTTAAATTTCGTAGCTCTTTTAAAGTTAGATCAACTATTGAACATATTAAGAAGACATGTTAGTGTGTTGCCACTAGATCAAACTCCAATTCCACAGTTCAAGGATTGGGAGCAAGCTAAGGATCTGATATGTGATCGATCTAACGTGCAATGCCGGCTTCCCAACTGGCATTGAGCCGAGTTTGCATCTTTTCTTATTCCTAGCGCACCTCTAGATTCACAAATCTCAAGCTCTAACGAATGATCCTAACTTTGTATGTTTATGTAGATAGATTAGAAGTTATTCTGTGTTTCAAGTTCATATGCATATGGATGATGATGTTTTATCTCTGTGTGCACCTCTTGTATATTGGGAAGGGAGGTAGAGACCCAGAGCCTTTGTAGATGATGCTCCTTGAATTACTTCCATAGCACCCAGTAATCGCGGCATGTGCATAGGAGCCTGCCTGGCTATGGATGATGGGGTCAGACTGGATGATAAGGGAGACTTGTCCAACTGCAGTTGATTTCTCTGGTGTGTAGCGATGGTCGAAGAACATTGTGGGCTAGGCGTGATAGTTTGCCAAATGTTGCATGTGGGCAAGGTATGGGCTCGACACCTCCTAGGTGATGCCATCACCTCAGTGGGGTTCAAGTCGTAGATGAGCAGTGGCTCTCGAGTTCGCCTGCAGTTGGCATAGATCTCCTGGAGGGGAGTGATCCCCTCCTGCCTCTTCGCGACTGGGGAGATGCAACCCAGGAGTAGTCTCTCTATCTATGCACCCGGCAGGCTACGGTCACAATCCCAATACTTTTCAGCTCTGCAAAGTATGTACAGGAGGGGCGGATGAAGTGGACTACCCAACAACCATGTTATTATGCCAGCCCAATTTAATTGCCATGAATTTCTTCTGCATTGTCTTCTAGAGACCCAAGCCGTCAGTCAACCCCTATGAGTCTGAGTCGTAGGTAGGATTTCCTTTCTCTGTTGATGTTATTGTTATTTGATGATCAGATGCTATATTATGGTGAGCCACCCTTCGAGATGGATATATGTATTATGTGATGCTATGTGCTTATGTTTTACGCGCTTCCGTAGCTAGGTAGATCCCGAGGGAGACGGGACAAATGACACGTCTATTCTTCCCCGTCAGTTCTTGACCACCATCAAGAGCCTAATGATAGGTAGACAGCTTCATGTTAACAGCTACGAGCTGGCAGGAGGAATGAACTCTGGTTCTATACGTGCGAGGTATCGTATACGAGCAGGGGACGTCACAATCACAACTTAGAATTAGACGACCTTTACTTTGTTGGAAGGCTCTTGAAGTCTAGTTTTCAGATTGTGTTACTTACTGATAGATTCTTTGAGGCTGAGATGGCCAGAAAGGTGAAAAAGGGCTAAGACAACCCTCTATCCGTGTTTGTTCAAGAGCTTAGTTCTACCTTGATCATATCGTTAAGGGGAGTTCCTGCAATACCATAGTCCGTGGCTAGAAAGAGCATGTCCTTATCCAGTAATGTGGCTAGGGAGCTTGGCTTGGTGACAGCTTTTCTAGTTGGTTCGATTGGGTGGTATATCAAGTATCCTCTGGTGTTTTACTTTCTATTAACTTGATATTTTGCAGATTAAGATCCAATGCCAATGTTTTTTGAATTTTTATTTCTTTTCCAAACCAAAAAAGCATCATCTCCCATAACACACCAATCGATACATAACGTGGCTACGATACCATTGTCTCTATGCTACAATGATGCTGGGGACAAAGCACATGACCAGAATGATCAGTTGGGCAGAGATATGATTTGCTGTTCTACAAATCATGTTTTAATCAACTAGTGGGTACTAAATCCCTCCAGAAATTTGTTGTTTTGACCCAAAAAACTTAACCAAACATGAGTCTATTATACATCATCAGAAAGATTCCAGAGAGAGCTTTCTAATACAATAAAAAACACTCAAAATGGAGTCTGGATTCAAAAGTTATGATGAAAACAATATTACCATCAAATCTACATGGCATGCACTTTGCAAAAAGGTATTCGGATTGAAAATTAAAGCAAATACCTATCTTCATAGATTCGGATCCAATCATATGTCGATGGAAAGCTCTATACATAAACTTTCTAACGAGCCCAATATCATCTGAATATGACCTCTATAGCAAGTTATGAGCACAAGAACAATTGACATTCTCGCTCTAGTGCTTCTCTTCTTTATCTATTTTTAATGACTTAGATATTACATACAATGGTTTGGTGAAAAAATGATTGAAACCTTTTTTTTCCAACCAAAATTTTATAAAAAGCATTTGCAAATGTAATCAATTGGTATCAAAGCTACGTTTCCTTCTTTGGAGCTTGAGGGCAATTGTTCCAGATCTTAGTCCTAGATCAGTGGAATAGCATTGCTGCATCTAAGCTAAGGTTCAATATCTCTTGGAATCTCTCTCTCTAAAAGTTTGAAGATATAAAACTAAAAGCATTGCATATTTGCAGTAGAGATCTAGTTTTAAAGAAGTATACTTAAGACCAAATGTGCAACCTAAATTTATATGATGTTGAACATTCGTACATGCTACCATGATTGAAGCATGTGAGGTTAGAATGAAGTGGTAATATGCCGAATGCTGCTAGTTGCTATAATACCTTGTGCTAGAAACCCTAGCCAGAAGTTCCTTGTTTGATATTTATGAGCCTTTGGTTTGTTAATGAAAATGTTGTTAAAGACAATGCTCATAAGCCATAGGCCTAAAAAATATTTGTATGGTGTTCAAATCCTCTTAGGTTGAAATTGAGGTGAATGGCAAGCTATTACTGCCTTGATTTAATCGCTTGAACTTTGTCTATATGGTCATTTGGAATGAACCTATGCCACCTATGCTAGATGTCATATAAGTTAGCAAACAATAGGAGCCATACTAATTTGGTTCAGTTTGCTAGTTCTAATGTCGATCATTGCTTTTTTGCAGGACATGAAGATTTTCATGGAGAAAAGCATCTTGGGAAACATTATTTTATTTAGACGCATGAAAGAACTTAAAGTTTTAAGTGTCTGCACCTTATAAGAATAGAATAGAATAGTTTTTTTAATGTCCACGGAGACCAATAGGTCATGGGACCCATACAATGGGCTAGTACAATCATTACTACTAGGATTAAAAACCCTCGCTTTCGAAAAGGTTTTCAAGGGAAAAACCTTTGCAGTAATGATGATACTAGACAAGCGGAGATAATAACTACTGAGGGCTCAGTAATTGCTGACGTTTATCTAGAACCTCAAGTATGTATAATGCCAAGTCATGCACAGATGGTGCTCTGAGAAGTTGTGGAAGCGTGGAATGGAATGCTAATGTCAAAAAATGATTCCGGACTATCTCAAAAGCAGGGCAACTCAGAAGAGTATGGCTTTCATCTTCAATAACTCATGAATCGCAACATGCACATAGTCTCGCCGCGGCAATTGCGGCCGCTCCCATCTATCTGTCTCAATCCGTACTTTGTGGGACCCCGCGCGAATTGATGCAATAGCTACAAGCTTGTTCCCTGGACAATGAAGCAAGCAAATAAGCTTGGGGCCCCGTGCCAAGGTGGGATTTATATGTGCATGGTAATGACCGTTTTCACTTGGGCCAAAGTAATGCGTCCCATATCTTTTGAGAAAAACAACCATTGAGATATTGTTGCAAAAGCTCGGGATCGAATCGGCAAGCATCGACAAGCTTTCGGTTGCACAGCCCAACGGGCAAACCATGTAGTGCAATGCTCTTTTCCAACATCGCTTCGTGACGCCGAGGAGATTCAGCCATGGCAAGTGCAAGAACGGGATACCTAACATCATCCATGTGGTGCACCTTGCAGATATAGTGGAGATGGCTTCATGGCGTAATGTTGAAGAGGCCAAAAACCTGTCTCTTGTAAAAGAATAGCATAGGGCACCGTTGTTTTAACTCCGAGGCTGTAAGTGAGAAAGGACTTTTGCACCCGCTCCAAGCTCTCCCAAGCACTAGCACTAATGGCAGGCCCCCACACTTCAGAGCCATACAGTAAAACAGGCTCTACCAAAGCCCGAAACAAGTGGGCTTTCCGTGGCCAATCATGAATTTCTGCGCGAAAACAATTGTTTTGCATTGCATAGAGTGCTCTCCATCCAGCAGCCACCCGCTTGGTAATACACTGTTCCCAAAGTGTGTTTTTACAGAATTCTACACCAAGATACTTGTAGCTATCCACAACTTCAACTTCGCGGCTATCATAGTACATAGGGGGAACATTGTGACGAGAAGATTGAACTACCAAAAGCTTGGTCTTTTGGAGATTAACACGCAGACCTGTGTTCTCACAGAAACTGTGCAGAGCATGTAAATGTTGCTGCATACTAGCAGTGGTATGTGCCAGAAGTGAAACATCATCATCACAGCTAGTTTGTGTGAGCATATAAGTGCTAGATTGGCTGGCATTATAATTATTTAAATTGAACTAAGTTAGTGGACCATGTTTTCTTTTTCATTCAAATGTTTGCTCTTATGTAAAAATACAAGGATGTTATTGTGATTGCAGCAAATTAGTCAGATACTAAGTATATTTTTCTATAAGTCTCTCCAGAATAGATGGTAAGATTACCAGCCTTCGAGAAGAGATGGGAAACCTTTCAAAGTAGATGGTCAATGACCAAATTTATGAAAAGATTATTAGCTTTCAAAACAGATGCTCGAGTTCGATCAGTTTGGTAGGAGAAGGATATCTTTAAGACAGATGATCGAGGTTGATTAGCCTTTACAAAACTTTTTTCCTCAAGACAGATAATCGAGGACGATCAGTCTTGAGAAATGAAGGAATTGATATGGTGGTCAGGATGAGTGGCCTTGCATGAAATAATATTTACTGTGATATTATCAAGTGAGAAAGTCATCCACTGTGTCTAAACTTTGATATTATTAATGAGAAAATTAAAGATAAACGTTGGCCTTTATAGAATCTTTATTCAAGGATGTTGTTACCTACACATAAATAGAAAGACAACATTGAAAAGTGAAATCTCTGTGACCACAACTTAGAATAGAATAGAATAGAATAGAATAAAATAGTTTTTTTAACGTCCACGGAGACCAATAGGTCATGGGACCCATACAATGGGCTAGTACAATCATTACTACTAGGATTAAAAAACCCTGCCTCGAAAGGTTTTCAAGGGAAAAACCTTTGCAGTAATGATGATACTAGACAAGCGGAGATAATGACTACTGAGGGCTCAGTAATTGCTGACGTTTATCTAGAACCTCAAGTATGTATAATGCCAAGTCATGCACAGATGGTGCTCTGAGAAGTTGTGGAAGCGTGGAATGGAATGCTAATGTCAAAAAATGATTCCGGACTATCTCAAAAAAGGGCAACTTCGAAGATATGGCTTTCATCTTCAATAACTCATGAATCGGCAACAGCACATAGTCTCGCTTCTCGCGGCAATTGCGGCCGCTCCCATCTACCTGTCTCAATCCGTAGCCTGTAGAATTAGACAATATTTACCTTGTTGGAAAGCTCTCAAAGTCTAGTTTCTAGATTGAGCTTATTTGTCCATAGATTCCTTGCGGTCCATAGTTATGTGCAGAAAGGTGCAAAGGGGCATAATCCAATTGCACAACTATCCGCTCTATCTATGTTTGTTCAAGAGCTTAGCCTTACCTTGTAGTATTTTCTCTAGCTTCTTGCTTGATCATATCATTACATGGAGATCTTGCAACACCAGTCACGTCCTTATCTAATTATGTAATTTAGGAGCTTGACTTGGTGATAGCTCTTCTAATTGGTCTGATTGGGTGGAGAATCGAGTACCCCGTGATATTTTACTTTTTACTAACTTGTTTGTAGGTTAAGATCCTTATTCATATCAGTATGCACCTCCACATATAGCTGCAATGGTCTAAACATTCTCTCATAGTTAATGTACCAAAAGTTAAACTTATGAATAGCCAGTAGAATGACTTCGTTGACTACTCACTTCAAGATTTTTTTAGGGAAATAGTAGAGCATATATCATACACAGGACAGACTATGTCAGACATAGAGGCTTATGATGCCATCATGCATTGTTTTCAGCATGAAGGACTCCCTATTGAGGAGGACTTCCAAACAATCTAAGCAAGATTGTACAAGGGTAGGAGCCCTGCAAGACCTGAACTACCTTTTTCTTCAATGGGCCAGACTCTTTAGGGTAGCACATATTAAATAATACAGTCTTAATTAAATTCCTCCTAAAACTCCCTTTTGTTCGGGTGCATATTCGTACGAGGGATGACATAGGGTAGCAGAGCCTCCCCTCTAATTGTACAATACATATATTGAAACTAGCACTATTAGGTATATTTGGTTCAAACCTTATAGCATCTTGCGAATGATGTTATACTGCATACCCCAACTTTTGGAAGTATACCCCACAAATGGGGATCACGATCTACAACCCAAAATAAGGCACAACACGTGAATATGCCCGTCCAACAACTCTCGATACCCAAAGACATCCCTCATATGATTATGCACCCAAACGAAAGGGGATTTTTTGGGGGCACTTTTTAAAATTGTAAGGGGTAATGCTTGTGTTTTATAGAATATCTTCGTCCAGACATATTTATATAATAAAAGTTGGGTCTTGAAGATGCATATATCCATCCATTTCATATACCAGTAAATTGTAAAATAATGATGATAAGATGTCCAACAACTCTTTACTCTATTCTATTATATTCTATTCCATGGACGATAAAAACTCTATTATATTCTATTCTATTCTCGTGTTGAAGTGATACCTAAGGTCTATATGATGTTATAGACTATGGCCCATGATATACATCAATGGTGACAAATCATAGTTTCTAGCTACCCCACCTAGTTATACATATCCTAGAATGTATTTTGGAGAGGGATATGATTACTTCATAAATATCTACCCTACCACAAATCACTACCAAAGGATTTCTACTATCCTCTCGACTTGATGCTATGGGGACCACACTCTCGTCTCACAATTATAATGGTCATAAACAATTTGTTCCTTGCATATGCTTTTCTGGAATGCCCAAACTTCATAAATATAAGAGAGGAATTTGGTATTCATGCGAAGCCCTTTTCTGACTTCTTGATGCATGATCCATCACAGATTGGGAACTACCTCCAAGCTTGGTGGGCACACATGCGATCTATAATTGACCTTATCCAATTTGTGGAATCAATTGTCATAACTTAGAAACGTCCAATTTGACTTAATGTACTAGTTTTGTCTCCAAATCAACCTAAGAGTTTTAAAAAGACTTGATTTTCAATCAATCAATCAATATTCCATAGATGATTTGTCCAAAGATTTTGTCCATATATTTTGCCCTAGACTTTTAGCCAATTCTACTTCCTTTTAAGTTCAATAAATTCTTTTATCATATAATGTCAGACATTTATTCATCAAACCATTTGCTCTTGGTATGATGGTCATGTTTCCATCAATGCACAAACGACCTATTACCTATTTGTAATACATTATTATCCATTTAGATGATAACCATGCATATAGTGCTGGATTGCAATGGATAATATTTATTTGACAATCACAAAAGAGAGTTAACCAAATCAAGAAAAGAAAAGAGGAAAGAAAATATAGAAGGTTATAGCCATATCAATGCCTTTTACAACAAGTTCTTTGTAAAATATTGAGATGTCTCTAAGGGGGATTCACTTTGGTTGCCATACAATGTGTCTCAGTGACTCGTTTGGGGTGGTCAACCCATTTCCACACGTATACATGTGAGTTAGGGGTGTTTTGAGTCATTAGTTGGGGTAAATTTTGTATAGAAGGGGCCAAATTTGTCTTTCAAAAAACCGTATACATGGGTATTCTTGGTCACTGCCTGCATGTATACATGGGTATTCTATTCTATTCTATTCTATTTGTATAAGTGCATTCCCCAGGGCCATATCCTGTTCCATTGTGGGCATGGATTTCCACCTTGACTTAAAAGAATGAATTGTCTCTATCAATAGTCCACAATTTGATGGCGAGAGTGCAATTGGGCTATACCTTTCGTACAATAATCTATCGTACCTTATAAGAGTGCCCTACATATTATCACATCTTCAGCTAGCTTATGGATATCCTACACAAAATATTTCTTCAATTTGATATTAAACAACTGGGAGTCAAATGCACCACCTTGAAGTTGTATACGAAGTCGATTCAGCTTTGAGTCTCATTGTTAATTGGCAACATTGCTTATGCATTCCTCATCCAGGAACTTACAAACACCAATATATCACCCGAATCCACTAGAAAAAATAAATACCCTCTAAGAAATTCTAACCTGATATTATTGCTTTTGAATTCGTGGAAAGTAAAAGAAAGGGATCTACAATATCTACCCTTCAAGAACTTGGAAAACGTTTTCCAAAATTTAAAGGCCTTATTTGGTGTCTAATCTAGCTTGATAAGGAGCTAGCCATCTAGAATAACTCTCTTTAGCCCGTCTCTCATAAGACATACTTGGTCTAACCCAACCTTGTAATCTACTGGTTGTACCATATCAATGGCTTTTTCTTTCTTTTTCTTTTTCTTTTTTTTTTGGGGGTTTGGGTGGGGGCATCTGCAAGATATAAAATTGAACGGGAGATTGTATAGGTTCAATTCAACCAAAAAAGGAGGAAAAGCCATAACTTGTCTAGCCAACTTATGGCAACCTTATGACTATAACGAAACCCACTCACATGTCGACTTATGTAGCCTATGTGTCTTTTTTCTTTTCTTTTTTTCTTGGAGGTAAGGTGGGTTTTGTATTCATACTAGAAACTTACATAGTGATATTGTATACCATCAGTCGTATACTATTAGGCATAATGCCAAATACACATTCCTTATAATTGGAGATGTGTTCAAAAAACCAGACTAAGGTCTTCTGTTACATATTTCATACATACAAAAATCAGATAATCAAAATTATGTGTTCAGAAATGATCTGTTGTTTTCTACTGTGCATCAATCAGATCTTGCATGGTAAGATCCTGCACTCTCCGTCTGCCAAAAATATTCAGAAGCATATCTAGCTTGGCAACCGGATAATTAGTGAAATCCAATAGTAGGAGAACATGGGCCTCCCGTTTCTGCTGCCATTTTATGGAATAAGTTCATGAAATATGGCCTGAGCTTTTTATGGCTCCAAGCTTCTGTTCTTTTCAGAATCTTCTTTAATGCTGATGCATGGATCATTTCCTGTTTCAGCTGAATGAAAATTTCTTCTTCCTCGATCCTGGGGAGATTGGAGTCCTCACTGTCCGAATCTTCTGTAACACCCATTCCCCGATCCGGGACTCCATATCTACTAAGCCTCCCCATAGCATCTGTGCAAAATAACATCATCAATAGTTAGATTAAGCACAAAGAAATCATAGATTCCCTAAAATCTACCAAAGGCTGTCCAGCCTTTATCATAGTTCATCCCTTTCAAGGATCTATGAGCAATAGCCGAGTTTACAAGCTCAGCTAGGAAGGTTTGTTTAAGCCATATAATGTTTGGATTCTTGTGCTCCATTGTAACTCTGTTTCTGTGCTTCCATACTGGGGTTAAAGCATGGTATAGTGTCTTATTTTAGTTGTCCCCCTGTCCCCCCCTAATTAGTTCGAAAATTAGTTCGAAAGGTAGTTACACTTACCTATTTTCGTTTCTTGCTTCAACCACCACCGCACGCCCGAGAGAATTCAAAATTTGGGGGAGAATTTTCGGTGCACCATCACTGATCACTGATGAAGAAGAATGTATGGACTTTCTCCTAAGATTTGGGTCTGACAGAAGATCAAATTCGGCCTTACAAGAATGTAGAGCCTTACAAGAAATGCATACTTTCTTTCGAAGACAAAATTTCGGGTATGTTGCTTTGCTTTGAATCCAAGATTGATTTCAATAGACATGACTTTGCTTTGTTTTTTGTTTGCATGTACCTTTGGTTTCCTTAAATTTTTTCGGATCTCTTATTATTTGCAGAAGATCAAATTCGAATTTCAATATTGTAAGGCCTCTTGAAATTTCGTTTGAAGACTAAAATTTGGGTATGTTGCCATTCAAAGTTTGCTTTAAATCACAGATTATTCTCATTCTAGCAATTAAAATTGATTGTAGTGCTCTCTTTGTTTTGTGTTTGATTTGCATGTAGATTTGGTTTCCTTCTTGTAATCATCCAGAAAAATATATCCGGCATGCATTCAAGAGCCATGCATGAAAAATATATCCGGAGGAATGTGGTGAATTCTGATTTTTTTTTTGGCATTGAAGACTTAAAGTATTACGATATGTAATTCCTTTTCTATATGATACTTTCTTACGTCTCGTTAATTTTGTAAGCAGGGACTATTATAGGTGCGAAGGTGGCGTTTGCGAGCAATCAAGATGGAAGAAGTGGAGCAAAGAAACTTTATGGGAAAGAGGAAGAGGACAAAGAGAGCGGGGAGACTCTAAAGAAGAGGAAACAAAGAAAGAAAAAAAAGAAGAGAAGAATGCTTTGATGCAGGAGTCCAAAGCTTATGCCAATCAAGTGAGTAAACAAAAGATTGTGTCTAATCTAGTGTTCTCATTCAAAAGGCAAGTTTGTGAAATGGATTTGGAAGAGAAAAGGGAAGTGCTAAATGATTTCTTGAAGCACAAAGAAATGAAGGATGTCACTTCTTGATCACTTGAAGGATTGAAGTCAAAAGCCATGTGATTGAGAACATTCGAGAATCTATTCGGACTATAAAAGGATCTAGTAGTTTAGATTCTATGGCTGCAAGAAGAAGTGTACTTGCCATGTCTATTGGGAAGGAGACTTTGAATCAAGCTATTAGCAAGAGAAGTTTGGGAAAAGTTTTGGGAGTCCATCCTAGATGTATTACGTGACCAAGGAAAAAGCGTAAAAAGAAGTGGAGTTTAATAAGGAAGGATGGGTATATTTTAGAAGGTCACGGAGGTTTGATTCAATTGACAAATATGTCATTGAGCTGGTTCAAAGTTTTGGGACACAAATACAAGAGTTTCCCCTAATGCAAAGGATGTGAAGTTGGAAGACCGGGAAAGAAATGTGAAGGAGGAACATGCTACACATTATCCGGAGGATACTCGGTGCAAATTATCTTTTGGTGATATGTGCATCATTTGTAGATGTAGTTGTTGTTGCGGCTTATGTAGATGTAGTTGGTGTTGCAGCTAAGGTTTGAAATACAGTTCTTACTATGCAACTTAAACATTTCGACTCTTTGCGGTTGGTGGTGAGATTCAACTTAGGTTGTTAGTCTGCGGTTGGTATTGCGGTTAGTGTTTGAGCTCCATTACATAGTTTCGGTTTTTGTGTTGCAGAGAGCATGTTAAATAGTTAGACTACGATTTAGTGTTTTGACAAGTGTTGAGTTATGTCGATTGGTTGCGGTTTGTGATTATGTTTGTTGCGAATGCGGTTGGTGTTGCGATTATGACCATTAGTTGCGAGGTTGTATGTTTGTAGTTTGTGTTTACATTTGTCATAATGAGTTACGATGGCGGTTTATAGTTGCAAATTAGAGTAGAGTTACATGTTCATGTGTACTTGTTATTTGACATGTTACTCACATATTTCTTGATTATGTTTTGCGGTCGGAGATGTTCATTAAATTCAAAAAGCACCATAGAAATTACAATTGGCCAAAAGAGCATTTGAAAAACTAAAACCATGGTATGTAATGAAATTGAAGCAGTTCAATTCATGTTGTTGCATTCATCATGTGAGGCTGAGATGCTCTTGGATGGCTTAAATTCACTTAGAAATATGCATGTAGAATGTTGCACTGTGCATGTGAGGTATGCCAATCTGAGGCCAACTATGTGCTGCCAAGACTAAGAAGTATAAGTCAACCACTCAGCTCATTTCGGCAATCCATATTGTGTCCTAAAGAAGAAAATCAAGAATTCCACAAGAAAGATTGCATTTATGGAGCGTGTGGTGTGTCTCGGCTACTGTGTGTCCTCTAGAGTTGTCCAGAAGAAGGATTTGTGAGTTGAGAGTTGGGATTATGAGGAAGGAGGTAAGGATAAGGGGAAACCCAAGAAAGTACTCAGCATGCGTGGAGGAAAACAAAACCAAAAGATCTTATGCACACATTGATTGACAGATTGGCAAAGTTTCGAGTCTGCGACTTTTAGGCACAAATGGCAAGCGATGCGGTTTAGGGATATGTTAGACAACCTCCCTTTTGGGGTTATTGTATCTGTAGTAGACTTTGCAAGAGAACTTCACAATTCGGTTGCGGGATCAAGTTCAATCTGCGTCTTGGACAAGCAAAGCAGTCACCATTCTTGTACAAATCACATACTATTTGGAGCCTTCATCGGTGGCGTCATTAAGGACACCCATTACTATATATCGATGATACAAAACATGACACACTATTCGTCCGGCATGCATTTATGATGCATCCGCGAATTCATGAAAAAACGGGGCATACATCCAAAAAGCATTGGGTATTTTTCGGATGGGTGCATCCCAATTCAAAGCTGCCCGGCCCATTCTATTTTGTAGGAAGGTATTCTCATGAGACACTCATTGAAATGATGTGGAATTTTTTCGGCTCAATCACGGCAAGGGAGCATGATGGGAAGGCTGCTGCCGAGTTGAAGCGGTGGCTAAGGGAGATGATGAAGAGATCACGATCGTAAAAGTAGAATGTGTCTTTGATATTGTGAATATAGCGGGGAGAATTTCCACATTTGTTGCTCCATCTTCAAGTGTGAACAAGAAACCCGAAGAAGGTCGTTTTGGGAAGTGAAAAATGTATGGGGTCTTTTGAGACATGGAGGACACGAGGAACATTCATTACGTGCATGCATTTAACTTAGCATCTCCTCATAATTGCATATAAAGGCGTTTATCTTGTTTTACGTGCATATTGCCGTGATGCACAATGGGAGAAGTGTCGAACAAAGGAATATGTAGATGATTGGGAGCTCGTAGTTGTTGAGCCAAGCAAGGCTATAGCTGATGAATACGAGTTCTTGTGAGATCCGAAAGAGCTCTATTTTTACGGAGATCTGTTTGTGTTGAGTGATTTGGTAGGGGAAGGAGATAACCTTATTTGTCGCTCAAAGGACAATGATGAGGGACACTTTATTTTGGATATTATTGTGTCTGAAAGAGAAATATGTGGTTCGGACAGATTTTTGAAGCCTATGGGAATTGGTTTTATAAAGGGGAAGAAGTTTTAGAGGGAACTTACTACAAAAAAGTCCCAAGATAAACTTACGAGGTTACACTTTTATGTTCTGAGCCAAAAGGCATTGTTTATGCTACCCAAGTTTGCTCAATAAGACTTGATATGGCACAAACAAAACATAGGCTGAAAGGAAACCGGGTTGTTTACAAATTTTGTGAAGGCGGCGGTGAAAAGATTTTAGACAATCTCCACGATGTGCTATCAGGGCGAAGAGGATTAAATATTCATTTCTGAGTTGGAATGTAGTTAGTGTTGCGGTTCACGTGCCCTTGAAGCTTTAAGTGAAACAAGCGGTCGAAGGGTCTAATTTATATTGTGTGCGGCTATGATGTATGTTGTTATTATGTTGTTGATGTTTCTTTCTTTGCATCATCAACAAGCGATTATTTTTGAAGTCAAAATTTGGACTTCTATTGTCTTTATTCTTTTTTCTTGAATAAAACAAATATCCACCTTCACGGTTTGGAAATATCAGTTGGATGTGTATTTGTATTATCAGCATTTTGATTTGGAAGGGCTCTAAGACAAAACTTCACGATACAAAACATGAACACTTATATTACAAAAGCAGTTGGAACAAATCGAGATTGCATATATAAAGTCGTGCTCTAAATAGCGATCTGAGATCAAAAAGGCCAACCCAAAAAGGCCATGCAAAATATATTTATAAAAGCATCTTTTTACGCTCCTAGCGAGAATTCGCATGCATAGGAAGGACCCATCACTTCATACATGCACCACTCTTCTTTGGCGACTTGAGGTTTAGAGGCGGATCAGGAAGGAAGTGAACCGTGAACCCTAGAAAAAAACCAATGGTTATTCTTGCGGCGTATATCCCACAAGCCTAACCCAAATGAAAGGGCTTCACATATAAGCAATTAAAAAATTATTTCTAGTAAATGGGTTAATGTGGGGGGCATGGGATGCCTTCTTGATGCACAGTTGGGTGTGTGTGTGGGGAATTTGTCTTGGACCTATGCACAAATTTAGGTTGGATTGGTTGTTCATGGACCCCTGGCACCCTGGAATCCATGAGCAGCCATTCCTTTGCCAAATTCCGTGAAACTATAGCTAATCTCATTGCTATCCTTTTGCAAAATTTTTGTGAAACTATAGCTAATCTCATTGCTAGTTAATACTGTGAACTTATTGACTACCTATTTGTTACATTAGCGTGAAAATCTAGCTCCATTTCTTTAGCCATAATTCCGTGATCATCACTTGAATATGGTCTACATAAGTTTCATATGGTCAAATTGTTTTACATCACATAAGTTTCTACATATGGTCACATAAGTTTCTATATCACTTGCATATGGTCACATCGTTTCTTTTAACTTCATAAGTGTGTTATGGGTTTAGGGTTAATTAGAACACATTAGAACTATTTATGATTCCATAGTTTTAAATGCCTATTGGAATTTGTCTTTTGGCACTAGTTAGAGTATCATATGACCAAATGCACTAGTTTAAGGCATCTTCAAATGCATCCATAGTTTAAGTGCCACAATGTGCCTTATATTGAAATCATGACTTGTCTACATTGTTTCAAATAACTTCATAAGTGTGTTATGGGTTTAGGGTTATTTAGAACACATTAGAACTATTGATGCTTCCATAGTTTTAGATTCGAATGTAAGGAATAAATCTATGTAGAACATTCTCTTTACCAAAAAAATCTAGGTATGCTTGCATGGGCTCAGGTTCTGAGGCAAAGACATTAATGGCACCTTTACAACCGTCTCTATATGATGCCATTTTTTCGCGCGATTTTCTCGTCTTCCACTCACTTGCGACTTCCAGTTCCTTGTTCTTCCCATTCAGATCACTCAGTCCTCCAATTTCTTCCATCGGGACATGGCCAGGATCAAGTACACGGCCAGGAAGGCCGACGAAGAATCCTCCCGGGCTTCCTCCACTTCCAGCAATGGGGGCATGCAAATGACCTTTGTTGCTAAATTTTCATGCAAGGAAGTGAATCGAGTCATTGAGCAAGGAGCTAAAGTTTCTAAAAGAGTCTAGCAGTGGATTGACCGTGTTTTGCCTCATGAGGAGCGCCTTTTGCAGATGACCATGCAATCTGATGGACTTTATCTTTATGTGGAGCTGCAGATGCCCCCCTCGATCACTAGCCAATATAATGTCCGGACTTAGAGCTGTTTTTGGTTTAAGGTTTAGAGCTTCGAGCTTGATTTTTTTTTGTAAAGCATCCACCTGATGGTTTTCCTTCTATGTAGTACGAAACAGAAACTTTGTGTAATTTCGAGCTTGATTTTCATGGTTTTTCCTTAATATATGACAGAAACTTTGTGTAATTTCTTATGTCCAGAAACTGTGTAATTTCTTTTGTCCAGATCTATTAATGTGTTTACTTTGTGAATCATCTTTTTCTGCAAGTCCTACTTATCTTTGTCAAAGGAAATACAAAAACCAAAGTAGTTACAACCGATGCACTTCAAACCCGAGCAACCAAACTGAAGCAAACAAACAAAACACATCTAATTGAAATGGACACCACTATCTTCACCATTCTAATGTGTCAAGGATCCTGCATTATGGTATCTGTGAGGCAATTTAGTCTAAATTTGATCTTCTGTGTTCTCCTTTCATGTTTCTCAAGCTTTTCCACTTTCTCCCTTCTTTTCCGACCCTCCCCTGCTTTTGATCGATTCAATTTCCCCTTTGTTGCATGCACCTGTGCTTTATGATTGCCAAAATGAAAGCGATTTTAACCTAAAGCCTAAAAACTCTGCCATTTCTCCATTGTTTTTGGGCTTCAAAAGAAGATCAGCAATCTCGGCTTTCAAACTTGAAGGATATCTCGTCCAAAGGCTCATGGAGCCTCTTTCCGACCGGGGCGCCAATATGGGATAATCACTTTCGAAGATCCCAATTTCCTTGGTGTTATGCCTTCAATGGATCTTTTCTTTGGCATTCTGAGCCTTATGGTGTCCAGCCCCCTTTTGTTGAAGTCAATTCGATCTTTGCTTGGGACAATATGCTTCAAAATGAGCGGCCTCAACTAGGATCTAAACTTGCTCTGTGCACGGTATTCATTTAAACTCTCATATGGTTTTGAGAAAATGAAATGTCTTTTCAATTCTATTTGTCATTCTCAAAGTAAACAAAGCGAGGGATCAACATAGCTAACCTTTGGTCTCACTTGCTCTCTCTCGCAAAAAGGCCTTACCATAAATGCTTTACCATCTTATAAAACTTCTAGCTGATTTCTTGCTCATAGGGTACATGGAGCTATGCAGAGGTCATCGAGAGGAGAAAATTTGATAGAGGAGCGAGATAGGTTTGAAGTTGAGTTTATATGGAGATGAGAGAATTCATGAACACGGTCAAGTTCCCTCCCCATAATCAATGGTGCAATGAGACGGATGATCGAGAGACAATGAAATAAGCAAGGCAAGAGAAAGGATTTGGGCAAGTATATATACAAGAGAAGTTATGCAAATGATTTACATGTTTTGGTTCATAAACTTCGAACCATCATGAATTCATGAAAAAGCAGTTAAAAGACAAATATAGGCGGATGTTCTACACTCCACGGAATGTTAGGCGATGCTTATGGCACCCTTATACTTCTCATGGTTCAAAGGATTTTTACAGATTAATAAGGGATAATCTATGGATGGCGACTCCTATGTCATGGGGCTGCTGATTCATTCACTCAATCCTATAACCAACCTGTTCAACTGCCATAAACTTCGATGATCCAAAGATTCCTACCATTCGATGGAGACATACATTGGCGATATTGCCTCCTTTGAGATGCAATAGTATCTTTTGGTTTTGCGGGTTTGTAACGAGAGACAGTTTTTGCTATTTGGATGAGATATGGGATTACCTCTTTGGAAAGACCTCGGTTCTGGCTCTAATCCTCTTCTACAACAAGCAGTTAACACAAAAGTATAGGACTCAAGGCCCGACAAGACTTGGACAAGACCTTAATATATAGCGAAACTTTGTGTAATTTCTTTTGTCCGAAGCTGTGTAATTTCTTTTTGTCGGATCTATTAATGTATTTACTATGTGAATCATCTTTTTACGCAAGTCCTACTTATCTTGTCAAAGGAAATACAAAAAAACCAAAACTAGTTACAACTGATGCACTTCCAAACCGAGGCGAGAGGCAATGTTGAACATCAAAAGTACAAATGCAGGTTCAAAAGTACATCAATTTACATTATCAAGATGGCAACAACATGATCTTTGATAAATCACCAACCATAATCAAACTTCATTATCCAAAATGTTAAATGCAAATCTGGCATCAGGTACATCAAAGTACTTAAACTTTTCGGGATATCCATTGCTTGCTTAGATTCTTTATCAACAGTTGGATAGTTTCTTCTCAAGCACGTAGTCTTTTCATTCTCAACTTCCACTTTGACCCAAGGAAAGGTTTCAAATGCTCGAAGAAAATTACCTTCACGGGCGAGATGGCTGATAAGCTTGTTTGGGGACACTCGCGCCCGCGCACTATTCTTGTAACTTGTGGTATAACATGTCATCAATCAAAAGCTTGTGTTGTGTTCAGCCCATGTTCCCTTGTATCTAGAGTCGTGGTAGACCTTGTTGAGATCTTTCGTGAGAATAGGCTTTTTGCTCACTTTAAATGATGTGTTTGTGCACACATCGAGTGCCAAGTAAATAGCAACTTGTCTCTAAGACTCCTTGGAAAGGTATGCTTCAGGATTAAATTTGCGACCACACTTTCGTCAATGTTGTCCGGATATAGCAACCACGAAGTGCTCCACGCACCATTCAAAAACTCAATGCTCTTGGATGCAAAACCAATATCTTTGAGAGATTGAGATGCTTTGCCTCGCACCATCTTGAAGGCTCTTTGGGCAATAGTTCCCCTTTCTCAAGCAGCTTGCACAAAACTCCTTCAAGCTCAAAAATTAAAAGCTTCATAAGGCGGTTTAAGCCGCTTATTGATTAGCAACATAGATTTTGCTATGTATGTCACCATACGTTTACTATTCTTTATAGTAGCCACCTGCTCTCTTGTACTTCGTAGAATTTAAATGTTAAAAACACATACTAAATTGGAAGTTAAGAGATGGAATTGCTAAGTTACCGGTGAATATGATTCGATCTCAAGGATTGACTTATTTGTTTGGACTGCCTATACTACTGCTCCTTCAGCGATACAATTCTTTTTCACGGGGTACTCAACATTCTTCTTCTCAAATTGACTGCTTAAGGCTGGTTAGTCCCTCTTTTCTCCTTACATGGATTTTGTGATCAACTTTGCTTTTCATACTAGGTGATGATCACGGTATCCTTAGTTCTTGTCCATGATATGGCCTCAGGCACATGTTCTTTATCTGCCAAACACTTTAAATATTATGGGACTAAGAATTCACTTATTGACCTTTCCATTTTTCTATAAGCTACCTGGTGGAAGTGACATTGTGGCCAAATCTTCTGTCTCTTCAAGATAAATGTCATTCTCAACTTCAAAACATGCTTCACTCTTAATATCAGCTAAGACTTCTTTAAGCGACATGCGAATCAAGACCTGGGCATTAACAATTTCATAACTTGCACCTCTTTGTCGCTCTTTGCATGTCATTTTAAACATGCATATAACCTCAACTCATACAGTGATTACATTACCTTCTTTGACATTATTTTCAGTAATGACTCGCAGCCGTCTTTTGTGTTCTTCTTCAGCGGTCAAATCAGCACTCAAGCGTCTTGGCGGTGACTTGTTTTCCTTGGCGGGGAGGACATGGATGTTGGAGTAAAAGGCAGCCATTGCAAATTCTCCATTCCTTTCGCTCCCACATGCATAAACATTCCTCAATATAAGGTATGATCATTTCAAACTTATCATAAATGTACAACCAACCATCACAAGACTCTATCATTGTGTTCATTTGCACTCTTTTTCGTAAGATTTCGGACCAAGTAGAGATATCCATGTCATTGATATCTTGTGCTCCTAATGGATCACCCATGACATTCTTAGATACACTACACCACGAGAGACATACATGGTTAAATAGTTAAAGAAAATGAGGCAAAAGAGTGATAATGTTCAACTACGAAATGCACAAGACAACAAAGGTAGATAATCGCATGCATGCATTCTGCAACAATGGTAGGTAGAAGCATGCCATATGTTTTCAATGATGCGTGACAAAATGGGCGCGCCCGTTCAATTCAATACTATCCTTTGTATTACTCATAACTATTGCTCCTGTAGCGTGAGGAGGATCAAATCAAATGGTGACTCATAGTTTGTCTAGCAAGTAACATTCTTTTAAGACAAGATTTCATCTTTTTCAGCTCATCAATGTGCCATCCCTAGAAATTTCTAAAGAAATGTAGTCGTTACTTGCATCCTTTATAACAGTGTAATCTCGTAAGTTCTTTTTTTGTAGGTCAATGGCGGCCTCAATGCCAACCCTTGCTATAGTGGGTAAGGTTGTAATTAATGCTTCATATCGCCAATGTCACCCCTCAAGTGTGCTTGTTTTCTTGCCAAGGCCTTTTGATTTTGTCGGTTAAGTCATTGCACGGTCATTATCATTCATTGTTGTCTTTCAATATCTTCTATCACGAAATCCATTCTTTCAACCACATTGACATTCTTTGTAACATGCATCGATTAGACAAAATTGTATATACAAATTGCAACAACAAATGAGCATTGTTTGAGTTGAAGCGCAACTAATAGCTAAGCGGAAACTAAAACAAAGCTGAAACTACCACCAAGCGCAGCTACTACCAAGAAAAACATTGAGGCTGTAACTACACATGCAAGCCCGACATTGAACTATAACTCCAGCGATGGTTGCAACTTTCGAGGCTGCGGTGACACTACACACACTGACATTCGTTTGTAACTCAAAGTAGTTTCAACTCGAGCGCATTGCCAAAGTTGCAAATTGAACTACCAAACTAGAACTCCACAGGTTCTAGCGCCTTTACTGCAACTATGCGCATATAAACAACTTCTAACACTAACTAAAAATAAGGGCACTAACTAAAACTAACACTTGCCACTCAAATGTCAAATGTAACTAACATGAACCGCGAGCTCAGGAATAAACTCTTGAAATTTAAAGCGTATGCAAAGCGACCACAGGACACAAACTATCAACTATGGCAAGCGCCAACTTATCTATACACTCATCAAACAAGAAAGATACATCTAAATTACCTTGTGGATTGTTCTTTGAAGTTGCTCTCGCCTTAGTGTTAGATGTTACATAGGATTTGGGTGCTCTTGGAGCGATATGACTTTCGTGCGTCATTCTCCTCCTCTTCATCAATTGTAGCGACATCTTGACACTATGACTCATTCTTTTTAGTTCTTGAGGCTGAAGATGCATGCTCATAAAAGCTAAGCCAATCACCGTCGCCCATTTGCAATGTAACACAAAAGCCATCGCTAAAGCACACACGAAAACACACGCCCTAAAACTTTATCTCATTTGAATATCTTCTTGTATAGATCCATGAACTCCCTTTTTCTTTTTTCTCTTGTAGAAGCTTGTATACGTAACAAGCTCTACCCTTCACTTTCTCACCCACATCTTAGCATCTCAATGTCATCGAATACTTCTCTCATTTATATAAATCCTTATAGGTGATCCCTCTCTCTTTGGCCGGTCCGTTACGCTTATCTTCTTCCATGAACACGAAAATAAAAAATGAAAACACAATTACAAACCACAAAAGTAGACTATAATAATAAGCGAGAAAAGACTTCTTTGGGAAAATAAGTGTTCTAAACTCTTTTTATGTACATCATTCTTACATTTCTTTGATATGTAGCAAGTCATTGACTAATATTAGGGCCACAATTCTTTGCCAAAAATGAAATACAAATGCAAAACTGTAGACTTACAAATGTGCAAAAACTTCACGCAAATGTGCACTTACCGGTAGCTTCAATAAAAGCAAAACTGCTAAAGCAAATAACAAAAAGAAACCTACGACCATTTACATATACATGCGTTGAGACTTTAATAATGTTGTAATCAACAATGCTTTCTTTAATAAATTGTGTAACAAAACAAATTTATTCTAAATGGCAGCCACTTCTTTCATATTGCTCAACCTTTGAAAAGTTTCAATATGAAATTCTTAGCCTGATTAGATAGCTTTCTTTGCTCATATCTAAAATTTATCTTATGGGAACCAAAAAATTCTCTCCTGAGTCTTCACAAATCCGACTCGAAGAGTGGATTTAAAAGTTCCACAAAGCTAGAATAAAGGGGTGAAACAAATCGAATGCCAAGGCTAAAAAAAAATTGTAATAGTCTATGTGCATAACCAATCTTACTCAATAACTTGAGATCTTCAAATGGTAGCTTCCCTGTCACCCTGTCAATCCTTGAAAAATTGAAATCACAATTTATGCCCCATTTAATTAGCGCCACAATTGCCGGCCCCAAATCGTGTTCTTGATGGAAGTGCGTGGCCAATGAACATCTCGGTTACGGAATGCGGTGATGGCTAAGCTCTTGGGTGCTTCAAGCGAGTTCCCCCAAAATTCCGTCATTCTAGCCATTGAGTTGGTGAAGTTCTTGGAGCTATTTTTGGACTAAAATTCCCACTATTTTGGATCTATTATTTGATGTTGCAAAACTAACATATTGAGCCACTATACCATGCTTTAACCCTTGCCCTTGACAAAAGTGCTCTTGTTGTGCTCAATACTCTCGTCATCGTATTGAGGAAATTCAATGAGACCATTTCCCCAATTGTACCTTTATTTATCACGGGAGTCCGACTCAGGGAAATTCACTAATGGCCAGGTGCATTGGAAGACATGGATTTGGATGATTCCTCTTCTCCACATCCCATGGGACACATCACGATATAGATGGAGTCAAACTTGGCTTTTCTCACGATTAGTCATTAGCCCTTGATGCAATATAAGCCGGGTAAATGTTCTTATTTTATTTGCGGTGTAGCTCTTCCAACCTTTTTTTACATCTTTTGCATTACTAGAGCTTTTTTGCCCTCGGTTCAAAGAAAAGTAGCTGCGGAAGGTTTGTCTTTGAATTAAAGCTTTGTATATTTCCTTCCTTTGGGAATATATTTCTTTGCCCTTGAAATTCCGTGACTATATCACGTCAACCCGACTCATCAATATCTTAATTTTGTCCATTCTTGTATTGTATATTTCCTTGTCGAGTTGAACCCTTGGTTGATTTGCTATTTCTTCCCAAGATTTCCAGCCCGGATCCATCATCATAAGGTCCCCTACAATGCGATACACCTTGATGCCATTGCATGTATTTTTTTGAATGAATACATGCAGGGCGGGTTATTCTCACTATCACGCCATACACGGATGCCAAAAAACTTCACCTCTTTAGAATTAACATCAATACATGGTGGTCTATAGCCGAGGAGGAGGCTAAGTTCGGGCCTCCAAACATTCTCCACCGGGATGTTGAAGTGTTTGGGCCGGGGGTTGGCCCCGGAAATATGCGATCTCGGGAAGTTGGTATTTCAAGTATGGGCTGCCTACGAGGTGGGATTCTTGCACCCAATACTTAATCAATATCGAGGTGGGGAAGGAGAATTGTTGGATGGCTCTCCATATCATTTTAGCTTGCGAGCTTGTGCTTGAACAAAGGGTCCTTGCATCCCGACCCCCATCTTTCTTTGACTTGGTCAAGTCATCCCATGCTACCTTGTGTGTGCCACCGCGAAATAAATTTCCTAATGGTTGTCTCTATCTTGGTATATGATGCTTTTATCCCCAATGATTCTTTGAAAGAAAAATAAACATGGTACTCCTATAGCGGCATTAGCAATCCCTGTATTCTTCGGCCAAGGATAGGCAAGATGCATATGTCAGAGCTTTTTTTTTTTTTTTATCACGGTAACAATTGGCTCCCACAATCCTTTTAATGAAGGTTCAAAGCCAAGGGATACCTAATATCCTTTGTGCAGTTGATTCTTTATTTAGCACCTTGATTCCTTGCATAGATGCTTCTTGGAAATCCATAATTATGACACACTTACTTTTGTTCAAAACACACACGATATCTTTGCCAAAATCTTTCCATTGCGGGTTATGAAATTGGGTAGACTTTTCCCCATCTTCTTTCAAGAAAACAAAAGTATCGTTAGCATATTGCATAATGGAAAAATACCTCCCTTCCCTAGTAGTTGTAGGCAATGGATATCTCCTTTTGGTGCATGTACATCCTGACTTTGTCAAAACCGTACTATCGGGAATAGGTAGGGGCAAGGCCAGCCTTGCCTCACACCTCTTCTACAAGCGATGATGGGAGATCCATTGATTATCAGGATGAGGCTGATCATATTAAATCCATATACTTTACGGTAAACCATCTTAGGCAATCCAATGTGGGCCATGGCTTTCTCCAAGAATTGCCAACTAATTGTGTCTAAGCCCCTCACGAAATCTAACTTAGGAGCATACATACATGAAAGCTTGTTTAATCTGAGACCTTGGCGACTCAATATAGTTATCCAAAATATTTCTCACAGGGGAGAAAATTTGGCGTGATTTAAAGACCTTCATTAAGTTTGGCTTCAATCTGTTTGCAAGAATCTTAGCTAGCACCTTATAAGTGGTGTTAGTAAGTCTCCACTCACCAATGTTTGTTGGGTAGCCAACTTTTGGTATAAGGGTAATATGCCCTGCATTAATTGCTGGATGCAAATATCTAGCTTGCCATGCTCCTTGGATGAAAGTTATAAGATCATCTTTCATAATTTCCCAGAAACCTAAATAAAATTCAAGTTGAAACCCATCAGGGCCCGGGCTCTTACCATGTGCCATGGACTGTAGTATTTCCTTTATCTCCCTTTCCTCAGGTGTTTTCAGTAACTCCTTGTCCTTTATTTCTGGTCCCTTAGGAATTTGAGTAAAGAAGTCATCTATGACCTTTGTATCTACCTCATACTTGGTAAACAACTTTTGGTATTCTTTGTGAAAATAATCTTGTATCTCCTTTTGAGAGGCCAAGGTGTTCCCCTTCCCATCCTTAACCAGTACAATTCCATTGTTAATAATTCTGCTCTCCTGCACCTGCATCATCCATTTGGGCTGAACCTGAAGAAAAAGGCTGAACCTGCATCATCCATTTGGGCTGAACCTGAAGAAAAAGGCTCCTAGAATCTGGGTTCAGATTGATATACTGAAAGAGATTCCTAAGCAGGACTACTATGGGGGGCCTATGTGTTTCCTTTTTATGTCAAGCAATAATTTATACAACATTATTATTATCAAGTTTGGAAACCATCATCTTGGGTTTTTCATAAAAGAAATAGGATATTTGTTGAAATTACGACCATGGGTGTTATTCTTACTTGGGTAAGTGATTGGCATTCTAGCACTTTTTGAGCTCCAAGATTGTATGAATCACGTGGATCGGTAACTGTTGTTTGAAGTGGCAAAAAGATGCACCTTTTTAATAGGATATTTCAACTAGGGATTGTGGACAAGATTGGACAAGATCCAGTCCTTGGTTTGGAATATGCGGAGATCATGTTAGCAAGGCATCTTCCAAGTGAGAAAAAAAGTGAATCTAGAGTGAAGGAACAATGTTAGGAAGGGGGCGAGATCAAACCCAAGGTCTTGGCGATGGTGGCGGCAATTTCGTTTCTCCCTTGGCCCTCCGTTTACAGCAGGTATGGCTTCATACCCAGGTTTCTAAAGATTCCACATCCCCTGCTTCTTCATCTTCTGGCAGTTCCCAGATTGACTCACCCGGTTTTCAGTCCACCGCTAGCCCTGACCCTCTGGAAAACCCTCATGATGGACTATTTTTTGATCAATCTGAGCTTACAACCCAAAATGATGGAAACAGAAGTCAGATACTTAGTAACATAGCTTCCATGTTGATGGATGAGGACATGGATGAACAGAACTTGCCGGACGAGGAATTAGATGTTTGTATGGAGATTCTGCAAGATCTTCAAGATTTAGTAGACCCTAATAGCTTCTTGAGCTGTTCAGTGGCAGATGGTAACCTGGACTCCTCTTTTCTCGATTTTACCAGCGAAAGAGAGTTTACTCATGTCACCAGTTTTGGATCAGAGCAGTCCACAACATATCCAGAAGAAAGCCCTGAGAATGATCCATCTTATTATTTGAATGACGAAGACTTAAGTTCTGTATTCCAGTTAAGTGACCTCGAAGGGTCAGATAGTTTTTTCTCAAGTGGTTCTAATGACTTTGGGGTGGATTATCAGTATATCCAACCTAATAATGATCTTCCATCTCCAAGCTATGGAAATGGAGGAATGGCAACAGATATACAAGTTCAGGCACATCTTCAACCTAAGTCCAAACCAGAGATTGCCAGTTTTCCATGGCGCGCCCAGAAGGAAACTGCCTATCAGAAGGTTGTACAGAGATTAGGATTACACAACCCAATGCTGATAGATCAACTAGTAGAGTGCGCTAGAACTGTGGCTAATGGAGATGTTATCAATGGTAATGCAATGATCGAAAGATTATCAAAAGAAGCTACCTATGGAAATGCCACACAGCGTCTTGTGTACTTCTTCTTACAAGGATTAATGGCACGTATTTCTGCTACAGGGGGGATGCTTAGCACAGTTGACTGTTGTCATCGGCCCTCAACAGCAGAAGCGCTCAATATTGTGAAGGTAGTAGTGGACAGGACACCCTTTTACAGATTGCCATATTTTTTCAGCAACCAGGTCATTTTGAGTGCATGCCAGGGATATGATAAGATACATATAATAGAATTTGGAACAACTTATGGCTATGGCTTCCAGTGGCCCCCTTTTATTCGTGATATATCTAAGTCCTCTCCAGCCCCTCAATTACGCATGAGTTTCATAGATTATCCTTGTCAAGGTTCGACATTAGAAAAGCTACGGGATATTGGCAGAAGGTTAATGCAGTATGCAGCACCATTTGGTGTAAATCTTAAAACTCATGCAATTGAAGAGAAATGGGAATCTGTAAATGTGGCTCTACAGCAGGATGAGCTTTTAATTGTCAATACAGTATTCAGGCAGCAAAATCTGTTTGATGAGACAGTGATACCGGAATGTCCTCGGAAATTATGGCTGAAGAAAGTAGCCAGCATGAAGCCTGCACTTTTCATTCAAGGCGTGCTTAATCTACCAGAGACTGCACCTTTCTTTATGACTAGGTTCCTAGAGATAATCCCATGGTATGCAACCATGATGGATATTCTAGAAACATGTTTAGGGGATAATGCAGGGGATAATGCTCATGTGAGGGAACTGTTTGAGAGGCGTAGATTTGGGAGACGAATAGTGAACGTGGTTGCTTGTGAAGGATTGGAGCGGACAGAAAGGAGTGAAACGTATAAGAGATGGCACTCTAGAATGGAGGATGCTGGTTTTGTACTTCCAGAGATAGATGCAAACATATTAAGAACATCACAAGAGATGGTAAACTCATATAACAAAGATTTCTACTTAACCACAGATGGAGGCTGGCTTCTATTTGGATGGAAGGAGCAGGTACTACAAGGTTTTTCAGCTTGGACCTTCAAAAGAAAGGAATCTCGGCGTGGCAGATCCAAGCGAACTGCTTGAACTAATTGTCATCGTTTTTTTGAAAATATGGCCATGTTTTTCGAGATTTCAAGTCTCAGAACTTTTTCCAAACAGACCCGTATAAGTTGTATGAGTTGTTCTCTACTATGAACATGAATCTTGTATAGATCTGATCATTCTTTTTGTGCTAGTGCCTAGTCCTATTCATTAACAGGGATCACATTTTGTGCAATCAGTTAATTTTGTTTCAACTATTTGGGTAACCTACATTTAATTCGTCTTTCCAAGAGCTTGAATTGCCTGAATTTCACAAGCTCCACTTAAAATGATTTTTATTAGTTAATGTTATTCTTCTCATAAACTGTACAATACCATATTCCAGCATTTTCAAAATTTTATAGACTGAGTTATATACGAAAGCCATAGGCCTGATCATGTACTGCGTGAACAATGAAAAAGAAGGGAGGAGACAGTTTCCATCGGAATAAATTTGAATAAGACATTACACCATTCACAGATGGCATGAAAAGACTCAGAAAAAAGGCAAAGGTTGACTGCTCCATAGTTTGGAGTTTTGTACATAAATATTAGGGTCCATAGCATATACTATTACTGCAAGTGGTATTAGTTGACAAACTTTACAAGCGTATTTTGAAATTTGTCCAATCTAGGCGCAAATCTTGGCGAGGAATGGGCTAATACGGAGCTTCATAGCAACAAAGAAACCCATCACTTATTTTTTCCACATAAATCCAAATTTGGCATCGGCCCACGTCAACGCTCATTGCCTTGTCTTGTGGGGTATAGTGATTTTGGGATGTGGAAGCTTATCCAATGAACGGGTGGAAATGCATTACACCAACTAGGCACTAGAATAGGATATTCAAATGTTGTATGACACAAACTATCATGCTCATGCTTGTTTTCTTAGAGCTCTAAAGCATCATAATTAACAAGCTAAGCATTCCTCGACACCATTGGGGCTGGGTTTCGAATACCTAGCTCCATGCTCATAATGTATATCGAGTCATTGTGTTAGAGCTCAATCTATGTGCTTTGAGTTTGAATATCTAGCTCCATGCTCACAACGTATATCGAGTTGTTGTGTTTGAGTTCAATCTATGTGCTTTTGGTTTAATTGTCTGTGTCTCACTTTGTCAGTTAAAACCTACAGTAGGAGATGCCCCTCCATACCTAATAAGCAATTCCAAGATAGCACAAATTATTAAAGTGTGCAGGAACCATCGGCAAGACCTGTATTATTGCTTTGTGGACTTCGCCAAAGCCTTGGGAAGAGAAATTATTGTAAGATATATAGAAAATATTGATGCTAAAAGTATTGAAGATGGCAAATTAGCTTATATACATTTAGTGGGATAGATCTTCCTCATATTAATACTTGCATAGTGAATGAATTTGAAATAGATTTATTCAATAACTTTATTGTTGAGAAGATGTAGCTTAAACAAGCACTTGGACAGAGATTGAAGATGAACCAAAGTTTATTCTCTTTATAATCAATTGAACTATTTCTGTGGAACCGATGTATCTACATAAGGGCCCACAATTAAAAAATATGACAAATAGATGTGAACTTATATGTCATGCTTGAGAATCCTTTTGTGCATTGTTCAAAATTCAAGGTAAGATTGGCTCATTGTAGCAATTAACAGACCATCATATTTCCATCTAGCATTTGTATATGTTATTTGTTCATGGCCTAACAAAGTTGCAAGTGGGAATCTCAAATGTAACATAATCTCCTCAACATATACCTATATAACCACTACCACACTCTACATTACGACATTTCCCTCTTCCTATACTCCGATTGATTGAATTTACATGTACAAGAAATTTATCGTGGTGGCCAAGGCCATCGCGAACATTTATGTTTACCAAGTTGGCGTGAGTTCAGAATTCAAGTATTATGAACATATTATGCCATGGAAAAGAATCTAGTAAGGGCATTTCAAAATGATCTTTTTTCAATAAATAGCCCATCAATTAGTCAGCTAAGTGACTTATAACAAAGCCCTCTTTTGTTAGCGTTAGAATGGTGTTGATATTCACCCCCTAAGTATATAGCTTATGATTACACAACATAGGCTTTTTATTCATCTCAACGGTTTGTCTACAATGGTATAGAGTGGGTAGGTGCACGCCGCACGCAAGCTACCCAAATTGAAAAATTCGGACTTTTGTTCATATGTTGTCATTTTGTTTCTTTAGTATAGTGAGAAATCAATGGCTATATATTTGTAGTATGTGATAATATTGAGGTATGTAAATGGCTCTCTAATATACATATGTTCTCTCTCCTCTGTTTGAGAATAATCTTAAACTATATTGCATGTCAGTGAGTTCATATACTGCTAGAGATAGCTAACACCTTGTTATTGTAGGAAATTTGTTCTAGATTTGCTACAGATCTATCTCCAACTGTAAACCTGTTGGCTTATAAAAGTATTAAAATTTTCTACTTTTGCCTTTTGCTTTTGATTTCATCCACGGATAGGAATATTTGGCTTTGAAATTTGAATCCCAGTGTTATAATGATTTCATGAGACCAGAAAATTAAAAAAAACATTATGCACAACTCTGGATTTCTAAAACACAGGCATGAAAGCATTGCATACCAGATTAACCTTAATGAATATGATAATACAGGATGTCTTTATTGGGCTCGAAAGTAGTGTAAAATTATGTAGAAAGCATAGAACTATCACTAAGATGATATAGCTTAACCTTGAAATGTAGAACGAACCAGGCCAAAGGAGAGACACAGACGATGGTAGCAATGCCTTGGACTAGAAAGAAATCTTTCTTCTTCAGAGGGAGATTGTAATCAGAGATGTATCACGTTCACTATTTCAATAATGGACCATGTTCCTGTAGGAATTATATCTGTGCATGGGCCTTTCTTGATCAATACCATAGATTTCGACTTCTTAGTTCACCTCAAGGCTCAGTAATGAAGATTATGAAGAACTTATCAATGCCATAAACTGTTAGAATTATATGAAATCATGACAATTTGTGTTTGTCTAGGTCATGAGGTCACAAGGTGAAAATTAACCTAAAGGGATAAAGGGTTGATTAAATGAATATTATGGGTAAGGAAACCACTGAGGTTATTAACTAATTATGTTATAATGACGGTCAAATAAGAGAATAACATACAACGAGCATTTCTAGCTTGTTGCGCCATAACCGTCGGAAATTATGTATATATCTCTGTATAGACTTAACAAAATCACTGGGTTGAGCACTTTCGAATCATCCAATCAAGGTCTCTCTATAGATCTGTCGGACTTGATATTGAGTATGATATAATGGTTGTAATTCGAGTCTGCACCATTGTTTAAAGTTGTCTCATTCGAACAGTAAATTTGTGCTACAGTACCACTATGGTCAATGGTTGTTAGTTAAACGCAAATAGACAAATACCAATGAATATGCATTGAGTAGGCTATTCATTTTCTTGACTGAAAACAAGTTGTAAGCATCTTACATTGGTATCAGAGCTATGTCTAGCATATTTGGAGCAGAACTCTTAGGAGCAATCGAAGTTTACAACAGGTTTAGAAGGAAAAGGTAAAGCATGTATTAGAAGTTGAAGATTTATGGTATTTGATTGAAGATAAAAATGCCATTAAAGTAAGCACTGCAGCAGTCAAGAATGCAGTTGCAGAGGGTGCTAGTTCATCTATTAATGAAGGTTCCAGCGGTGGTAGAATAGTGGAACAAGTCGTAACTAGCAGTAGGACTGATGGTGAAGGGAAGTCTGAGCAAGCTAAAATAAAAGAAGCTCATGGTATTATTATGAGTAGAGTTGGATACAATATTGTGATAAGGATTAGAGGCAAAAGTCCAAAGGAAATGTGGAAGTATATGCTCCATAACTATGAAGAAAGACGTCTTAACAAATAGATGTGCTTGATCAAGAGTTTAGAAAACTCAAATATACTGACAAAGAAGATGTTGATTCTTTCGTTCAGAAATTTGACAATATGGTAGCAGATCTTGAAGGTGCAGGAGTCTATCTTTCTCAAGAGCAACAAATTCTTCAAGCGGCCAGGGCTGTAGCAGACATAAGGCAGCTATCAGTCTTCATCAAAAACCTGGCCAAGACAAGGAGTGAAGCAGAAAGGATGCTGAGGACTGAGATTGAGCAACAAGATGTTGGTAATGGTGCTGAAATTTATCTTGCTAAAGGACAATCAAAGGGAAAGGATAAAGGTAAAATAGGGCCTTGTTTTCAATGTGATATGCTAGGGCATATAAAATCAAATTGTCCTAAACTAAACAAAGAAGGAAAGGAGAAGAATTGCTTTTCATGTGGAGGGCGTGGACATTTTGCTTCTGTTTGTCCTACTCCAAAGGGAGAAGGAAGAGGTCGAGCCAAGGAGCTTAGAGGAAGATCTGGATTTCAAAGAGGAAGAGCAAGAGAAAGGGGAAGAATTTCCAGTGCCAATATAGCTGAAGAGATGTCTCTTGAATAATGATGATGAGAACATTGAGGTAACTAATTCCAAAATATTTTTGGCTTCTAAGCATGATTATTTGACAAATGACAACTTATTTATATTAGATAGTAGAGCTGAAAGATCGGTAGCATGCAATGAAAATGCTTTGAAGGAGTGCAAAGGAAATGCTCATGGTCACATACAAGTAGAAAATGGAGATATGCAAAAAATAGAAGATGTTGGAGTTTTGGAGCTCTTTGATTTGGAAGAATAGAATAGAATAGAATAGTTTTTTTAACATCCACGGAGACCAATAGGTCATGGGACCCATACAATGGGCTAGTACAATCATTACTACTAGGATTAAAAAACCCCTGCCTCGAAAGGTTTTCAAGGGAAAAACCTTTGCAGTGATAGAGCTGAAAAATGTACTTTGTGTACCTAGTCTATTGAGAAATTTGATTTCAATAAGTCAGTTAGTAGATCTTGGATTCAAAGTTGTTTTTGAACAACAACATTGTAAAATCTTACATGGAAATAAAATGAGGTTTTTAGTAAAAAGGATTGGCAATTTGTTTGATTTAAATGCAGGCTGTCTTGGAAGTATAAACTCTGTAACAGAAGTTGACATTAAAACATGGCATGAATGATTATGTCATACCAATGTGAGAAATATAGAAATAATGATTGAAAAAGGTCTAATCCATGCTTCAGAAAAGAAGACAACTGAAAATACTTGCAATGGATGCATGCTGAGAAAAAGTAGCAGACTGCCATTCAAGAAAAGTTCAAAAAGAGCCAAAGAAGTCTTGGAGTTAGTGCACCGCAGTTTGGACCTCTGCACATCACTGAACAACATGTAAGAAATATTTTATTCGATTTATAGATGACTATAGCAGAAAAGCCAAATTATATTCTTTGCAAACTAAAGATTTAGCTTTTGAGGCTTTTAAAATATATGCAAATGAAATAGAGTATAGCACTGGAAAGAAAATTACATGTGTGAGATCAGATAAAGGAGGAAATACATGTCAAACCGATTAGAAAATATTGCATTCAAAGACGAATTAGAAGACAAATGACTTGTAGCCACACATCTCAACAGAATGGTGTAGCAGAAAGGAAAAACAGATCAATTTTAAATGCAGTAAGGGCCATGCTCAAATATACAAGGTTACCAAACTTTTTATGGGAGGAAGCTGCTAAAACATCAGTGCTCATACAAAATTTGTTGCCTTCATCAAGCATAGGAGGAGGAATTCCAGAAAAGTTATGGTCAAATAAGGAATTAAAATATGACTTAGCATATGCACACGTACCTGCTGAGCAAAGAAAGAAGTTGGATGATAGGTCTTGGATCACCTATCTAGTTGGATATGATGAGCTATCAAAGGGATATCGATTGTATAGCCCAGCCAAAAGATGTATCATAATAAGCAGAGATGTGCACTTTATAGAAAGTAACTGTACAAACCAAGACAATTGACATTCAGGAACAAACAAGAGGAGAATGCAGAAGTTAAAACTGAAAAACAGAAAAGTTTTGATAGTATTTTCATTAATGATGATGATGAGTAGACATTTGATAATGTGGACAGTCAGAATGAGATCTCAAAAGATCATGATGACGAAATTGAGAGCATGCATGATCACGGTGACAATCATAATAAGATTTCAAAGGAAGATGCATTGATGGAGAAAAGGCTGAAACTGGCTGCATGATCACCGGAGAATACCACTAGCGAAAAGCATTAAATTGGATAGACTGCGAGAGATAGATGTGGACAGAGTATGGTGACGGTGATGCTGGAAGATGAAGAATTCAAAGGAATCAAATGAAGAAGCCACGATGTATTGGAAGGTGGAGTTCGACTACGAAGCCATTGAGTCAACTGAAGCATTGGCATGGAAAAAGGATATGGAGGCAGAAATGGAATCATTTCAAAGAACATCTACCTATGATATGGTGGAATTACCAAAAAGAAAGAATATTATTGGCAACAAGTGGATTTTTAAAGTGAAATTAGAGGCAGATGGGATCATACCGTCTGAGGCGGATTAGTAGCTTTCGGGCTTTTTCCACCAGGAGGAAGGGGTATAGATTTTGAAGACGCAGCACTTCTCATATTGTAAAGTTGACCATTGTAAGGATCTTGTTAGCAATGGCTAATATGGAAATCCACCATATGGATGTCAATACTGCATACTTGAATGCAAAACTAGAGGAGGAAGTATACACGAGACAAGCTCCAGGCTTTGAACAAGGGAATAACAAAGTCTGGAAGCTCAAATGGGCTGTTTATGGGATAAAACAATCTCCACACGTAAAACCTAACAAATAGTGCAGGCCGCTATTTGCTTTAATGTAAAGACCCAGCAAATAGTGCACCCACGCCATTCTTTTATAGATAACACATTTTCACAGAGATCATGTAGTCATATATTAATATAATACAAAGTAGATACAATTTTTTTAATAGTCGTGACCAAAGTGCAGTGCTCATCATTGACTTTCTCATAGTCTGCAGGATTAATTTTACTGCGGTCAACTGTATGCTCTTCCTGCTCAACTCCACCTTGGCCCGATGTTTCTCCTATCTCTTTATGAGAACCTGATTTTTCTTCCTCATTTTTTCTACTAGGTGCTCCATCATCTTTTGAGTCAAGACTTAGCTAAGCCAATGGCCGCTGGGGCAAGCAAGGGGTATAGGACGTTCTCAACCCTAGGGTAGTTGCACAAAAGGGTGGATATAAAAAGGGCCCAAATTTTACATTTACAAAGGCAAAATGTAGGCAATATTTTGAAGTGTCGTTAATACTACATTAATGGTTGGGTTGGGGAGAACCACATTTGGGAAGTTTTTGAGCGTGTCTTGTTTCTGTCCACAGCTCAACAAGCCACTCAGAACTCTCTCTCTGTTAGCAAATCTCTCTATCTGAGTGGCGATTAGAATCCTTACTTGTGATTCTTAGTTTCATACATCATAAGCTTCTTGGTCTTCTTACCTAGAAGGCGGTAGAAACTTTGTATCGAGAGTTTAGTTCTTAGAGTTTTAGGATCATGATAAGAAACTCATCGTGTTTCCCCGAAATCCTGCGTTTGAAACCAGTAGGTCTCAAAGCATCGCGACAAAGAAATGAAAAGTGGGGCGTCTCTCCATTAGCAAAGCTACAAGTACATCGGCAGGTTGAGAGAATGCCGGGTAAAACACCTTAGAAGCAACCATTTTTACGATGCTCTTTATCGAGGGGCACACAAATAGTGCAAGGAGTTTGGGGTGATGAAGCTCGGCGGTGAGGGTTATGAAGAGTAGGATAGAGCGAGCATGAATCACCGGACTTTTTAAAATGTATGAGTTTGTTTTTAATACTAGAATGAGGTAGCAAACCATCACTTATACCCACAATACTTTACTCGAGCATACTCTTTATTCAAGAGGCATAAATGATTGGGAAGGGCTAAAGAGAGTGCATGTGCATTTGCTAAAAGCGCTCATAAGAGTCGACCTAGCGAAGTTATTACCTTGAAATCCTCAATGTAAGAAAGCCATGCATGGTAAATCAGCGGAGTTGAAGAAGGAGCATCATGAAATTGATGGCGAATTATTAGAAAAGGAGATCCCATGACTCGGTAACTTTGAACAATCGATTGCCAAATCTTTTAAAAATCGGAAAAGATAATAAGTCCGGATGTACTCTCGTTAAATTTGAAAAGTACTTTTGGCTTGAGAGTTATACAAAGCAAGGATGCTCAAGTGAAAGTCAAATGGACAATTTGGACTCCTTAAGAGCAAGCCTTGACAGCAATTAGTTTAACTGCCTTGGCGACTCACTTTGAAGAGAAAAGAAAAGCGTTTAGTTATGGAGATGGATGCCTTACTTTGAGAAACCAATTGAGAACCTTTACGTGAATTAATTTGAATTGGATATACATCAAAGAACATAATAATGAAATCGAGGAGGCAAATACTTGATATTATGGCGAGGATCAATGAGATAGCAAGCTCAAATGGAAATCTAATTGTAATGTCATTTGCATCCTACTCACGTTCATGGACAAGTCGATAGCATCACATCTCATGTGGTTACATCATGTACCGGTATATTATTTGCCCTGGAAGCTCTACCATGGTGAATATGCTATGTTGTGGACATCCCTCGCCTATTATATCTAGCCTTTAGGGTGTCTGCAATGAGCAAGTCTTGTCACCTTGAGGATGTTCGCGTTGCAGAAGGTTATCTTGCGAGATCATTGGAATGCGAGGTTTGGAGGTCATTAAGACTTTGTTTATGTAATGCATGGATACATTGAAGTTTTTACATACATTCTTAAGTGTGTTTCATTTTTGTACATAGATTTGAATCTTTTCTTGCCTTAGAATAAATGCACTTGAATGTATTTTAATTTATGAGTGGATCTTTGTTTTGGCTGAGTTCTTTTTCACATGTAATTTTCATAATGGCTTATGTATTTTCTCTTTATATGTACATACTATAACATGCTCGAATACAAATGAGATTATGATTACATCTATCTTTCTAGTTTTCTATTAGTACATTTCACAGTCATTGTTGGTAGATATTATTATACTATAATTGTACATCTGTTTTACCACTTGATTTACATCTAGTTTGCAATTTTTTAGCTTTTCATTGACATGAATTTTTCCTTTACATTTACCTTTTGACATGTTGGGATGTACATGCAACAAGATAATACAATTAATTTATTCACACATTTCTTCAATGTAGATATGGATAGCATCAAGAAGCAGCTGACCATTGTGGTAGTATGTAGTATTGATGTATATATTTGCATTGCATGTTTGTGACTTCATTGTTACTTGGTTTTGGGTTGCCGCGAAGAAATTTCATGAAGGGTTAGGGGAGTGAGCACATGTAGAGGGAGTCCTTTGGAAACATGTGAAAGGATGATGTCCTTAGTAGTGAAACTCCATCCCACATCCTAGGTAAGCTGTAAAGAAGCAATCTTTTGACAATGTGGAGGATAAAAACACATTTAAATGAAGTTGATAGAAGATGTACCAAGGTAGCGGTCTATTAGAAGTGTTTTAGCCCAATTTGTTAATGAATTAATTTTGGGGTTTTAATTTGAGTGTTGAACTCAAAGCACGAACTTGCCATTTTCGGGGTGAGCAGGAGTGATTTAAAATGGTAGGGAGGCAATCTGATGACGAAATCAAAGGCTGCCATCAAAGGGAATTCAATGTCGGTGCATATTTTTAATGTTTTCCATCCTACATGCAAATTTGCATTGGGGTTTTAATTTGTTGGTGGTAGATGACCGCGGGAGAGGAGACCCTGGCAGAAAGGGGGTAGGCTGAATTGGGAGGCGTAGATCTTGAAGGAGCATGCAAAGTTGCAACAAAGGCATGAGGTGTTGAGGAGGGCAGGCAAGTTGAAAAGGTAGATTGAGAAAGGAAGCAACAAATGTAAAAGGTGAAACTTGCACATTTTGGGTGTTAAGTTTAGGGTTTAATTACTTGGAATTGTAATTGCCAGGCATCATTAACTCTTCTATACTAATGCCTAATTCAAATAGTAAGCATATGAATACATCTCGACTACATACACTTATTTTTTGTAGGCATAAGAATGCTCAATCGAGGAATACAGCGCAGGTATTTGTGTATGTTTTTAAAAATAATTATGTCGTTTCAAGTTAACATTCTATTATTCTTTATGTAGAATGGTGGAGAACATAGAAGGCGTTGAGAGAATTTCGCACTCCACTTTTCCCATTCAAGAATAGCCGGCCCTAAACCTCGATGAAAGTGGTTGTCCCCGGAGCAGTGAAGCTTTGTGCGCTGACCAACTTCGAGGATGTGAACCGCCTTGGCCAATGTGGAACTCTATGGCGGGTGATTCTCCATTCTTTCCCTGTTTTTGAAGCATTTATCAAGATTTGGAAAGCTTTTTTATGAATATGCTCTTATTTGTGACCTTGTGCTCAATTAGGTATTTGCATGATAAGTTCTTAGCGAGGAGTGGAAGCCGGGAATCCATATCTTCTCACGCTTCTGATTACTTTTTTATTCAAGGAGGCTTCAAGCAACAAGAAAGAAATGATGCATCAAAATTACTTGCGTGAGCGGTGAAGCAAGGAGTTCTTTGGGCTAGTAATGGCTAAATGCTAATACATCCTGCATCATTGCTTGAGAGCGAACACTTACGTCGCCCATATTTATATGCGAGAGCAAGTCTAAAGTTCTAGATGCACCCATTTGTACATATCTGAACCCTTTAAATGGCTTTGCCACAAATGAAAAGGCAATTAGAGGGTATGACATCCCTTTGATATGTTTTTTTATTTCAATTAGTATCTCGATGTTTCTTTGAAACTTACGCGGCAATTTTATATCGCGCGCTTGAGACTACACGCATGAGATCTTGATGAGTCAGACATCAAAGGAATACGTTACTTGAGGAAAAGTAACATAAAAGGTATAAATTACGTTGAAATGCCGCGGCAAGCGACTTGACATCTTACGGGTTGTTTTGTGATATGACTTTATGCACAAGTTTGTTGACCTACTTATTTAGGAAAGACTCAAAAGGTACATTATTCATGATCAATTTGAACATTGGCACATTATTCCCTTTTCATGATCCAATTCTAACATTGGCACATTATTATATATTGTAAGATTACACAAAGGCGGACACATGTATGGCAGGTATGCCCTTTCCACGACAACGAGGTCTTGATAGGCATCTACATTAATTTAAGGAGTGGTGGTACGCTCCCAACAATAACTTCTATATAGAACAGCCGCGAGGCGAGATGCACTTTCGAAAAGAGTCATTTGGTAGTTAAATCTTCCTTGGATGCCATTTGGTCTCCAAACATGTCCTTGAACTTCACCGATCTTGAATATTTTAAATTATATTTTTAGTCTAAATAAATTTGAGTATATTGTGCATATGGCCCGATTCTCATGGCCGGATAGATATAAGCGGTCCAATTTAAACATTTCTCTTATTCAATTTCATCATGTGTTTTATTGTTGGCGAGGTTTAGGGAAAATAAGGTCTTAGTGTTGATATTGGCGAGGAGGGGATTTGAGTTTGCAATGCTCACATCAAGGATGAGTTCTCATTTGCAAAAACACAGCATGCTAGGCCGATAGGGATAGGGGATAGAGTGTATTCAGGCTGGCATGAGGGTCTTCTCTATTATGCACATGCCATTGCTTTGATTTGGAGATATGATGCGGCGCCACTTAGTTTAGTATCTTTGACATAATTGAAGCGAGCCCCTAAAAAGTAGGGAGCTTTCAGGATCCCCGAAATTCATAGTATTGGGAAGAAGTAGGTGTTAGATTACTTCCATTTAGAATAAACTTAGTGCAAAATCTTTATGTGAAGAACTTGGAAGTTATTTCAGTGAATTTCCCAAGTATCATAGGGAGGCATTTGATGATACACGATACAAGTGCGCATTAAATCCCCTTATACTCATACATTTGTATACCACCATGGTCACTTACAAACAAAATGATAGCGTTGAAGCGCCTCTACCCTGGATTGAAGGGCTCCACTTGTCGCGGATGAGGAGATTTCAACATCGTGAGAGGATCACGTTCATTGCAATTGATGCATTTGACAAGTTGGTTATGGAATGGATCACATATAGTATAAAGGTTCGGATCACGATTGCGGGCATGCACTCACATGTATGGTCGATGACTACCTTTCGATGACGAGGAAATGATTTGTTCGGCGAAGCCGCGTACCGAGCGCCAACATCCGCGACACACCCATGGCGGTGAGGCTAGCGCTATGGCATATTTGCATTTTAACCTTTCCGGATCATCGCAGGCTCATACCTTGCATACTTTAAGAAGGTAGTAGTGTTAACCGTCTTCTAAAGATTAAGTTGATAGTATTCACGTGTATTCGTCACGAGTCCGAGTCATCGAAGTCACTCCCCATACACCGAGGCTTTTAAGTGGCGCCCATGAAGTTTGGCGTAAAGAAACCAGCGATGGGAGGAAAGAAAAGCGTGTATCACTCTTTGGAGGCGAAGATGATCGGTGATGAAGTTGCTTATGGGTTGAAGGATGAAATCGGCTTAGGTTAAAATTTGCATCGCGACACGAGTCGCGAGCGAGAGATCTCAAGCCCAGGCAGGCTCTTACGCGAAGCGGTCGATGATTCATACAAGCGCAGAAACTATTACCCGATTTACAATCTCAACTTGCGAGATTTAGTAGCAAATGCTACTAAAACACGGTAAATTTGCATCATGAAAACATACTTTGGCGGAAAAGGTGAGAAACGACAAAACAAAAAAAACACGAAAATATAGGGCTTAGTAGAAACGGGGAAAATGAAGATATAAACCTTAGGATCATAGCACACTTCTTCACGGACATCATGCATCTGCTTAGACCCCCAGACATTTACATAGCGAGAAGGCTTGGTAAGCCAACAAGTTTTAGCAGGTAGTCTAGTCAAGTTTATGCAGAAGAAGCTACCAAAGCAGGGGTTCTGAGAATAGAGGGAGCAACTATAAAGGGGCCAAAAGAATTTGAAGTTGACATGGACCTATCTCTGCACAATTAGAAGTTAAAGAGAATGGGCAAAGTAAAAGAGGCGGAGAACAAGGATTTGTTGCATATTTGGATAGATCGCGGGAGGCCGTAGTAACCCGGGAAAAGGAGAGAATAGGTACTTAGGACTTTGAGGTTGTTGTCATGGAATATACACGAGGCTTTCCACGAGGGGAGAGAAAATAGGCTGCAAAGCATGGAGGTCTTAAGCCGGGGGATGGATGGTAGCTACTCTTTCTGAGACATGGGAGCGTAAACAAGACCCACTTCGAGATATCCCGGGATTTATGATAATAGACTGTATGGAATATATGGGAGAGGCAGGTGAGGTTATGAGGTGGATTGGTGATATATGCGGGCGAAGTTATTAATCATATAGCATTGATAGCAAAAGCATGAATTCAGTAACATATGAGGTTCCTGGGGTAAGATATATGGTAAATGCATTAGGGTGTATGTAGCGTGACATGCTGCCTACACGGCTCCACTAACATGGCGTACAACAGCCCAAGCGAGGCCTAGATAGAGACAATCCAACTGCATGATTTGAGCAAAGGAAACCACGATTTACAAAGATTTGGGAAGTAATAGTTGTGGGGAGACAATTAATGCAAGAACAAAGAGATCACGAGGGCTGTAGCCATTTGCAAGAAGGAGATCGCTCTTATTGAAGATGATGAGAGATTTAGAAGACATTCCACCGGACGGATTAGAAATGCAATGGGGAACCAAATTGCTTGATTTAGAACAACATGTCTTAAGATTACCGTGGAATGGAGAAGTACAAAACATTCAATACAAGCACATGCATTACGCCCGATGGGAGGTGGCTGCAGCAGACTGCCCTCACACAGTGGTGAACTACTTAAGCATTTTGAATTCCAAAGCAAATTGCGAGGAATCACGATCATATAGATTTGTGTTTTGAATTATGCGGGCAAATTAGTGTACTCGAGAAACACATGTTGGTTTTCAAACACAAGAAGCTGAAATTGGATCATGCTAGCGGGATATTTTCCAAAAACATGTGGACCAAGCATTAAGTCTACATCGGTGGAGAGGCGGGCTGACTAGGGGGCTGATTACGTCTCACTACAGGACATCCTATAAGAAAGGAGGCTTACTTTAATGTTTTGCGTTTTACAGACGGAAGGTAAGATTATCCCACCAACACATGATGTGAGACCTTTGAATGTTCACTGGGCTCCAATTGCCCCAAAAGGAGTAGAGTGAAACCAAAGTGAGGTACAAAGCGACTTATCGGGGAGAAGAGGGCTATGAAGAGTTGAGCGGCAAGAGAAACTTGGGAGCTACATTTCCACGCCCTTTACGAAAACTTTTACGCGGAATACCTCAAAGGACACGGATAAACAGCAGGTTAAAGGAGGAGGATATACACACACAGCTCATACACGATCTCACTATTATGAAGATACTGCCACGAGGAATGGAGTCCATAAGAAAGTGGCGAGGGTATCTATTCACGATTCTGCGAGTAGGCGCATGACCTTAGAAGCGTTTTGAAAAGCGGTAAAGGGTACGCGAATCTCTTGAAGGGTTAAAAGCTGAAGCTACATTAAAATAGGGAGGTAGACACTTCTTCAAGTAGTAACCAACTTGACTAAATACTTGATCAAGGAAGCATGGGGAGTCATGGCAATTAAACAAATTGGTCAGTGCATAAATAGAATTTTTAAGGCAGGATGCCTCTAACTGTCAGAACTTAATCATGGTAGGGAGTATCTATTCCAAACTCTTAAGGTTTTGCTGCTTTGGAACAGAAATTAAGCTCATGGGCTTAAGGGAAAAGAGCCACATGCCAAACCACGTTTTAGAAGAGAGCACAGCCGTCATGCTCTTACACCTACAGGGTGCTTGCTCATTGAAAGCAAAAGATTAGAAGCCCGGCGCATCTTTAAGTTTATTGACTCTCCAGCTTTAAATCTGATACCAAGGATAGGCCGGGTAAGTAGAATAGAAAGGAGATTGGAGTCAAAGTCTACACTTAGGAATTAGGTATCGGCTATACAAAGAGATTATAAGCCAGTGGAAGACCATCCGGCTGCAAATTCATAGTACTATTGGGGGTGAGACAAAGAACATTCATTGTCCTGCCAACTCTTTTTGGGTTGTATATTGATGATTTTGCAATGTTCATGGATGGGAGAGAAGGGGCTGATTAGACTTCGGCTAAGGGATTTTGTGATCAAAGCTGACACTCTATGCCCGATGATGTGGTACTTTTTAGCATTCTCCGGAAGGACTGAGCACTTACATACCTTAAAGGGAATTTCTGCTTGGCAGGAAAATGAAAGTTAATCTGTCCAAATCAAAGATCATGGTTTTTTGTGGCACGTGCTTAAACGTGTTTCATACAATGGAGGAAAGAATTAAAAGAGAGGGAAGCATTATGCATTACAAATATCTTGGAGAAACTGAGTTTGGATTCAATTCACACTGGGAGGTGGAAAAGATATGTATTAAGAAGAGTAGCAGGGAGGAAGGCTGACTCGTATGGTATGTATGACGGTCAGTAGGGTGCTGCAAGATTGGAGATTGAAAGATGTTTTTTAGGCATGCAGTTTCAAGCTTGATGTACTCTACTTCAATTTTGAGTTTGGGGAGCGGCTTTATACTCTCACTGCAAAAAGGATTAGCTAGGCGGTCAGAGGCATTAGGAAGATATTTCTCTGGAGGAACGGCATTAAAGAAGCAAGCAAGAAACACCCTTACCAAAAATCCATGTTGGCGAGGAGAGGTTCTTTACCCTTTGAAGTGGAAATGGCCCGATCGGACTATGCACATTTTGGCGAGCAGTTATGTACCTTGGATGTCGACTTCAAGAAAAGCAATGGAAGCATCCACGCTGCAGGTGGTATAGGAAATATATTAGAATTGAGCTCTTGCTGAGGTCCGCTGAGAACAAAAGCGGCGGATCTGAGAAATAGGTGTGCGGGATATGAATGCGATCCACGAGCATTGAAGCCCGGATCTAGAATGAACACGGCGCTGAAAATGGCCTATTACATAGAAAGAGATCCAATCCGATGTGGTATTTTCGGTCGGGGCATACGCCGGGCCCCGGATCTCCCGCGACACATGAGAACGGCGTACGGGCGTATCGGTTGGCTCGCGCCAAACTCCAATAGAGACGGGGAAGATGGGGTACGAGTATTCCAAGAGAAGAGCAGTTTGCACGATGTGCCGCGGAAGGTGCCTCCGAGGATGAGAAGAGCATGTGTTTCTAACATCGCATCTTATCTTGAGGAATTTAGAAGTCTTGCGGTATTTGTTTTGCGTAATTTTTTTCATAGTCTCTTAGGGTAGATCAAAGCAACTGGGTGCTGCTTTATCTCAAAAGATTAGGAGTTACATAGATTGTTTTTTGATTCAAATGCGATCAAACATGTAAATGTAGCTAGCGCTCCATGACCTCCAAAGATCCAAAAGGGGCATGATAAATACTATTATTATTATATTATTATAAATGAAGATAATGTGAAGGGAGTTGACATGTAACATATTGACATTAGATGAAGTGAAATTTTGTAAAATATGTGGCAACCAGATCTTCATATTGTAACTTGAGAAACATATTGTGGCGGAATCTTAGATCTTTAAATACAAAAAATTTTGTACTTTTAAATGACAATATTTCCACATTCTTGACTTTAGCCATAGTATGGTAATAGCGTTTAGTTCAAGATAAGGCACTGAATCATGCATAAAAAGGTTTGAAGTTTGTTATAAGTATAAATCAGAGATGTATTTTTATTACATTGTCTGAGTCGTGACTCTAGTTTTGACCCTAGTCAATGTATTGAGAATTGCTCTCCAATCCCGGTTAGAGATATACGGCGGACTTTCGCACAACCTTCCTCACATCTGATGAACCACACAATACAATTGATTTGGCATGTAGAAAATGATCATGAATCTGATAAATATAGTAAAAACAATTTTACGTGGTCATTCGACTTTAAAATTTGCATAAAAAACATCTTGGTTTATATCCTGATCTACAATCTCGGGCAATTTCCCAAAAAGCATCTCGTGCAGTAATTACAGATAGACAGCATGCATAAGCAACACCTGCTTTTTATTTTATGTTTGGGTGGCTCCAATGGAAATCTAAAGCCTATCCGCAGTTCGGGATGAACCGAGACCTACGCTTTGGTAATTTATACTTGATGTGACGAATTATTAGCTGAAAGCGTTGCACGATATAACTTCATCACCCGCGGTAAAATTGATTCCATTGTCATCCATGGCGTCTACTTCAAGGAGCATGTTTCGCCAGGTGCATTGTAGCATGATATAATGGAATACCCAGCTACGCAATTGGAGAATGATCCCAGAGTGACTCCAACTTGGGTACATCTCATACATTGGCTGTCATTTGCCACAAGACTTTCGTTCTCATCATCTCACAAGTACATTGCGATTTGAACTTAGTTTTCTTAAATCCCACTTACCACAATGGCCAACATTCTCTGCAAGCCCAGGGCTGATCAAGCTTTATGCATGCCTTGCAAAAACATAAGAAAAGAGACCTGCATGGTAGCTTGGATTTGGATCACTAGGGTCTATCGATGAGGCATAATGGGTGTCTGTGCACCTTTGGTGGCTTATGCGTCAGGTATTTTGTAATAGAGTCAATGTTAGTAACCTCCCAAAAAACACGTTCCACATGATTTTTTTTTTCCTCTCAAAAACATACGCAGCGATTTTAGCATTTATGAAGCCACCTTACCCCTCGCTAACCTTTCTTTTGTTCCTCAAGCCATAGCTTTGCAATAGCCCATTCTCCACCATCACATGTATGCCATTACCATATCACGAACCAAAAAATTCCATTGCATTCTTTTATGGCTCCCGCGATGATACACAGTTACATGATAGAATACTCGTCTCCGGGGAAATTTGAATTGGTACGCACACCCGTCGAGACTAAACTAAGTGAAACTTCTTAAAGTGCCATAGTTTTCTTGCAACCACACTTAGATGCAACTTTGAATGCATCGTACAAAGTGATTATCGTAGTAATGCTTATCATGCGAAATGAAAAGTGCTGCACACACATTTCCTCATTTTCCATTAACCTTGAACATTGTATTATGAACTAAAATGTTGATGCGCTTTCGTTATTGCCAATGTTGTGCTTGGATCTCATTGAATGGTTTCAAAGTATTATAATTCTACGAGAAATCAACTTAACCGATAAAATGCGGCATCAGAAGTGTTCTAATGGGTTCCTTGAATTGCTTGCTTTACTTGATGTGCCGCGAAAGTTGCATGATGCTGAAATTTAGCCATATGATCAAACATATTATCTAACATGCATTTTGCAGCACTATTCTTGTCAATCAGCCGACCTTAGAAGTTCCTTTCTTTTGAATTCATTAACATAAAAAAGCTATAGGCTTTGCCATTACCTTGTGAGGTTCTTCAATGCTTTCACTCTCCTCCTTGGACATAATTCAATCTTCTTTTTCCACAATTTCCACAAAACACGAACTTATACATTTTAGATAGTGCCATATAAATATACGCTGCATCACATACCATAGCTCTCCAAAAGTATGCGACATTCTCAAATGTGTCCTTTTCTTTGCACACGACAAATTCCGGCATTATCTTGAGTTTACCAAATTCTACAATTGCAAGAGCAATTCTCATGGACTTTTGATCATCATATTAAATGCCTTCCCTAAACAAATGCAACTTGCTAGGTGTTTGACACAACGGCAAGTGTTTTCTTTCTTTTAGCTTCCGTATGCATGTTGGTTCTAAGTATAAGCTGTCTAATGCCAATTCAACATGGGATCGATCACAAAGTGCGAAATAATTGACTGTAAAATGCATAGTACTTGAGAGTTTATGGCGTTCGGCCGCGATTATCACGGTCCCGGGGCGGTATCGCACATCGCACGCCGTCCGCAGCGTACCGCCACTCAGAGCGGCGGTATGCGCCAGCGATAGCGAGGTAAGTAGCCCTAGGGAGCAACTTGCTAGGAGTATTCATATATTATTAATATGCACATATTGCACATTAATGGCTGCTTTCCATGTTAGCGCCATATTTGCCACCTAGCATTAAAGGCAGAGTGGGGCCTTTCAATTATCCCACATGCCAAATTGGGTGGTGGAGCCTAACTAAACCCCATGTGTCTGGTAGGGTAGGAAAATACAGCTTGCTGGTTTTAGATCCTTAGGGTTTTAGAGCTGGGTTTTTGGTACTTGAGGGAGCCAAAAGCAGCCTCCCGAGCGCCGCCCAAGCGAATTGCACCATCGATTCCCCGAGATTGGCTCATTTCAGTGAGGATGGTTGAACTCAGGGTCGGGGAGGAGCCACTCAAAGGATCCGGGTATTTGGTCAATTTAATGGCAAACCCGTCTTCTAGTCATAGAATCCCATTAGGAGTTTGAACTATTAAATTGCCCATAATATCTAGAAACTTAGATCTCCGGACAGCAACTAAGAACCTAACTCTATGATTAGATCCTAGTTCTTGGATTTCTTACGTGATGATGTATTTGGATGATGTATCTCACATGAACTCCTTGTATTGGGAAGGGTAGAGGCCCTAAAGGCTTATGATTTGGTAACCTAGGTAGCCTCTCTAGCACCTTGTAGATTGACTTGCGTGTACAAGAGCCACACGGTTGTGGGTGAAGGGTAGATAGCGTCCTCTCAGGAGTTATGGGCGAGAAAATGGCGGTGGCCGTAATGGCCACGAAGGTGAGGCGTGGGCGTCTGGCCAGATTCGTGCCCTGTAACCCGCAGGCTCCTGACCCCTGCTTCGAGGCGTCTCTACTGCGTCACTGGCGAGGCATTTGTGAGCATATATTAAGCTTAGCTGACGCGCATTAGGCAAGAAAAATAAACCAAGAAAAAATAAACCAAATGTAAGTCTTGTAAAATGTCTACATTTTCTACTGTTTTCTCATTTCAAAGCGGAGCATGGAAGATGTGAGAAGGCGGTACACCTGGCTGACAAATACCAGTTAAAACCAAACATCTTGGGTTCTCCCGATGGCCATGCTTGGCTTCACGGCTGTAAGCTGCTTCTGACATAAATCCGCAGCATCTTGCTCCTCTGTCCGGGAGCAAACCACAATCCACCGAGAAACAAAAGAAGAAGCGGCTCACCCTATTAAATGCCATGGCGTTACTGCACTTTACAAATCGCCCCGTGCAAATCACCTTTGTAGTTTATGCTAAGCTAGTAACAATTAAGTGGTGGAATTTAACAAGATTAAAAAGAATGAGCCAAATTTTTCCAAGTGAGGTGGTCTCACATTTCAGCACAGTCCTTGTGGGGGAACTAAATTTTTTATTTTGGCTGGCTAGCGTAGGGGAGCATCCAACCAAGAACACCAAAACATGATGAATTTGAGAAAAATAATGTGGTAGGGCTAATTCTAAGATAGGAATTGGATTAGAAATAGCATGTTTAATTACCTAAAAACCCTAGAAATGTATGAGATCTCACGGCTACGGTGCGCCAAAACTAAACATTAGTATTGGAGCGAGGCGCCCAAGGCACATGAATAACTCATTAGAAAAGTCACAAATAAGTATAAGTTTTACAGACAAGTTTGGTGCGCATGTTAAACTGTGAGCAACTTGGTTTGACCTAAAATTCCCCAACTATAAATAGATGTAGAACCCCCTCATTTTTCGTCAAGCCCTAGAAATCTTCCCCAGCAGGCGATCTCTGGCGCTTTTATCCGATTGGCCGTCAAGTAAAGCATGGCGAACAAGCGGGGCCTTGAAGCGTCATGACGAAGCCACAGTATAGCGGGGAGGCGAGGAGATCATGGAAGATGCCGTGAGAGGAAGCTCGCGAGAGAGGGCGTTAAGCCTTGGGGCCGAGGAAGCAAAGACGCGTCCGTCGATTGAGGAGCTTCAACCCGGCGAGGCGAGGAAGCGGGGCGAGGCCACATCGAACTCCATGGGCGAGGAGGCGAGGTGTATGAAGGAATAGGCGGGAATCCGGCGGGAACAAGCCCGGACCATTGGAGGCACCTGAGAGATCCTCGGCGGGGATGAGCGGTGGCAATTAAGGGCAGCCCGGAGGTAGCAGACCTTAGAAGGTTCAATGGCGAGAAATACGGCGTAGAAGCGAAGAGAAGAATGAAAGAAGAGGGAAAAAGGAAGGAGAAAAGAGGAATTAAAAGAAGCGGCGAGAAAGAAAGAAAAGCAAAAGGGAAGTTAGAGTAGGTGGCATAAGGAGGCAGAAGGGCGCCCACCAAAGGAAAAATTTAACATTATCATCAGGGCGGCAGCACGGCGAACCCCCAAACCTCAGGCGACTCCTTTGAGGGAGGGATTTCAATAATGCTGCCCGGTGGAAGCTCTTTAAGCACCAGGCGTGGCGAGGAGAGGAAGTACACGGCGGCCGACTTTGAGAAACAACAGCGGGACCAAGTCACGAGAAGCGCGTGCGGCATGGGATGAGAAAGAAGCAACCCACGACACGGCGGGAAGCCTACGTCGCAGAGCGGGGTGAAGATTCTACGAGGAAGATGAGAGAGCCGCGAGGCCTACATGAAGAATGGGAGGGCCTCTGACAAATATTATGAAGAAAATAGGGTTAAGTTCATGAGGGAGGCACGACCAGCGAAGCGGCAAACCTTAAGGCGCCACCCGCAGAAGCCCAAAGGTTCCCAAGCATACACCCGGGGAAGAAAGGCATTAGGAAGGAGGTGGAAGAGAAGCGTTAAGGGGAGATTTAGAACACTTCAGTAGCGACCGGTCTCCTAATTCCAGGTACCCCTTACTTTCGGTTGGTCGCGTGAAGTGATCTGTGAGCCTACGAGCAGACTTTAGAATCGCAGACCTTGGCCAGCTAGCTGATGCAAAAGGCGGTGAGGCAAAAGAATAGTGCAACATTTTGAAGATTCAACGACTGCACTATCCGCCAAGCGGGTAACCTTAATCACGACAAGACTGAGTCTTGCGACCGCGTAGGAAGCACATATAAAGCTTTTGTTGTAAATAATTAAAATTTTGTAATATAGAGCAATTTTGTGTGTACCTTGATGGCATAAGCTTGGTTAATTAGAGCAAATTAATAAGTTTTAGCTTTTATTCGATTGAAATAGGACATTTGCAATGAGAACATGATGTCTCCGTTTGGCCTTCGGCCGCTGGTTGCAAAACTAAAAGAAGTTAGTATTGAGCGGCGCGAAACTGTGAGACCTACGCCCAAGCTTGACCAAAAGCGACTCCAAATTGACCAAATAAAGGGGTAGGTCTGCCTAAATTGATAAGCCCATCACCCTTACACCATTAGTTTACCCAAGTTGGACATCTTTGTTCGAAATGAGGCTGATGTCTCACATTTCATACACAGTGAAAACAAAAAGGTGGTTTTGAAGCGCCAAATTTGTGAGACCTCTTATTTCTTCACGAGGACTGTCAAAGTCACCTTCAACCTCTTGCATATCTTTTAGGTAACCTAGCCTTGTTCAAGCATCTCCCTGTAGTCCTCAGAAACTCCTATTTTGGCAACCTCCCGGATAAGTTAGAATTACCCAATCTAGGAAATTTTCAAGTCATCAAAAATTAGGGGTTTCTACCCCTTTTCTATAAATAGACGTGAGTCATTTCTCGAGATAGCACCCTACAAATGCACTTTTGCCCTTCTAGCCGATTTCCCAACTCCCACAGAGCTCTTACCTTGGTTACATTTACCCTCATACGCAATTAATCAATGGCAACCGATTTCCACGAGATGGTACAGCGCCCGGCGCTCATGCTGTGAGAGTAGGCGTGGGCAAGTCTTCGGATCTTGGGGAAGAAGGAGGCAGGCGTCCAAAACATGCTACCGCCTTGACCCGGCTTATAGTAGAGTCTTGGCCGGTTCCAAGCTAGGGTGGGAGCGGCCCTTCAGGTGCAACTCCCCTTGTGTAGGATATTTTGTTCCTAGGCAGTCCACTGCGGGGTAGCGACAGAGCGATGTCAGAACATGCAGCGAAATACCTCTAAAACAAAGCATACGCTTTTAGCCAATGGTCCTAGCTGTCCAGCCGGGACCAAGTACTTCTCTTTCAACCGCCACAGCGGCGATGCTGCTTGCAGGTCGCGAGAACTTGCCGTGGGAAACCTCCACATTCCCCATGGAGAACAGACCCATTAGCCATAGCGGCCGAACAGCGGCTCTCACCTGTTATGAGCGAGGGGAAGCGAGGAAGGGAAGGAAGAGGCTTCGGATGAGCGAGGAATGAAGGAGGGAGAAGACTATGTAGGCTTCGACCAGTGAGGGCGGCGACAAGCGGCGAGGTGGCAAGACTTCAAAAGAAGCGTGGACTCAGTGGCATGCCCCCTCGGTTGTATCACAGAGCTGAAGCTGCATTATAGTCGAAGGTGAGGGATTTTACGCTCCTAGCGACATTCAAACACTCAGGTGGAAAGGGAATGCAGGCGAAGGATTCTTTGCACCAGCCTTTCAGAAGAGCGGACTTGGGCGACTTCATCATCAGGAGAGTCGACTTCCCCCTCAGTAAGGGAAACCCGACACTTACCGCGGAGAGTTTACCTCAGAGCATCCAGCCTCGACACAATGTCGAGGCTGATTATGGACAAAGCATGAAACAAGCGGCTACGGCGGAGGAAAAGAGTTCCCTTACTCTTGAGAGCGAGATGGGGATCGCTATGCGACCTCAAACATCCTAGCAGCAGCTCGTCCGCTGACACCTCCGGGATAGGGCCGGCCGAATTACCGACCTGAGGAGGGGCTTAGGCAGCTTGATCGAGAGACTCACGGGGAGCTCACCATGTGGTGGAGGTTGATGATTCCGGAGCGGAACCACATTTGAATCACAGAGTGGCCAGGGGCCAGATCTGCCTTGTGAGTCACTAAAAGCTATTACACCTTGCTAACGATGGATGGAAGAATAAGCGGTTATCCGCAAGGATTCACCCGAGGCGAGGAAGAATGCTCGTTCTTGATTGCACTCGAGGATTAAGTAGGCATGCCGCGGTTACCCCTTAACAGAGTATGCAATCACATTAGAAGGCGGTAGCACTTTCAGCGTATTGCGACTTAGCCGCGCATACATTCTGGCCGGCCGGGGCAAGGCTGTCGATGTGACGACTTATACCTCCACTTAGCGAGAATAGAAGGTTGGCAAGAGCATTCTGAGTGGATCTCCAGCCAATGTCCTTAGGAACTTGGGCCATTGATTAGGGAACAGCCAAGTGAAAAAGTTCTGGAGGGATAATCCATCTTCTAAGGCAACCATGAGAATGATTAGCGATGGTTTGCAAATTCTTTTGTAGTAGTGTAATATAAGAAAATATAAATATAATATTCTCTTGCACTATAAATGTTTTGTTGATATATTTTTATTACAACCATGCCGACAAACATAAATAGTAAAAAGAAAGCAAGAAAACTAACCATGTAGATATGAACCACTTGTGTATGCGGCTAGAGGCACGGCCTTGAGGGAGAGCGACAAGCTGGGGAACTTCTGGAAGGCGACCGCCCGGGCCGCGCCCGAATGCCTTGAAGAATTTGGACAAATGACCCCGAGGAGAAGAAGAAATATGCGCCAAATGAGGCCGGACCTCCCGAGCGGATAAAGGCCTTGCTGGCCGCTGGGGAGGCGGTTCGGTGGAGTAGCAACTCAAGCTGCCCGCAAGCATCGGCTGGGAGAAGCAGATAGAGACAAGAAGAGGAGCAAGAGGAAGGTCCCAGCTTCCGGACTCCTCGGAAGCTCAAGCTTCGAGAATCAGACCGATTGAGGAAGAAGAAGGCGAACCAGATCGAGAAGCGAGGCCGAAAAGCGAGGAGAACCCCCGGACGGGCCGACAAAGGAACACAAGAACCTACGACTACGAGAAGAAAGTAGACTACTGCATTGGGGAAATGTTTGGGAGGCGGAAGCTCGAGGCAATTCTCCCGAGCAGTGAGGCATGGAAGGCTTGGCAAGCGAGATGGCGAATCTGGCAATGCTATGAAGGTACATGAAGGATAAGGATAAAGGCGGGGGTAACAGCAATGGAGCTGAAGGGGCACGACACACACACATTTGGTGGAAGGGCTATGCCAAGGCTCATGGCTTAAGCGAGGGGATGCTTGCAGGTTCAAGAAGTTTGCTAAAAGCCTTCAGCCATTCACGTCCCAAGAGCACAAGTCCGGAGTATGATAAAGCCCGGTTCTACGAGGTTGCGGCAAGGCAACAAGAATGGAATACGAGAGAAATACGGAGGAATTTATGAGGCTAAAGAGGTACAGCCCATGTGCAAAGTTAGGTGAAAACACTTACCTTGATGAAAGCTACATTGAAAGATGCGAATGAGGAATCCTTAAGCTTGTAGGGCAATAAACACGAGGAAACACGATGCTCGAAGCGAGTCCAAGGCAATAAGTTTGCAAAAGGTGGGACCTCGAGAATAAGCGAGGCGGTATTGCAAGATAAAGGCAAAGCGTGAGGCGGTTCGGCCGAGGGGCCGGCCGACCCGGGACCCGGCTAGAGCCCATATAGTGGCAATCAAGGGGAAAGCGACGGGAGAAAGAAGCGGTATCTTTCAAGACAAGCGGGGAAGGGTCAAACTACTCCCAAAGCGGTCACGCGATCCTTTACGCGGGAGCCATGCAAGGAAAAGAAGACAAAGGTGCATAAGCGGCTTTGCTTGGTGTTTCAGCCCGAGGCCATAGGAGCTGGCCGAACTGCCCATATGTCATGAGTCTGTAGAGTTGGGAGGGTGGGACACTTTGGCCCGGCAGCCTTGGCGGCGAGGGAAGACGCGACTACATTGAGGTGAGTGTCATATCTTTGCCGCGTAGATCTGAGCAAGCGGGGAAACCCGGTATAAAGTAATTTCCCGCGATTAGGAAAGGCCAAGGCAAGTCATTTTATAGTCCTGATAGATTCGAGTAGCCATAACTTTGCATCTCCCAGATAAAGGTTCAAATGTTGAAGTTGAAGCCATTAAAGTCGAAAGCCAAGGCAGTTGTCTTAGCAAGTGGAACGTAGACGGTAATTAAAGAATCAACTTTTGACATGCGACTTGCGGGGATTAAGATCGGATGGAGAGGTAATGGGCATCGGCAAATCACGACTTGATAATAGGTATGGAGTACCTTGGACGGCCGAGGGGCGAAATTGCTCGATTATGGGGAGCTGGTGGCCTTTAACACCGGCGGCAAGATCGACTGAAGATAACGGTAAAAGTTGTTCCCGTAAATGCGATTGCATGTCCTCCTAAGCAGTGTTCAAGTGCATCCAAGAGTGAGCAAGTAGCATACATCTTCAAGCTTGAGATTAGCGAGCGAATTGGAAAGGAAGCAAAGAAGACAAGATGCTCGGCAAAATTTTGCGGCAAATAGCTAAGTTGATCCGCGAGGTTCCGCGATCTCTTTCAGGATGAGATCAAAAGCGGCACCCTTGCCAGAGTCGAGTGCGAGATAGCACACCGAGCGGGAACAAAGCCAACAGCGAGCTCCATATAGAATGACAAGCGAGGGTTATGCGGAGCTAAGCGATTCTTGAGCTGCTCAACCTAGGTTCATTAGACCTAATTATCTACCGCCCGTTTGGGCGCCCATTCTTTTGTCAGAAGGATGGATCTTTGAGATGTGCATAGACTATGAAGCGAGTTGAATAAGCACACCATTAAGAACAAAGTATCGCTTCAGGTAGGCGACTTGATGGATCAGCTTCAAGGAGCAAAGATCTTTACTCCAAAATGCGACTTAAGGTAGGGGGTTATCATCGGATCTGGGATAAGGAGGAAGATATCCACAAGGCAGCCTTGAGGGCCGGTATGGGCATTATGAGTTCCGCGGTGATGCCTTTCGGCATCAAATGCCCTTAGCGTTCGCGGGGCTCATGAGCGATATGAGGAGTTCACTGGACACCTTTGTGATTGTTTTCTTTGATGACATTTTGGTGTATAGCAGATCCTTGAAGAACACGATGCAACGCAGGAAAGGGTGCTAGAGAAGTTGAAGGAAGGCACGGTTATGCGCCAGAACTGTGAAGTGCCGCCCATAGCGAAGAAAGGTGGAGCTCTGTGATCATGTGATCTCGGCCGAAGGCATCTCGGCCGGACCCGCCAAGATTGAGGCCGATGGTCCGGTGGCGGCGCCGAAGAATGTGCAGTGAGAAGTTTTCTGCCGGTCTAGCGGTACTACAGGGAAGTTAAGTGAAGAACTTTGCTAAGATAACAGCAGATTAGAGACGGCGAAGAGAAGGTGAAAAGGTGGGTAGAGCATTGGCACAAAGAAGCCCAAAGGGGTTTTGAATTGTTGAAAGAAACTCGGCGACAGCTGTCTTGACGCCTTGCGGACGGGAGAAAAGATAGCTTAGCCAACAGCAGAGCCTTGTGATAAGATAGCTTCTGGTCGCAGTGCCATGCAAGAAAGAAGCGTGTAGCAAAGAAACCTCGGCGACAACCCTGTCTCTTGACCTTGCGGACGGGAGAAAGATAAGCTTGCCCAGCAGCGAGGCCCAGCGAAGTAAAGATAACTCTGAGGTCGATTAACTTATGCAAGAAGAGGCGTGTGGCGGCCTATGATTCGGAAAGATGAGCGGCAGCGAGACCGCTACCCCCAGCGCCGCGATCGAGAATTGCTTTGCGGTTGTCGGGGCGTAAGAATATGGAGGCACTATCTCTTGGGAAGGAAGTTCCAATTGGATCACCGACCATCCGGAGAGGCCTCAATATGTATTCACGCGACCACACCTTAATCACACGAGGCAGCGGAGATGGATGGAGTTCCTCGAAGAATATGACTTTGATATAGTCTGGCCGGGAAGCTCAATGTGGTAGCAGATGCGCTTTCAAGGCATCACTGGCTGCAACTAGAGTGCATGCACCGGCGCGCCAATTTCGGCGCTCTCCGGCTTTGGTAAGAAGATTGAAGAGTCCTTGCTTAGCGGATGTGGGTTTTCGGGGAAGTATGGGCAAGCCTCTCTAAGGGAGGCTAGAGCGGATAAAGCGGGGAGGCCTTCAAGCATTATAAGAAGGAAAGCAGCCTGTTATACCATAAGAACAAATTGTCGCGTACACGAATCGCCAGTAAGGAAGTTGATCACTCATGACCATACAACAGCCCAATAGGCGGCCCATGCGGGATTCATGAAAACATATTTCAAAGTCTTGTGAAAGACTATTGTGGCGAGGAATGAAGAAGCAAATAGCTGGCTACATCCAAGGAATGTCGGCTATGCCGTGACGAAGCGAGGAGGCGGCTTAATTCGGGGGGGCATTAGGGAGCACTAGCCGGTGCCAAGCGCTAAGTGGGAGGTAATCGGCATGGATTTCATCACGGGACTCCCGGAAACGTGAGAGGCAAGGATGCCTTGTGATGGTAGTGGTGGAAACAAGTTGTAAAGATGGCACATTTTGTGCCTTGCTGCGGGGACCACCAGAGATACGGCTATGGATACACGACAAAGCTCTTCACCAAAAGAGATCGCCGGGGCTTCATGGCATGCCAAGGGAGATTATCTCAGAGCCGAGGATCCGAAAGTTCACTGTGAGTGCCTTTGTAAGACCTCTTACGCGGCGATTGAGACCGAAGCTATACTTGAAGCACGGCGTCATCCTCAGGGCGGATGGCGGTGAGGACCAGCGGGATCTTAGAACACTGAAACTATATGCGGAATAAGCAAAAGTATGTGGGAAGAATTTATTCACTTGGTGGGTTGCATACAATAGCACCAAGCGGGAATCATCCCAAATATGCGCCATTTATGATCAATTATGGCTGCTCGATTACTAACTCCGGACACTTGGCTGCTGGAGTGTCAAAAGTAGAAATTTAATGACCGGTGTTGGCGATATCGCGGTGACTCACCGTGGAAGAGGTTGAGGTTATGCACTTTAGCGACAAGAAGTCGTCGAAAAGCATCGTAGAGCAAGCATCGAGCGGTCGAGAGTTCAAAGTTGGAGATGATGTATGGCTCAAGATAAAAGGTGAAGCGTGGCTTCGAGGATTAGCAATTGCAAGCTTACTCCAAAGGTGGGGGTGGACTATACGAATAATCAAGAGAGTAGGTAATCAATCCACAAGTTGGATTTGCCGGCCACACCTAAAGATTCATAGGGGTCTTCCCGTGAGTTTGTTGAAGAAGCATACTCGAATCCGGGGCGAAGTCTTGGACACTCCAACGTTGTTGGAAATGGCGGAGGAAGCGGTGAAAATAGTTCGAAATGATTCTTGATAAAGCTTTCAAAGAAGACAAGGAGGGTGAGGAGTTCCTCAATATAGTCAAATGGAAGCGCGCGATTGGAAGGCCTTGGCGTGGGTACTTAGAAGGATTTAGTAAAGCGGTACCCGGTTTATGGAGCAATGGGGCGGCAAGGTCATCTCAGAAGAAATCGGCTCGAGCATGTCGATTTGTGTAGGTTAATTCTTGTATAGATTAATCTACGCATGCAGCCTATGCTTGGTATGGAGTGCAGCATGGTTGTGCGATGGTAGGACACTCGGTGATCTCTAGGCATTAATTGTAATGTCCAGTAATAGGCATGGCCGTTTCAGCTGGCGGTAGAAGATTACGATTAGAAAGTCTACTTACGTCCCGAGGAAGTAGAGCGACCTCGAAAGAAAGGAGGTCATTAGGAATGCATTGATAGGGAAAGCACCTTTAGCCCATGCCAATAGCATTAGGAGGAATCCATCCCTTCAGCCCCGCAAGAAAAGGATATCACTCCCGCATTTGGCCCAGGCGAAAACTAGAGGTGTAGGCATGGCGGCATATAGGCATATAGTGTCTCCCCACGAGCCATTATGGAAGATTCATCCCTCTTCCTACAGGAGATTAGCCATGCATTCAGCATAGCGATAGGTGGGTTGGTCACCATATAGCAAAATTTATTAAATAATTACTTGGTACTAACGTAGTGTCGACCTGCAGAGGCCGGTGGCTCAGTGAGGAGGTCGAGCTACAGACTTTTACAACACAAGTTTTGTTGGAATGTGTTGCAAGGAATGAAAAAATTACCTCAGGACAATAATTATAGATATGAAATGTTGAAATTTTGTCTAACTTAAGATAGTGAATACTTGTTTTAATGATGTTGTGAATTGTTAAGTATTCCATAGTATGATAGCGTGATAATGTATTAAAAATATTACCTTAGGGGTAATCACGGTAAATATATAACTATTATATTGTACATGCATCCGCGTTGATTGCCAGTGCAGTTAGGAAGATCCCAAGGTAGGGGAGACCCGCGATCTTTGCCGAGGGCGGCATCTCATTTCAAGGTGGGGAGGAAATGCTGGCCACGTTCAGCGTTATCTGCGGTCCGGGGCCATTATCTTTATACTTGCCAAATCGCAGCATTACGCGCTTTCCCTCAAGCCAGCGATATGCGCCCGAAGCAGACCCGCCGGAGTAAAGTAGCCTAGGGGCAACTTGCTAGGAGTATTCATATATTATTAATGTGCACATGTACCTGCACATTAATGAAACACCTTTCCATATTTGGCATATTTTGCCACCCACAACCATTAAAAGAGCAAGTAGGAGCCTTTCCAATTATCCACATATAGGTAGGTAGTGGAAACCCCTAACCTAAACCCATGTCTATTTGGGGTAGGAAGGCCCTGGCTTGCTAGTTTTTTTAGATCCTTAGGGTTTTGGAGGCTCAGTTTTTGGCTGCCCGAGGGGCCAAAACACTTCAGGAGCGCCGCCCAAGCGAGATTGCACCATGGGTTCCCACTGAATTAAACCATTTCGGCGGGGATGGTTGAACTTCGGCGAGGTCGGGGAGGGAGCCACTCCCGGGGATGGGAGTATTTGGTCAATTTAATAGCTTAAACGTCTTCTAGTCATAGAATCCCGGTAGGTTTGAACTATTAAATTACTTATAATAACTATCTAGAACTTAGATCTCGGACACTAACTAAAAGAACCCCTAACTCTATGATTTAGATCCTAGTTCTTTGATTCTTACATCGATAACATTTGGATGATGTATCTCTGTGAACTCCTTGTATTGGGAAGGGGGTAGAGGCCTAAAGCTTGGTTGATGCTCCTGGAGAGTAGCCTCTCTAGCTGCTTGTAGGTCGGCACATTACAGAGCCACACACGGTTGTGGGTGAAGGGTAGATAACGTCCTCTCAGGAGTTATGGGCGGAAATGGCAGTGGCCATGTGTGTGGCCACGAAATTAGATGCGGCGGTGCGGCAGGGAATTCATGACTTATGGCTGCTGGAAACAGTACCGGCCCCTGCTAGAAGTGGATATCGTACTGCGTCATGGCGAGGCATTTGGCGAGAGCCGCCATAGCCAAGCTTAGCATTTACTGCTTGCATTAGGCAAGAAAAATAAACCAAGAAAATATAAACCAAAATGTAAGTCTTGTAAAATGTCTACATTTTCTCTATTTTCTACATTTTCAAAAGCGGAACATGGAAGATGTGAAGCGGCCGAGGAAGCGAGGAGAAACACGCACAAGTAGCTAAATGCCGAACAAAACCAAACATCTTGAGTTCTCCCCAGGAAGTAGCCATGCTTGAAACTACGGCTATGAAAGCTGCTTGCTTCTGACATAAATCACTTAACTTTGCATCTTGCTCCCTCTGTCAGAGACAAGCCACAATCACAAGCAGAAGAAGGCTTGGCTCCACCTAGCCAAGCTCCATGGCAGGTACTGCTCTTGCACAATGTCTGCCCACAGTACATGAATAGAAGCGGCATGAGATCTTATCCATTTGCCTACAAGAAACGGTGTAGCTTTGCTTTGTTGGGTCTGTCGGCGCCATGTAAGCTTTGCTTTGTTAGTGCGCAATCACGGCGCCCGCGAGATGATGAAAAAGAACAAGAAAAATGAGGCAAGATCATTTGGATGGGATCAAGCGTGCATTAGAGCTAAGCGAGGGGGATCATGCAAGCGTACATTAGGCTAGCGAGGGGATTGGTTTAGCAGGCGGTCGATTTGCACAAGTAGATGGTCACGGAGCTATGATGGTTGCTATTTGCATAGCCACAGGTACGCTAGAACTTTGCCACAGGATTGGAACTTTAAAATCGAGGAAAAAAATACTGCGAGAAGCACGCTGGAAATTTGCCTAGAGAATACGGCGCTATGGCTTGGAGATGTTCTGGCTATGGAGTAGGAGGCCTGGCTATATAAGCGGCCTTTGCGATCTCTACCGCGGCGAGTCGCGGCCGAGAAAAAATAGCGCATTGGCAGAGAGGATGTTATGGACGCAACATCTATGTTATAGCCATAACGAGATTGGGCACATGTGTTCTTGGGTATAACTTCTTGAAATAAGCGGTTGGGATTTAATCCTACGGCTAAATGTCGAGAGGCCAAAAGAAGGGCGTTAAGAGGGCGGGCCCAGCTAGAAGGAGGTTCATGCTACGACTCTTGAGCGATCCCCTGGTGTGGCAAAAACCTCTGCAGGGGATCACATTGTGAGCTAGGTCCAATGGCTTACCGAGAGTGCTTGGGTAAAGGCATGGGCTCGACACCCGTGAAGTGGTGTACACTTTCCGGTGGGTTGATGCAGGCGGTGGCCCTCCTAGTCACCTTGAGTCACGGCATGTAGATCTGCAGAGGGTAGTCCCTACGCCCGCGCCAGGCGGGAGGACGAGACCCGGGGAATAGCCCTTGGCTATGCATCACGTGAGGCTTCTGGTCGAGGTCCCAACACTTTTCAGCCTACTGCAAAGTGTGCAGAGGATGGGTGGAACAACCCTATGCCATGTTCCTTATGCGGCGAAATCCCATTGCCATAATTACATGCGCAATGAACTCACGGGGCAAGCGAAATCGATCTTGCCAGTGCGAGCAGCAGGTAGGATTCCCCATGTGATATCGACCATCTATGCGAGATGTTGATACCTTACCACCCCTCACGGGTGGATGGAGGGTGTTCTGTTGAATGCCCGACATGTATGTTTAAAGCCCGCGGCTAAGGTAGGCCGGGGAGGCGAGGGGTAGAATGACACCTTCACTCGCACCACTGGGACTGCGTTCACAGTGCGGTGATATGGAGGCCACAGCCAGCCGGTATATAGACTGGTGTGGGGAAGAACTCTGTTTGTATACGGTGAGAGCAGTACAGTAGGGGCGTCACGATTTACATCAATACATTTTCAAGATTTTCTATTACATCTAAGTATAGCTTTACATACAAATTACAATCTTGATTTCACATCTACATTTATTCTGACTTTCACATCCTATTACATCCTACATCTTTCACATCCTTACTTTCAAGAGTCTACCTCACACGTAATACATCTCCATAATGAATTTGAACAATTGGGAAGAAATGTAAAAGCGAAATTTGAACTTGTACAACTATATAAAAACAAGTAAATTTTCCTATTATTACACACTCATAAGGTAAATTAGAAAGAATTATGAATCTTGTTTCAATGTAAAGAATAACACCCAAGTACATATATTTGTATAATCAAATCAGGCAATATATATTAATTTGTGTACCTCAATGTGAATTGCACGTGTCCTTTTCTTCATAGGCATCTCTAGCGAGGTGAGACTTTGTGTTATCAACCCAAAATTGGAGCAATCAAATTCTTCATAGCGATCTACAACATTTGTTCTGGAACGACTACTGCACTATTACCCACCCGATTTGCTCCGCAATGACATTTTCACATAAAAATAGTGCCCATATCCTCCTTAAAATCCCCATAAAAACCCCTTAAAATCCCCTTTTTGTGGAATGGACATGATTTTTCAGAAGCAGGGGTGTTGGCCTAATCCCCTGTTGTGATTTTGTAGATTAATATCCTTATTTGAATTTTTTCATATCCCCAAATGGTCCTTGCCCCCTTTTCTCACAAATAATGTTCATACCCCCTTTCTAGGAACAACTTTGTGATTTTGTAGTTTAATATACCCTTATTCCGCTCTCATACCTCTTATTCCGCTCATACCCCTCTTCTCAACCATCCTCCTTATGTTTTCATACTCCCTTTCTAGGAACAATCCTGCTAAGTATCTTTTGTAGTTTAATATACCCCCTTATTCCGCTGCTCATACCTCTCTTCTCAACCATCCTCCTTTTGTGCTTAATATCCCTTTATGATTAATATCCCCTATTCCGCTTCATACCCTCTTTTATGTTTATACTTCTTTTCCGCTCCATACTCCTCTTTTATGTTTCATTATCCCCTTATTCCGCTCTCATACTCCTCTTCAACCATCCTCCTTGTGACCTTTGTAATTCTAATATCCCATACCGTTAATAATTTTTCTCAAAAATCCCTCCTTCGGTGGATTTTGTGGGCTTAATATCCCCTTATTCGCTCATACCCCTCTCTCAACCATCCCCTTTTGTGACCTTGTATTTAATATCCCGTGACTTAGTTAATACCCTTTTCTCAACAATCCCCTTTTTATTTTATAGTTTACTTAGATCGTATAATAAAGCATATGAAGATGTAGATTTGAACGCTAGAGTAGGGATCTAATTGATGTGGATTCTATAAAACAAATTATGTTCCATACAAAAAAAAAAAAGAGAAACTGAAAATTATATGCAATTTCTAATACCAAGACCATGAATATAGAAAGAACAAGTCAGTAAATCAGTCTATTAAGGAGATCAAAGATCAAGATGATTAGTCATTCCTTTATAGCCCGAATCCAGTGAGTCACATCTAAAAAACAAATCGTATACACACAAACCCTCACTTCGTGAACTTTTTTGGCGCCTAACTCAGAATTTTGCTCTAGTAAGTGCTTTACTACTAGATCTAGCTTAATTGGACTGAGGTTTCAATACCTTTAAAAGTCCTTTTGTCTTAAAGTCGCTGAAACTCGCCATAAATTTGGAATTTGAGTGTACATCTCAATGCATGTACCGGTGATCTTCTACTAGAAAACATACAAACAACTTCTTTCTACTAATCGAAATTGAAAATGTCAATACATAATATAATGTATGACGCTAAAACTACTATCTATCTATCTTAAGTCCAACGTAAGTTAACAAGGACCTGCATGTCTTTCCCGAGAAGATACAACATCCTTCTTCTTTGCTCCGGGATTTATAAATCCCGGCCAAGAATTTGCATATAACATATGAAATGACAGAGAAAAAATACCTAAGTCTCATGTATGTTGTGTTCAAGCCTGTTCTTCTTGGCGCACTCTGTATAGACCAATGCTATAAGATGCCTACAACTAAGCCATATCCAAAAAAAGTGCCAAGCAAAGAACAAAAAGTATGTCATCACAAGAATTTGAGAAAAGCAATTGCATGCCGTGCGGCCACTTAAGCAATTAAATCTATCATCAAATCTTCTACGTTTCTAGATAACCGAACAATATATAGCTTATAAAATTGGGTCCCTACTAGCATAAACAACTACAAAGATTCTCAAATTAGTATAGGGCCCGATGTAGCCGGATGGAATTATTATCGTAATCGCCCTCCTCGCACTAGCCATCGCGTTTCAGCCCATTCCGCCTAAGTAACTCAATGTTTAGGCCTAGTTTGATTCCTCATCAGGCTCTCAAAGCCTCGATTTATTCATGTCTCGGCGAAACAATGAGCAATGCCCTTGTTTTTATAGACTGTGATCAAGCTTCATTTCAACCATGTCTCAAGCATGATATTTGTATTATCAAATACAAAGATTAATCTCAGACTCATCTTTACAAAAATTTTATCCCCAAGTACAAAGATTAGTTACCTTGAATTACATTGCTGCTGCTAAGAATGCGGAATCCACTTGGCTATTGTGGCATGATGAAATTCAACAGAGTCAAGATCCAAAGACGTGACAACCATAGATGGCATTAGACTGTGATACTCAAGAAGTGTTTCATTCTTCATAAGCGTAACTGCACTAACCACATAAGCAAGAACATGTCTTAAAGGATCATAAGCAGTAATCAGTATTCACCATAAGCAAGAAAACATTTAATCCTAACATATGGCTACTGCTTATCCTGAGCAAAATTTGGTAAATTTCCAAGCATCTTGCCTCCATTTTCCATAGTTAATAAATTGTGAAAGACCTACACCTTTAAATATATGAGCTAACCCAGCACTGTAGAGATAAGTTCAAGACTCTAAGTCTTAAGTAAAAACCTGGTCTCGATCAGCTCGTAAAAAATAAGCATTAGAATAAATTTGCTATGCTCGTCATGTTATCTCCTATAATGGCTAACACCTATTCGCTTTTAACTTCTATGCACCTCGCATAACCTTATAGTAAGTCGCTAAATCTCATGTCTTTAAAAGACCCGCATTATTTGTGTATAACACTTACCAAATGAATTTAAGAGTACAAAAAATAAATTGCATGCACTCAAGCAATTTTTAACGCAATAATTTTTCTAAGCTTATATCAGCTTAAAAAATTGCGGAAAAGATCTAGATGAACCCAAATAAACCAAACTTGAAAATGAGTTCAAGACTCCACAAACCCCAAGCAAAGAACCTCAAGTTAAGTTGGATCTACAAAACATTGATCTCCCCTGCCACCGCTCTTGGTTTGTCTCTTCAGGTTCGTGAAAAATTCCGCTAGAGTTGGCCGCGGTTTGTGAATCTTGCCTCCACATTGATCCTTCCATCCGACGAAGCTTGCTATCATATTGCATCCTGCGGCTTACCATTCTTTCCCAAAACAAGCACGGACTATGCCGCATTCTCGCCTCTACCATGCATAGGGATTGCCGATCCAATCTTCCTCCTCGCAAGATCAAAAAGTTGGGCCCCTCGCTTTGTTTCATCACTAATGCATAAAACAAGCAAGGCTTTACTACGTATCAAGGTCGCGATTTTCCCCTGCAAGGGTGCAAAGGCACCTAACCCTAAGAACTTCATTACTTGCATGTCGGTTCGTTGCAAAATACATATTTTTTGAAAAGGATCCATCTTCACATCAGACTTGGTAATGCACGTTATTTATTTTTAAAAAATACTCACGCTTTTAAATACTACGTTTTTAAAATGTAATCGTAAAGAACTGCAATTTACCAAGAATTGAACTCCGGCCTCTAGGCAGCAAACTACCATGCTAAATCCAACTTCCCTTGAAGCATCGCTTTTGTATTCACCTGCTTTTATTCTATTTAAAACATCATATTTGATTTTAAAAATACTCCGCAAACGTGACGAAGGTAATGATGGTTGAAAAACGCATTTTTTAAAAAATACGTGACAAAGACGCATTTCAGACGCAGACGCTGCATTTTATTACAAACACCGCAGTACCGGTTGAATCGATCCAGCTTTATGAGCCGATCCGCACACCTTCCCTTAGTCAGGATCTGCTTAGGTCACTGGCCATGCAATGCAACGCTTTTGCCCTATTCTCATAGTTTTTTTTCCTCTTTTCATTAGCGTATTGCCTAACCACCCCTCAGCCTCATTTTCAGATTCCTAGCTATGCCAATGGTCGCGGCTACCGCCACTCAAAAAAAACTCTTGTCCATTGGATCTTTATTTTCCTCGTGATCAACGTCTAAAATTTAAAATTCCATAATTTCCATCCCACTCCTTCTCGTCGCTTCCTCTTCACATGTACCGGTATCCCAAGAGCAGGCGCATTAGCTCGCTTTGTGCCGCTGGATGCTCAACGCTTGAAGATGACCAACGCTACCCAAACGGTAATGGGCGTGCATAAGAAGCTTGTTGTGAGAGTGAATAATTTTGCAAACGCCCGCTTTGAGCGTTGTTGCACCCCTGATCTTATGCGCTTGAGAAGCTAATGGTCGGTGGCAATCGCTTGTCGGTAAGAATGACTAAAAAGGGTGCCAGCATCGATGCCTATACCAAAATGCATTGATGCAGGCATCAATCCAAAGAACTTGTCATGCAATCATTTAATATGTCAGAGGTCTGATGAAGTTGCATAACTATGTGCCTCAAGTATGCTTTATTGCGCTCTAAAGTTTGATGCCACCCATGTAAAAAGCCTCTTTAGAAAGCTTGTCTTATATGCCTTAAGTGTGAATATAACAGTGCGTGAGCACACTTGAGTATGCTCGCGGATAAGGTTCTCGATGCTAAAGATGCTAAAAGAAATGATGCACAAATGCGCCGCTTTCTATAAACCAAAGCACTATGGGGGTTTAATCCGGCCAGCCGCTTATTTTGCGTATCAACACGCAGGTGGCTAAATCTAAATGTTAGCACTATAGGCATGTTTCTATCCTCGCGGCTTTGTATGGGATGTGGGAAATCGGCCCCTTTTTACATTATTTGCTGCTAGAAATATGAAGGTTGCACCATACCGTAACAACTTTTCGGCTATTGGTCATGGTGTATTAAGGCCTACTCGCTCTTTTCGGGTTTCACAAAAGACTCAAAGCATGACCCAGGATGGTGTTGTTCTGTGATACAATAATTATTCCGTGGCTTTGACCGTATCACTTACTTAGATAGGGGTGCATGGGTGATCTTAACCTATGAAGGTTTAAATATTCAATGCATTATTAGGCCGTGAACTCTTTAGGTCAAGCATTTTAGGTCAGAGAGAAGCACGCTAGGAATATTCTCAGATCATGTATAGAAAGAGTGAAGAAGCTTCTCACCGGTGACCTAAAAGTGCTTCGACCTTAACTTTTTAATAATCTCTGCTATAAAAGACAGCTTACCAGTCATATGGTTTTACCATTGCTATCTTTTGGGAAGTCATTTTGTAACTCAAAAGGTTATTTTCTCGTGGAAGACTATGGCAAATTAATGGGTCCATCGATGGTTACATTGCGCTTGGGGATACAAAGAAAATCTACCATATGCATCATGAAATCTGTGTGCCCTCATCGTGAGTTTTGGTACCATATGCTCACCGGGCTGAAATTCTATTGCTCGGGACATCCCATCCTTGTTGGCCCCGCTTTGTTTTGGACATATGATCATTCCTCTCTGGCTGCGGAATATTTCAAGTGTTGAGGCACTGACACGCGATAGTGGTGAGTTTGAAGGAGTTTCCGGCCATTGTTTACTTTAACTAAAAAGTTAAGCTCCTAAATGAAATCGCAGTCAGATATGCTGATTTCTTTTGGAGTCCAACAAAACTTATCCCCTTGTATGGTGGACCGTATATCACGCATTATCACTACTTTGTTACAGAAAAGTCAAAGCAATTTTGCTTCCAAGAGCCCACCTATCAGACTTTTATCTATGGAACCTATAAGGTTTATTTCCATACTTTCTTTTGGAAGTTGCTCACCCCCTCGATATTATGATCTTGACATACCTGCTATATCAAATGCTTCAACTATTCTCATATTTGGCTTGTAATGTTCAGGTTATCGAGTAAAAGTCTTCTCAAGGTAAGATGTCATATTTACCAAGGCCATATTGTAGGTTTTGATCTAATACAATGGTTCTCTCGCAGCACAATGTACAGTAAATTGAGAAATTTTTATAATCAAGAAAAAGGCTAAGTTCTCGTGAAATTATTTGTTTTTACGTGAAAGGTGTTCATTGTTCCTTTTAGGTGGGATTCAACCAAGAGTCTAACTTGTATCTAGCATTCTAACATTGTATTATTAGGTCATGCCTCTATATGAGGTTTCTTAAGCACAAAATACTGTTAAATATGAATCCGATGTAAAAAACAATTATTTTAATCAAAGGTGAGTTGCTGGCAAGAAACATAAAATAGGTGCTTGGATTTGACAATGGTCTTTTATTGAGATCCCTTTGATAATGAAAGCCGCCGACTTGGGAACACCGCCTGCTTTCAGAAAGCCCCAATCATTTGTTGAGTCCACAAATTCTCTATCCGACCGCAAGTAAATGCTTTAATTTGACCAGCCGCTTAGGGTGCCAACTGCGTCATATTGCGCCTTTCGGCCTCCAAGGAGTGCATATTTCTACCAATTAGAGTTGTGCCTGTCAAGAGTAAGCAATGATTTATGTGGCTCTTTTGGAGAAGCAAAAGCATCATAGCTCACTTGATAAAATTTAATGAAGTTTAAGACTTTGAAGTTTGATATGTATGAGACGCTTCCTTGCTTGACCTATCCTTCTTCGGCTGAACATGTCCAACTACTCATTAAGTATAGAAGCGATGCTTATACTTAATTCTCAAGAACTATTTTGTAGCTACTAAATTTATAAGCACCTTTTTGTCTAGAAAGAACTCTTTTTAGATATAATATGTTTGTATGAACTTGTACACAAAAAGCCGCCAAGTAAATGAGTTGGGCAATAAGGTGTTCTTGCTTAAGCCCAAGTATGCATGCTAGAGATTAAGTGAGTTAGTTTCTAGGTATTCGCTAGATGCCCACAGACATAACAAGTTGAAGGTGCACATGCACATAAGCAATCCAAGACCTACCATTGGCTGACCGGATAATTTTTGCAAAATGTGCAAAGATGCTCGTAGTTATTGGCTATCATGCTGACTAAAGTCTACATATGCAAAAAAGGTTGGGAATTTCATCGAACCATTTTCATCTTTTGCTCATAGAATTTGTAAGAGAATGGAGGACACCTTTCATGCGTATAATCTGAACATATAACACAAGAAGCATTCATGTTGTCCAAAAAGCTTGACTCAAGTAGCCCAATATGAATCATTGCATATGCTCCAATGGAGTATCTAGAATTTCCTATAACATACTCTTTTCAAAACCAACTATTCCAGCTCTTTGTTTCTCTCGACATCACCAAACGCATTACATGCTACCAACAATGGTGCCCAGAGAGTTTTAGCATTTTCTTTAAAATGCCGCATGTTTGCAATTGCGGGTCACAATGATTGCACGCTAGGAAGAGACCCACTTAAATTGTTTGTGAGTCACCTCAGATATTGAAGCTCGTAATTCACATAGGTTAGATGGAATTGTTCAGATTACCTAACATAGTCCGTGGAGGATCCAAAGGATTCCATAAGCTTAAGATTCCCAAATGGGTGAGGTATTTTCTCGGCCGTTTTAGGGGACAAGTTCAATTGCCCGAGTACTACAAGCTTACTCAACTACCAAGGAATGGATGCATTAAAAATTATTGTTGGACCGATGTAAGCTTATTCTTGAGAGATCTTATGAAGTCGTGGCATTTCTCGTTGAGGTGGTTGGACATAGTCCCAACTAATGGAGAGTGCCAACCCAAGAGATATTCTCCCCGCTTCTTTGCTTGTATTTTGTGATATTTCTCCTATTTAAAATTAGGTATGCCACTTTATCATGTCGCGGATACTCTGCTATATCTGCTTGGAAAATCAATGAACCCTACCGCTTAGCTCTTTTCCCTAACCCCCGCACTCTCGCTTAGTTAATCTTTATTACCTTGATTCAAAGTTGCACACGCCTACATTAGCCCCTCTTGAGTCAAGTACTCCAAGATGTCCGCTTGGTGCTCCCCTTTGTATGGAAACATCATGTCTCAGAATATTGCAAACTTCTCACTACAAACGTTAGTGGAATATTTTAAGACTAGATTATAGCTGTCCCATATAAAATGGGTTTGGAAACCACGCTCCACTACTTGCCCTAGAATAATTTTTTATAGAACCATTGTAATTTCTTAATAACCTTGATTTTAACAAAATGCCCACGCCCCGCCTCTCGCCATTGAGTCATAACAATAAAAATGCCCTATTTGTTAAAAGTATTTTTTCAAATTTACACTTCATGTGCTACTACAGGGATATTTCAAGGTCGATTTAAGATGTTGCACCACCGCAATTCGTTGACAAATCTTTTGTAAATCAATCACAATTTCTATTTGCAAAATGTTCGAGCAATTTATGCGAGCAGATTGCCACAAAACATTTACCATGCTTGTGGCATCCGTGTTTCCTCAAGATGATGTGAAGATCCTAAGCAAGTGAAGACCAACAACTTGGAAGTTGAACTTACCTATATGAGGTATCATGCTGCTACCCTTTTCACCACAACTTTCCTCTTGAAGTCGGCAAAAGTAAATCCCATGAGTACACTTTGAAAGAGGCATATGAAGTACATTTTATTACTCTCATTGGCATTCGAGACCATAGGAAAGGAATTATTCTCGAGTGCTAATGTAAGAGAAGTAGCTAAAAGCGGCGGATAAGTTAGAATACCTTCCAAATCATCAGGGTCAAGTAAGGAGGCCATTACTGCTAGGGCGGCATAGTTATAGGATCATCCAGAGTGAGCAAAAAGGGGTGATTATAGACTTGATCGTGTGATGGAGTCAATGGTTTACAGCATGATCAAACACTTAAGTGAAGAGGCAAAGCTACAAGTTTAAGAAGGTTCTTTTCTCTCAGGAAATAACAATCTATAAAGAAGGATACTGTGTCATCACAAGAGTTAAGTGAGGAAAACTATATAGAGCCTAAGCGCGGCAATATATATCAACAATCTTGTTCATGAATCAGTTGAGAGCCAAAGAGTTACTTACAAGGCAAACTACTTATCGAGGTAATAAAGATCCATTTACGTGAGGCATGGATCAAGCTTCCTTAGATATAGCCTTTGGAAAGACCCTCGTGTTTATTAATCCTCTAGTTCAAAAGTTCATCCATGTGCCATAATGATGATACAAAGATTCATTCTAGGAAGGAGTTTTAACCAACTACTTCTACTTTAATTCAACATGTAATCTTCGACTAGTATAATCAACTCTTTAATTTGGGATTATCCTAAGATGGTCAAAAAAGTTTTTGGAATTTTAAGATTTTCGAGTTTCTAAGGTTATAGGATTTTCTTTGCTCTGAAAACATTCCGATCATCCAAATATCAAAGTGTGATTCGAAGTGTGATTTTGGGTTTTTGGTATTCCTTTTATTTGGCATCGATAGGCATACCAGATGGATGCCAGCTGTGCCGCCAAGAATCGCAAGTATCCGGCATGGGTTACCAAGGATATCCTTAAAGGATTATAAAGATGGGAGCTAACTGTGATTTCCTCGCTTCTTTTGTTAACTTTCGGGTTGTGTTTTGGCTAAATTCGCATAAATGGGTATTGCACCATTGAGCAAAATAAGAGCTTCTAGAGCTAGGTTTTACCCAAGATCTACTTTCACCGATCTCTATTTCCAAAAGGGCATAAACCGAAAGATAGGTAAGAGTTGCTTCCCAAGTCCATATGCGTTGTTGCATAGGTAAGAGCTGCTTTATCCTAATCTTCTTTGTTTAATCGTTTTTTGTCCCACAATGTTGGTAGGATTTTGCACCGCTTCGAAAATAAGAGGAGTTCAAATGCAGCATTTTTCAACAAGCTTTTCCCCAGACGGGCCCTACATCAACACTTATCCTGATTGTAGTCAAACCGTGCATGGCGCTACTTTAGCGCTGATCTCCCCGCTAATTTCTTTTGGTGAAGCATGCATTTGATTTTGGTTTTTCCGATCTATTTCGTATTCTAATGGAATCTTGAATTTTATGTTAGTTGGCCGCTCGCTTATATACGATATTAGCTCAATCAAATCAAGGACAAAATTTGTGGGTTTGGTAATCGATGGCCTTAAATGTTAAGGCAAAACTGTGCTTATGATATTCTATTTGAGCATGTTCTCGAAGCCTCCCACCTTTACACAAGAGCAAACCAGAGGTTTTCTTCCTCCTTTCCATAGCATGCTCAGATTTTCGCACATACAATTACTCCCTGTGAGTACTCCTGCTAGGAAAGTCCTGTGAGCTTCAAGAAGTTATTGCTCATAAATTTGTAAATTACCCATTGATGTTTGAACTGCTTCGTGTTCAATGTATGCAGTTTGCATGGAAATAGATTCTGTTACAAGTGCATCTTCGACATAAATTTTCTCGTAGAAGTTCATGCATGTTTCTTTGTCTATTGGTCCTTTTAGTGAAGAATGGCTTCTACCTCACTGCGCTGCCTACAAATTAATCCAAATCTTTAATAAAAGTTTAATTATGAAGACAAATCTCACCTCATTAAGGGCTTCTAATTATGGAACATTGGTACCTCACTATTTATTTTAGCCTTCGCATGCAAATGTATCCATGGACTTCTCACGTGTTGGGCTGGGATAATGTTTGATCATGGCCTCCATCAATTTCCGCTGGAGCATCAATGGGCATTGTGTATGCAATAATGCAGCCCCACTTCACCAACTTATGTTTGATACTAAATTCCTTCGATCAATGGGGCTCGTGCATACAAGCTTCAGAATGCAAACCACCTCACCAACTTATGTTTGATACTAATCCTTCGATCCAAGCCAAAAACTCTCTCAAGGAAAGACTTATTTGTGCTAATAATGCCAATGTTCGAGCTTACCATGTTTCCGGTGATAAGTCAAGAAATCGTGTGAAGAAAAATAACAATTGGGAGGAAAGAAAACATAAATAGCATAGCTTGAAATTACCGTACTATGTCAAGTGTTGTCATAAAATTTCCTGTAGACACGCTTCATCAAGTAAGAGACCATAATCAAGCTGCATATTTGTGCCATACAGCCTTTCCTACCATCATCATTCCATCAAAGGAGTTCCTACCAAACCGCATACACCAATTATCCTAACACAACATCAAGATAAAGGAAATACGTACCAAAGAATGATAATGCTAGACCATGCATGCAAGTGAAAGATACTAATGACAAAGCCATGATTGCTATCGGTGCACAATATAGCCACATGTGTTCTACATGGCCATGCGTGCTATTCCCAAGATAACATGATGGGATGCCCAAAGGAACTCAAAGCATTCCTCAAAGGATACTATTGTAGCTAGAAACTTTTAGGAATGGCCGGAAACACGTATATGTAGGTTTGCCACTTGGCCCTTTCTTTATGTGTGTCGTTCCGAGTTTCTTTTAATATGATTTACCAATCAAATACAAAGTTGACAGACGGTACAAGTTCCCCGATGGTCCAAAGGGCGCTGCCATAAGGCCAAGCCATAAAATTTGTGAAATATCTTTACAAGGATTCTCACATATATAGTGTGTTCCTCCCTTCATGCATCATTCTGTATTAAGCAATAGTGCAGGATGAAAGGCAAGAATTATACTATTGGATCTATATTCACATTCTACATCAGGCATCGCCGCATGCCATGGAGATGCGTGTAGGCATATATGATCTCATGTGAGTCTCTTAGAAACTTTAATTAATCCGCTTCCATTTTCTAAGTGCAAGAGGCTCCAGCTCTTATCTTAAACTCCTTATTTCAACGCGGAGCAACTACTCCTTTGCCGCCAACCTCGCAGTGTATAGATCATTTGAAACGAAATTGCCATCAAACATGGAATCATTACTCCTGCTATATTCTACCATCAACTCTCAAATGTAAGTACATTGAATTCCTTTTTGAATTGCGCGAACTATTGGAAGATGATGGTGATACTGCTTTCTATTCAATCTCCCCTTTTGAGCAGCATATGCAATCGATTTCTCTCATAAGGGTACCATGTAATTTGTTTTATCCTAGGGTATTAAATGAAATCCTAAATGCAGTTGATAGTCCTTGGGTCTTCCATGAGGGCAAATATAGGCTGCAAGATTCACAGCTTAAGTAAAGAGTTTGCACAAGCCGCTTTATCCGGGTCAATTCACATCCGCTTCAAATATTTGTTTGCATTTCCTATATATTTGTTTTGATTCCGTATGTAGACAAAGTTATATCTCAGGCGCAAGTTCTAGCACTTAGTTGTTCCTACTACCTTTCTACATTGTTTCATATGTTCTTTTGTAAAGGGTCTAATACTTCAAAAGTGTGGCAAGCTATGGAATTTTGAGCTGCATTATTAATTGGGCAATCTCTTTGTAAAGGGTTTAATACTTCAAAGTGTGGCAAGTCGCGGGAATTTGAGTCGCATTATTACTGGACAATCTCAAACCCATGATATTCTTTGATGTGGAGCAGAAACACTCAAAGCTAGCTTCTTCCCGCAATTTTTATCAATGCTTTTCTAACCATGGGGAACTGTCACACTCTTTATTAAGACAAGTATTAGATCTTATAACATTCCATAGCAGACAAAACAATCCATGCGTATAAATGTTTTTGCTGTTGTTGGTAATATGATCAGAATATGGAGCATATATATTCTTTCCCACTAAGATTGAATCTAATTATGGACTCTGGATGCCTCTCTTTGATATGTATAGACCTTTGATGAGACCAACAGAGTTTTGATAGACTGTTCTGTGCATTATTTTAAAGATTACACAAAGAATAGATTCAATGATGTATGTGCATCAGTCAGCCTTTTGCTTATCATGATGTGGGATCTCTCACAGATTTAATGGCACCAAGTACGCCGAATGAATAATAGTACTACCGCCTTCCTATGTCAATGTCTCTCTCGTAATCTTTGCCTTCACTTTCTCGTGTGGTCCAGTAATAGAAAATGTACCCAAGTGTTTTTCCCAGGATATCATTATAATACTGCGGTTCCAAGTATTATAATTATGGGAAGCTTCTAAGATTCTAGAATTTTGTTACTACACCTATTGTACATCTAATTATCAACATTCATTCCTCATTCCATGTTCTCTATCTATCTCTCAAGTACTAAACTCTATTGCATATCTACCTAAATATCATCGAGCAATAAATTGTGATGTGCCTCAAAAGCTCAACAAGATACCTGCTGTGTTTGTACATGCAAGTCTTGGCCATGGAAAACTAATGTCGGCATGATTTATTAATGGACATGTTTTGTAAAAGACATTTACCGCGAAATGCAAAATCACGTACTTCTGCCCATCAAGGATATCATGAAGCAATGACTTTTAAGAAATGACAAAGTTCACCAAGGCTGTTTCTCACCACACTTTCCTTCAAAAATCTTGGTTCAAGCAAAGTGAAGGCTTTTAAAAGCATTTTCAAAGCATGTTATCGAATCCGCATACTCTGCTATAGAGGCAACCTCATAACATTCCAACAGTTGGAGACTCATATTTGTGTACCTTCCCAAAGAAGTATAGAAATTATAATGATGGAACTTTTTGATGATTTGCTTCCATTAGATGCATGTCCCTAACTTCCATAACTTCTGGGTTTCTCCAAGTGTAGAGCAATTTGTAACCCACATTAATGGCCTCTCACCAGGACATCAAATTCAAGAAAGACATGAAATGCAAGAAAGACTTAATGTTTAATTACCTTGCTAGCATATTGAAATCACATGCGATCTACATGGGATATACATACCCGCTTGTTTCTAAACACGCTCCCAATGCAAAGACAACGACGCTACAATATATAGGCAACGATATTCCAAACGAAAGCCACCCAGCCGACCGGGATTCTCCAAAACACCCATGACCTGCTTGCTCCTCTAGACTCAAAGAACTCAATCTACTAGGCTCAACAACTCAATCTACAGGAAAGATAATGTCTAATATAATTTTCATGCTTCTAAATAGCTAGCCACTTCTAAATAGTGGCTACAATGGCACTCAATGGGACTTAGGGGCTAAGTTCACATGTTTCTAATGAATTCTCTCGACAGTACAGAGATGTTTATAGGAACTTAACACATGTCAGAGATCGTGGAGTGTAAATGATCGCAAGTGTGCAAGTGTGATTGAGGATGATATTTATTGATCTAACAATGTCAATAAATCAATATCATTAGTATTCATAGCTTCCTACAATAGCAATTCCGGCTAATACGTATGTTTTAAAGGAGAGTGTATGGAGCTACATTCAGCACTAAAATATAAGTAGCATCGAATGAAAGAATATGCATTTGCAAATATTAGCAAAAGTGTATAAATTCGTATAGATACATTTACAATTTGTTTCTAATGGAAGAATGTGCATTTGCAATGTTAGGAGTTACAAACATCATTTCAAGTTATGATCTTTGATTTATTGTACATAGGCAAAAATTGCTACCTCAAATGATGGATTCCTTGCAGTTATCACTACAACCAATTGCCAAGTTATCACTACAACCACATTGCCAACGTAGGTTAAAATCTTCAACTAATAGTAAACTTCTTTCCAAGGAGGAAGTTTCAACTCTCACATGATACCTATATCTATAGAATAGAATAGAATAGAATTCTTCAATTCTCCTTTCTCTTGCCCCTAATTCAATTTAGCAACATATTCTACCTATGCTACTTCTTGCTTGCCTACAATAGAGTTCTACTTAGGCCCAGCAACAACGAGATTTGTTTTTAGTCAAATTTATGGTTCTAACTGCCATTTGCTAATAGATGTACCAAATCACGTTCAATAGGATCATTCTATTTTGTTATTGCAAAGGGTTTGTAAGTCGTATACAACTAGCAATAGTATTTACAACATTGTAATATTTAGAGTGCTCTTATCTCAATGCCAAACAAGCTGCACTGGGTTCACCACACATCACTTTTACAGTATGTTGTAGATGTAATTGTCATTTCAAATAGTTGCAACTATTTGACATTTCAATAGTTATAAATGTGACATCCAATTTGGATAATAACTTAAAAGGAGCATGATTGATAGCCCTAGATATGTTCCAACCTAAGACCATATAATTCTACAATAAAATTGAGTAGTTGTTAGTGCTCCAGCAACGCCGCACCATAACTAGTAAGTATTAATAAGATTACCGCAAAGGTTTAAATGTTATTAGTTATATTAGTGGTATTCTCAAATTGGCACCAAAGCAACACCTACTTCTAAAAGCAAGAATCGCTGAAATATTAACTTAAATATGATCCCCTCATTATCCCTTTCCTCTCATTCCCTTTTCTATGAATCCCCATTCTCATCCCCATTCTCCTCTATCCCCCATTCTAAACTGTACCCCCCATTAGGCCCCTAATAATACCCTTACTAACCTTATCCCCATTCTAAATTGCAATTCCCATTGTAAATTGCAATCCTCCATTGCTCTCTCATTACCCCTACTAACCCCTCATACCCCATTTCTCACCGGGCCCCCCATTCTTCACTTTTTAGTAGAAACTCTCATATTCTAAATTGCAATCCTCCTATACTCCTTCCATTACCCCCCAAGAGTCTCCGACCACCCCATTTCTCCAAGATCCTGTCTTCATCTCTACGTAAAATCCCCACGCTCTAAATTGTAATCCCCATTACCTCATTACCCCTACTAACCCTAACCACCTCGCTTTCTCCCTATCCCCCATTCTTCATTTTTAAGGAATCCCCTATGTTCTAAATTGCAATCCCCTTATTACTCCAACACACCCCTAGTACCCTGACTACCCAATTTTCTCCTCATCCTCCATTCTTCATTTTTATACAAAATCCCCATGCTATGTATTGCAATCCCCCTATTACTCCCTCAAGACTTAACATAGACCTAAAACTTTCCCTAAAAATTATCTTTGTCATTAATCCCCATTTCTAAAAGGGGGTATTTTAAGGAGGATGTGTGGGCATCATTTTTGGTAATGTGTTTCCCTTCCTTCTTTTGTCAGTAAGGCTCATATTCCGTGGATGTAATTTCAAATAATTTGTCAGCTTTTGTATGCTTCAATGGATTCTCCCTTCTTTCCAACTACCATAGCAAGAATAAAGAGTATTTAGCAAAAGAAGTTTATCATTGTTATTTACCGCTTTGACCTCTCTTGAAGGCCATCCCCTAGATTTTTACCATTTTTCCTTCACAATAGCCTCTGTGCTTCCCAAGGATGGGTTCAATAGAAACATAACCTTTTATCATGCAAGAGTCTTTTGGCAAAAGTAATTTGGTGATTTGGGTCCAAATTATTAGAGACTTGATGCACAATAAGATCAACAGCCTTCATTCACCTTTCTTCTTACACCCAAAGATCACAAGATTTTCGCTTTGACCTCCCTGGGAACCTCGTTGGGTTCTTGGCCCCATCCGATTCATCAAGAGTCTTCAGCTTCCTTGCCTAACCTACCTCTTCCATAGCTTTCGTCACCCAAAACAATGAATTCTACCACGAAAACAAGATCAAAATGGGCTTCGATTTTTATAGTCTTACTGATTTGGGGAATGCATTGAATCTGGGCTGGGAGGAGAATTCGAGGAGTCCAAATCGGCAGATTCCAATTTCAAATTCATTGCATCTAATTTTGCTAGTACTACAATTAAATATGGAATCTTTCACGCTGGTTGCTAGCATTAAATGTCAGTGTAAAATCTAATTTTCCCTTAACTACACTAACCTAGTGTGACCTATTATTACATTATACAAGAAATATGAGACACCTGCAAGTAACTTACCCCTACCCGTAATGCCCGAGCATTTAAGCTTTCCTCAAGTCATTCTCGTGACATCACACCGATTGTTCCTACGCGGAAGTGATGCCTGTAGAAGGCCTTAAGAGAAAAAATCTAGAACGACAAGCACTGAGGGCAAGAGTTTTCAATGAGGTAGGATGCAAATTGCAGATCAACTGCTTATGCACAAGATATTCTCCTTCCATACATGGCCAACCTGTATTTAAACCCGCCTTGCGTGATTTTTTTAGCCATAACGCCTCCCCACTGGATGGCCTCCTTAGGAATAGCAAGAATTAAGTGTGATCTTCCGAGGATGATCAACATAGAGCCCGGTAGATCCGTGATCTTCATCGCTCTCCCATGTGTGTAGAAATCCTCGCCGCAAGAACGAGCATGTGGCTCTTTATTCCCCGCACTCCACCCGTAGCTCCCCGCTTCCTCTTCATAGATTCCTATAAAAACTGACCTTAGATTCCAAATTTTCTGCCGCGACCGGGCTACAGGTGCTGTACTCCTGGGCTTTGACAAAACATAGAATCCACTATGTCTCCATCTCACATCCGTATTAATCGGCGAATCATAAGGCGGCTCTACCTATTCCAAACCGAGCAATCCGCCTGCATCTAAAATCATCATATCATGCCGGGCAAAGTGTCATTGCACTCTCTTGCACAATCCCCCCCGCCTGTGACATGTCTAACAGCATCTTGGCAAGTCCTCGGCCCTGCTTTTGGGCTTGCTGATGTTTCAATAGATCCGCCAAGGAGAATGGCATGTTACCATGAACACTATTCCTTCCGGCCACCCACTTATGGGTGAACCACTCCCGCCGGCGCAGACGTAGAGCTTTCGCTGGCCTTCCTTAAGTCCTCAAATTTCTCTTGTAATTTAATGCTCAATTTGATCCGAGATGAAGTGCGATCTCCCTTCTTCATATAAGCAAGAAATCTTAAGTTCAGGCTCTTGTCTTGAAAAAACTTTTCGCATTTGTAATCTGGAGGTGATTTTGACGTATATGTCCCCATCGCTCTTCTTTGAGGGCCTTCACAATCATCGAGTCGGCCCCTCATGCATCTAGGTAGTTGTCGCTAAAGTAATCTTTGTCTTTTGCCCAATTGATTACTATAGCTTGACCCCTATTGTCCTTAAGCTCACCCTTCCTCCATTTATTCCACATTTGACTTTAATAGTATAAACATCATCCAAGTATGAAGACGGTAACCTATTGGACGTGTCCTTCGTGTGTTTGCCCCTAAGAATCTTTCTCTCATTTAAAGGCAATGTTTAACAGAACTAACGGCGTTAGAAGTGAGATGGTGTAAATGAAATAGCTTAACGACGCCATTTGGGTAAATGGTGCGTACCGCTACCATTTACCCACAAATGTATGGCATATACCTTGTACTCACACTTATTGACTGCCACGCCTTTTCAAATGGAGCCAATATTGTCTTCCTCCGTGACTCGAGACAGAGCCTACAAATGGTGGATCTTGATCCACATAAGGTTCCTCAAGACAGCTTCCCTTTGGCCAATGTCATTGACATCCACACCGAAATAAGAGCGTCCTGTGTCACTAATCTATCCGTAAAGAACTCGCATATTCTAAATTATAGATCTTCCCGAAGCTCAACTCTAACATCTTCGGTCCCCAACTTATCGCATTAATAAGCCGAAAGCAACGAGACCTAATGATTACCATTGATAACGTAGGAAACGCTTTGCCTACCGACGATTCCCTGCGGACTGTGCCGAACCCTTTGTGTCCAAATCAAAGGGCACCAAGACCGCTAGAGTGAACACCAGATGTTGATCTTCTACAAAGATTTCCCGTGAGTTTCTTATATGCTCTGGTTAAGCAATGGTTATATGCTCCAACTAGGGCAAGTATTCCTTATCGTGATGAATCCCTTCAATGTAAAGTTTTCCAATTTGGAACTTCATCAATGAAGTATGGAATTGAGATTTTGCATTGCACTGGGTTTTAACAAGCAAAGTAGCTCCTCGTAGGCCAGCATCCTGGCGAACTCATCAAGGTTGAAAAATTTCTAAATAAAGCAGCAATATCATCATGGGTATGGCCGACCATCAGAAAGCCCACTTGGATCTCATCAAAGATCTTAAGCCAAGTCAAATAAGATAAGTATGAAAAGACATATCTATTTTTGTTTTGGCCTGATGCATTATCAAGTTGCAAATAGAGATTTTGGGGAAGAGGGTTGAACACCTCAGGATTCGTTGTATTTGAAGTATTTGGCAATACTTCTGCCATAGAAGCAAGTTTGTTCTTCAAAGGATTGATATCCTTGACTGCTTGCATCCATTTGCAATCTGCAGGCTTACTTCCACATAAGTCACCTATCTTGTCCTCATAGGCCTCTGGCCTCCGTGGACGTTAAAATAAACTTCCTTCCTTCCTTCCTCTTGTACCAATTCCAAGTTATGTAATATTATGCAATATGCACTGTACTATGCAGTAAAAGGGGATTCTGGAGTCTAGAAAAACACCCTTTGGATTTGCAAGACTAGGGTAAGAGTATCATCATCATAGAGATACAACCATGAAGAGAGAATTGAGAGATTTGCGACTTCAATAGGGTTCTGACTCAGATAATGAGGGTCTTCAAAGGTTTTCGAGCAAGAAAAAGAATCTAATATTGGAAACCCCACAGTTGTCCACCATTATTCAACAAGTTGAAGACTTTCTCTAGATAAATATCTAATTTATGCCCATAGATGTTTTCTCTGTCTACAATTTTTTATCACCTTCTGCTTCTGCAAAGGCGCCACATGCTAGTTTTTTACGATAACAATAATTTAGAGCTATATGTTCTAAGTCTTCCATTGTTTTTTAAAAAGTAACATTTTTAATACCTTGAAATTTCTGGCCTACCCATATTAGCCAAGCCTGGATTCTAGGATAGCCCCCCTCCCTCCCCTAAAAAAAAAAAGGACTCGCGAAAGGTTGTCTCAGGGCAAGTCGATCACTTACAGGTAGGTTTGAGCATGATTTAGGCATGTTTCTGCGTTTCTAATCCATCCCCATTTGATATGATCTGTTGAGCCATTTGAAATCGGCTCCAAATTTGCTATTTGCTGCTCTGCGCACTGATTTTTTTCACTCTTTCATATGCAAAGTGAGATCAAGAATTCTTCCAGATTGCGTGAAATTGGAAGCCCCATAAATTGTATTTTTAGTGCAATCTGCAAGGATGAACTCCCAAGATAGCCGGATCTCATAATAGACAATCATAAAACGCCGTGAGAGCCCTCTGGATGTGGTAAACCGTAACATATGTCCTAAGTAATCCATTGATATGTCCGGAGCTTACCACACTTTTTGTCCGGAAAGCTAAACACCGCTTTTGGCTGGGATAACCACGCCAGCTTAACTGTGCGGACCGTATTTTAAGCATATCATCTTGAATAGAGCTTGCAATAGTTTTTGATCCGCTTAATCCTGCAAACACCATTGGAATTGCCTTGCTAACCCCAAAAAATCTCATTCTATCAAGAGAGCACATGATTTGAGCACGGATCAAGCAAGATCAGTGAAAAAACATGCAGAAACCGTTGTTTTTGAGCTTGAAACTGAGAGCAATGGTCCAGGTTAACCACATCCCGGAGTAGATTTACGACCATTCGACAACCTATTCTCAAACTCATCCTGTCTTTGGCATCTCTTGAGCGACAGCTTGGGAGTTTAGATAAACCAAAGATAAAAGAAGGTCGAAATAGATGATTATAATGATGCATCCTTGCAAGCCAGTGCAGATTGTAGCTTTTAGTGTAGAATTTTTTACCTGTAAACCTAAGTTCTTATACGAATTTTGTACTCCGCCCAAAATCAGGAAAAACCTCAAGATCCTTTATTATTAAAAATCAACGACCTAAGAGCAAAAGCTATGTTCCCTCCTTGTTGCCAGTAGCAGATCTCGTCCACAAAAATACCGATTTTGCCAGCCCCAAAATCCACACGCAGAATCTCCGTTTCTTCCTTGTTGTAAATTGCTCCCATGTAAAGGACGGTTATGCTGCATTCAGCCGTATCAGCTAATGTGCTTGCAACACGTGGCAAAAATTCATTTTGTGAATGTTGCATGTCGCATTTATTAGTCTACATTTTAAAATCTTGGTCTAGATTCTCATATTTTGTTCCGACGCTACTCTGTATTCTGCAAGACAATTATCTTGGTCGTCCATGTAGCAGAGATCGACGATTGAATGTAGCCCCTTATACATAAAACAACTTACTTTCACCCTAAGTGGCCTGGTCCAAGTGAGCGCCGGCTACTACTGGGTGCAGGATTCTTTCTAAGAATATTTGTTTTTGCATTATCGTGTTTTCATCTCACGTTCTGCTATTTCTACCCGTCGTTCCGCTAATTTACCTCGTATTTCAGTGACAGAATCAAAGATAAGCTTTTTTCACGTTACAAAATGTCTCTGCTATCGGAGATTCCGCCATGCTACGCCAATGCTTCCGCGTTGAAGAACATTAGCATTGCCTCGCTTTAATGTTCGCTTTTATGGTATATGTGCTAAGGTGATCCAAAACCACGGGCCACCAATATGTGGCTTCAACTTCCTTTTAAAGAATGTTGAACGGCGTGGCAAATTTCTATCTCTGTTTCACTCCATAGTGCTACTATTGTAACACGTGAATCTACTGTATTAACCCGTGATTGTGTTGTTTTCACTCAAAATTTTGCGTATTTTCACCCACATGGATTTCTTGTAACGCAACTTCATGTTGCAAGAATCACTGCACCTCGGTACTAAAAGATTGCCACTCATCCCGCATCAATTTGCAAATAAAATCAGATATGAAAACAATGATTTTGCCAGCCATGAAATCTACACACTTTAGCTTCACTAGAAAAACCACGAAAAAGTTGTACCCAGGAAAAAGAATCATATATGTGAGCAAAAAGAGATAGCATAAAAGAACCAAATCTTTCCAATTTGTTTCTTGCAAACCGCGTTGGCTCGCATCCTTGAGCAAATGGGCCGCATAAATATGGGCAGAGGAGGCAGACAGCAGTTTTACATGTGCAGTTTCTGGCCCCATTCCACCCACATCATATCTTCACTCACATTGATTGAGGATAAAGGGGTGAATTGCCTTCTACAAAAACCTCCTGCATCTGTCGGATTTTGCAAAGCTTTTGACACAAGGCTCCCCGCCGACAAAGCTATGGGACAGATCATGCTAGCTCGGGACCCCCTTGACTGCGTGAATGCGATATAGCTTAAGTACGAGACATGCTCTGTGCCGTATCACATCGCCGAGATGTACCAGAATCGTGAGGTTTGGTGTGAGTATTGAGAACGCCGTGGTTGCCCCTCTCCTCCACACACCTTTGGCCTATACATTGGACTAACGCAGGATTGGCTCTCCAGCATGGAGGTAAGCGCTTCAATCTCATGCATCACATACAATCCTAAAAATCCTCATATATACCGATTTATGTCAACCTCCCGCCTACACCCAGTGACATGCAACGCCACGGATGTTCTCGACACTTAACTTACTAAAACTAGGTGTCATGGTCTCATCATCCCGGCCACCAAGGCTTCCTCATTCACTTTACTGTGACAAGACGTAGAGGTGGCCCACCTACAAGTACTTGGGGATCGAAGTTCTCAACTACCACCCATATCGACGCCGCTTAATCGCCATGGGTCATGGCGGTTGAAAAGCATCAGATGCCATGCACAACATCCACAAGAGGCAGAAGTTGTGGCGCCCTGGGCCACCAAATACACTTCTGTTTCAGCCTTCTGGCCCTTCAGATGGCGGGTCCAATGATATCCCTCAACACTTGAATGACCTCGGTACAAAAGTGTATACCTCTTGGCACGCAGCCCTCGGGTGAAGTCTGTTCCATACCAGATCCTACCCAAGAGACAGCTTTCTACCCTTCAACGGGCCGCATTGAATGCCATATCATTTACTCCGTATGGGTGGTCGCTTATGTATTGATACATGTTTGCCCAACCTTGCTTGGCCATGGCGATGGGTCCCCAACGCCGAACTCGGGATGGAAGGACACAAACAAGCCTGGTTCTCACTGGGTGTACAGCAAACGTAGATGCGCATATGTAAGGACAAAGAAATACAAGGCACCTTAAGCCGCATCTCTAGATGCTACTTTCCTTCTGCTGGATGCGTATGCTCGACGCACGCTACCGCACACCATCGCTAAAGAAGTCAATCCTAGGCTCACGAGAGGCCCACACCAAGACTTGTACACCCAAATTTCATGAAGAAGGTGAAACTTATAGCTTCCATTCAGACGCGTGCACATCACCCGCGATTGAAAACGGTGATGTTGGGCCTGGAAGACTTTTAGAGCAAAGGCTTTGCCACATATACCGCGGGCTACCATTGAGGATGAAGAATATGCCCTCCGTGTCCGCCGCTTTGCCCATATTCGGTTTATATGTTCGACATTAGTGCCTCGCCACCAAGTTGCATCGCTTATCATCAAGTATACAAGGTTTGTTGGCCATACCTCCAGAGGCGGGTGGATGCACTGACTCAATTGTAGTCCTCCTGGATAGTATTGAATCGTTCTATACAATTGTACAAATGTACGTTGGGTAATTTATTATCAAGTAAGGTTTTTCCTAAAAGCCTTCTGCTGGTTTCTTTAATCCCGGCTGCAAGAATACGCATGTCGCTCTCTTTTTGTTTGGGTCCCATAGGGCCAATCTGGCCTCCTCGTGGACGCCAAAGTCCCCAGTCTCAGCCCAGCCTCTAGCCCCAGCCTCAGCCTGCCTCAGCCCAGCCTCTATTCTATTCTATTCTTGATAAATAATTATAGCATTGCTCCACTTTTAAAATATCAATATCCATAATACTTTATTGCAAGTTGATAGAGTTTAATGCTGAATAGAAAATAGAACATGAAAATTACGTCTTCAAAAGTGTAGATCATAATAATAAAATGGCAAGGTAAGAAATTAGAGGAGGTTCTAAATCAGAAATATTCCCCGAAATGCATATACAGACATTATGTATTATTTCCTCTTTAGCACTGAGGAATTCTACTTAAAGTATCTTTTGCATCAAGTCGAACAAAAAAATTGTTCGCGGCAGCCAAGGGTGTCGATATAAATTTCTTGTAATATATATTTTTCTGCCCATAATGGGCTCTTCATAGAATAGAATATATTTTTTAGCGTTCATAACAGAATTCGACATTTATTGTTGTGAGTTGGTGTAAAAGAAAAAAATGGGTGTGAATGGCACTCTAGCACGTTTTGAGCTCCAAGATTATACGCATCACCAAGGGTCGAAATTAGGGGGGTTCCTCCCCAGAATATCCGATAAAAGTTAGAAATATCGGATTTGCTAAAGTAGATGAGGCACCTCTGGTTACTCTTTGAAGTGGCAAAAGATGCACTTTTTATAAATTTCAACTAGGGATTGTGGACACAAGATCTACTTCATTTTCGAAATATGTTAGCAAGGGCGACGGATATGTTGAAGGTATGTTTATTTTGGAATGAATCCCGTCCTCTGGGATCACCATATAGGATGCCTTCTCCGGCATCCCACAAAACAAAAACAATTGTGGAGTCAAAGGGTTACTGTGCAGTTTTGGGCCAACTTTCGGGGCATGGAACTCTTTTATCCCAGAGCCCTAGCTCCTATACCTGCGCCTCGGATCCAACCCATTCCGACCAGCGTGGAACTGATCCCATCCAATTTCGTAGAGAATAATCCTCATTTTCCTTTAGAAACAAATCTCCCATTGAGGGGCAAAAGTGAATCTAGAGTGAAGGAACAATGTTAGGAAGGGGGCGAGATCAAACCCAAGGTCTTGGCGATGGTGGCGGCAATTCCGTTTCTCCCTTGGCCCTCCGTTTACAGCAGGTATGGCTTCATACCCAGGTTTCGAAAGATTCCGTATCCCCTGCTTCTTCATCTTCTGGCAGTTCCCAGATTGACTCACCCGGTTTTCAGTCCACCACTAGCCCTGACCTCTGGAAAACCCTCATGATGGACTATTTTTTGATCAATCTGAGCTTACAACCCAAAATGATGGAAACAGAAGCCAGATACTTAGTAACATAGCTTCCATGTTGATGGATGAGGACATGGATGAACAGAACCTGCCGGATGAGGAATTAGATGTTTGTATGGAGATTCTGCAAGATCTTCAAGATTTGGTAGATCCTGATAGCTTCTTGAGCTGTTCAGTGGCAGATACTAAGGTGGACTCCTATGCTTCCGATTTTACCAGCGAAAGAGAGTTTTCTCATGTCACCAGTTTTGGATCAGAGCAGTCCACATATCCAGAAGAAGGCCCTCTGAATGATCTATCTTATGATCTGAATGACAAAGATTTAAGTTCAGTATTCCAGTTAAGTGACCTGGAAGGGTCAGATAGTTTTTTCTCAAGTGCTTCTAATGACTTTGGGGTGGACTATCAGTATATTCAATCTAATAATGGTTTTTCATCTCTAACCTATGGAAATGGAGGAATGGCAACAGATATACAAGTTCAGGCACATCTTCAACCTAAGTCCAAACCAGAGATTGGCAGTTTTCCATGGCGCGCCCAGAAGGAAACGGCCTATCAGAAGGTTGTACAGAGATTAGGGTTACAGAATCCGATGCTGATAGATCAACTAGTAGAGTGCGCTAGGACTGTGGCTAATGGAGATGTTATCAATGGTAATGCAATGATAGAAAGATTATCAAAAGAAGCTACCTATGGAAATGCCACACAGCGTCTTGTGTACTTCTTCCTACAGGGGTTAATGGCTCGTATTTCTGCTACAGGGAAGATGCTTAGCACAGTTGACTTTTGTCATCGGCCCTCAACAGCAGAAGCACTCAATCTTGTGAAGGTAGTAATGGACAGGACACCCTTTTACAGATTGCCATATTCTTTCAGCAACCAGGTCATTTTGAATGCATGCCAGGGATATGGTAAGATACATATAATAGAATTTGGAACAACTTATGGCTATGGCTTCCAGTGGCCTTCTTTTATCCGTGATATAGCTAAATGCTCTCCAGCCCCTCAACTGCGCATGACTTTTATAGATTATCGTTGTCAAGGTGCTGTATTAGAAAAGCTGCGGGACATTGGCAGAAGCTTAATGCAGTATGCGGCACCATATGGTGTAAATCTCAAAACTCATGCAATTGAGGAGAAATGGGAGTCTGTAAACGTGGCTCTACAGCAGGATGAGCTTTTAATTGTCAACACAATATTCAGGCACCAAAATCTGTTTGACGAGACAGTGATACCAGAATGTCCTCGGAAATTATGGCTGAAGAAAGTAGCCAGCATGAAGCCTGCACTTTTCATTCAGGGCGTGCTTAATCTACCAGAGACTGCGCCTTTCTTCATGACTAGGTTCCTAGAGATAATCCCATGGTATGCAAGCCTGATGGATGTTCTAGAAACATGTTTAGGGGATAATGCCCATGTGAGGGAACTGTTTGAGAGGCGTAGGTTCGGGAGACGAATAGTGAATGTGGTTGCTTGTGAAGGATTGGAGAGGACAGAAAGGAGTGAAACATATAAGAGATGGCACTCTAGGATGGAGGATGCTGGTTTTGTACTTCCAGATATAGATGCAAACATATTAAGAACATCACAAGAGATTGTAAACTCGTATAGGAAAGATTTCTACTTAACCACAGATGGAGGCTGGCTTCTATTTGGATGGAAGGAGCAGGTACTACAAGCGTTTTCAGCTTGGACGTTCAAAAGGAAGGAATCTCGGCGTGGTAGATCCAAGCGAACTGCTTGAACTAATGGTCATCTTTATTTCATGAAAATATGGCCATGTTTTCCGAGATTTCAAATTTCGAAAGTTTTCCAAACAGCTATGAGGATGTATCCCCATTAGTCAGCACTGGCAATTTCATGCAGCAATTTCACAGTCCCAGTTACCAGTTTTTGAAGACCTCCTATTGCACCTGTGATGCATTTTAGCCAGTTCTGACAGAAACTAGGAAGAGGACAAATGAAATATTGCTAGAAGCTTTCAAATCCATCTGAATTGGAGTTCCAGACCTGTGCCATATCAGCAAAATCAAAGTCCGGTTGTGGAATGGGAACGCTCCTCCGGTGCCTGTAACTTGCAAGGTGTCATAGGTACGATTTTTTAGCATAATGGGGATGCACCCTGAGAGGGATAGATCACGATTTTTTAGAGCGCTATTGTCGGGCAGAAATCCAAGAATTGAATCTCCTGTTTCAGGCAGAGCCATCAATATATCTCAAGGATGTTTATGAGGGAAATACCACGTATAAGTTGTATTAGTAGTTGTCTACTATGAACATAAATCTTGTATAGATCTGATCATTCTTTTTATAGCTAGTGCCCAGTGCTATTGATTAACAGGGAAAATAGTTTTTGCAATCAGTTATGTTGCTTCACCATTTGGGTGACCCACAATTAATTCATCTTTCATGAGCTTGAATTTGTCTGAATTTTCACAAGCTCCAAGTTCTATTGAATGGCTTTTAGTTCACGTTATTCTTTTCATAAGCAACATTTTGGTAACTATACAATACCATAATACATCCGTCTCCAACACCAGCAAGCAGGTCTGATCATGAGGTACTGCTTGAAACAATGAAAAAGAAGGGAGGAGACAGTTTCCAGCGGAATAAATTTGAATAGGACACGAGCAATGATAAAGAAGGAAGGAGACAGTTTCCACCGGAATAAATTTGAATAAGACATTACACCATTCACAGATGGCATGAAAAGACTGTCTACTCCCTCTTTCTGTTGTTACAAATACTACGGCAGAGGTTGATCCTGCATCGAGTTTTGCACATAATATTAGGGTAACTAGTTGATTCCTGCAAGTGGTAGTAACTAGTTGACAACGATTACAAGCATATATTTTAGAATTTGTCAACTCTAGGCGCAAACCTTGGCCAGGATATGGGAATTCTATAGCAACGTTTTAACATAAAACAAGGTGCTGTGCACGGAGGGTTGCCCTCCGTGACCCGAGAGTGAAATGACTTAAATCACACTTCAAAGTCATGTTTCGGTTATTATACTACGTGTGAGGGGAATAGGAAATCACTCGCAGATACATCATAATTCGGTATTTATTAATCTATCTAATCGATTTGGACATATTAGAGATGGATCCATTTTTCGAAGATGAGTTGAACCACAATAATCATACTACTAGAAGTATTATTGGCAATCTCTCAGAAAGATATTAATAATAAATGTAATCAAGTGCATATGCATACACTTAAAAAGTATACCAAGTAATTATTTCCTGCTCGACATTCTCTCGTTGTGAACAATGGATAGAATTTCAAAATTGTTTTTCCGTAAGATGTTTGTTTTGCAATCCAAGATGAACAAGGTTGTAATAGTTCGAGAGATGTTAGATTCCTCGTTATGTCAAGCCGTGAGTCATAAACAAAGCTAGAATAGTTCGAAAGAGATGTTAGATTTGCAACTACTTGGAAAATTTGAGTATGGAAATGTATGATACCTATTTGTTCATGTCTTGATGTTTACTATCACCGTTGGGCATACTACCAAGTCCAACATTTGAGGATTTGGGCATACCATCAAGTCCAACATTTGAGGATTTTGTTTTGATAGAACAAGTGAAGTATTGTGTAGTTCTACAACCATTCATTTCAATTAAAGATATTCACTTCACAATTGAGAATGTAAAGGTGGATATGATAGAGATGGGACTCAAGAAACGTATTTATTGGACTTGAATTTTTGTTCATACTTAAATTGTTTGAAATACCATGATTAGTATCTACTTGAAACTCGAGTAATGTAGCGATCATGTTGAAGCAAGTTAGCAAGCGAGAAAATGCGGTCTAGCTTCATGAAACTCCTCATAAGCCTCTTTACAAAAGCTTGACTTAAAGCCCATTTGGTCAAGTTCAATGCAATTTTGGAGCCTTAAAAACTCTTATACAAAAGATCCGCTTTCTAAACACAAGAAAGCATAAACAAAGTAAAGATGCTTGATTGTGCTTTATCAGGCGGTATACATGAAGCGGTAGAAGTATCTTGAAAACAAAGACAACTAAGAACCATTCTTTGGAGATTGCATCGGGACATTGTATGAAGCGAGGTCCTTATCGGTTTAGCATGTTGAATCACGATTCACAACCAGGGGACAATTGCGTTACCCACATCCCGATTATTCTCTTCCAAAATAGAACATAAATTATTGAGTATAGACGGTAAGCTTCATGAAGGTACATGCAGTTGACTTGGACCATTTACAGAGGTGGACTATGGCGGCGAGAAACACTATCACATCGCGACATAACGTCGATGCTCTGTAGAAATTTATAATATCCATCTATCAAAAGGCTGTACAAACTATTAGATGTGGCGCTTATCTTGTTTTGCAAAATAAATAAGCGTCTAGCAACTCTAATAAAGCATCCATGGAAACTAATGAACCACGAAATGTAATGAAGCGATTTCCTTCGGAAAAATGTGCTTCATCATCATCATCATCATCATCATCATCTGGTTTGTCATCACTTGCGGTTACATGTTGAATAGAAAAGATAAACCAATCCTTCCTCTTACATAGGTACTTCAACTAGTTCTTATAAAAATTGAACCTGGACACCCTTTTTAGTTTCAACTTTCTATTTCCATGACCTTGAGGTGGCATGCTTATAGTCGCATTGACCTTAAGGGCATTTAAAATTCTATCCAATGCGCATAGAAAATCTTGTTGTTTGCCCACCACAATCATCTTTGACTCCAAATATTATCTACAACTTGAAAATGGTTTGTTATAACCTGCCGGCAGTTCTTAAACTAAACACAACACTTGCGTGGGCATTCCAACCATCTTGAGGGCTTATGAGAACTCATTCCGCGGTTTGGGCCTAGCTGCTTGGAAGTGTTAGCGAGTCAAGCTAGCGTGGACGAGGATTTGAACGGACAACCTTCTCTTTTGATTTCTATTCAATCGACCTTGAGGTAGCATCCTTACCGATAGCTTTAGAAGCGGGACCTAAGGCATTAAAGATCTGATGATCATCTAATAGATGACAACATCTTTGAATCGGACATTATCACCAAATGGAAAATGATTTGTTATAATAGAGATGGAGAGATGTTTGAATAGCGATGCCATTAGGTAATGTTGCTTAGCAGTGTGAGATATAGGTACAGTAATGTAAGATCTACCATTAGAATCTCATGATTGTAATAGCAGTAGGTGAGAACACTACAACGCAACATCATCCAGAATTAGCGCCATAATAAGCGAGAAAAATTTCCTCTTCAAGAAGGGGCACAAATGGGATGAAATGATTTGTATAACAAAGGTGGACCAACACCAAAGCGACATCATCGAATCACATAATATGGAGTAGCAGGAAGTTTTCATGTTCAAGAGGGATAAAGGAAAAGGATTTTGATTTGGTTATTGATTTTGCACAAGAAATTAGGAAAATAGACAATCACATCTATGAAATATAGGCTTAAAAAGAAACACGGCGATATATATGGCTTCCATGTATACTACTATTAGAAGAAGATTGGCCAAGGTAAAAATGTACTTTGTTGACTTCATAGGAACTATTTGAGAAACAATTTTATTAGCTCCTAATTCGGATATAGAAATAAGTGAATGATATATGCACCATCGGTATCCACTTCACGATGAAGCTGGTATAGGAGGTGTAAACGTCACGGTCGAGTCCACCATATTACAGAATATATGATGGCCATCGCTAGTGATGTTATGGGAGATAGAAGATATAACTTTGTAAGAAGCAGTTAGCAGTACACATGGGAATGCCAAAGTAGATGGTTGCATATCTAGGTTGGCATAAGAGTGGATAAAAGGTGTTAGCATGTAATAGTGACAAGGCTAACATAATTATCTGCGATTAAAACTAAAATCTCACTACTTTCAACCTTTTATTGTTTCTTTCTTATCGATTAGACCAACCGTTACGTATAATTTTCTTTTTGGAAGTAAGCACTTTTAACATAGAACTCTTTTGATGGAGCTAAATGCACAAAACAACCACATCTAATAGAGTCAATCAAAATGCACAAAAGCTTGATTACAAACCTTGCTTACTTGCGACCATCAGTCTTGAGTCATGCGTCCAAATGTTACAACGCTTCGTCAATGCCTACAAATCCGGATAAAATTAGGAAGTCCCCTTGAAATCGACATAGCTAGCTACCACTCGATTTGGCAAAACAGAAACTGATTTAGGTAGCATAAGCGGTGAGCTGACCAAGGAAATCTTTGGTTGATTCCGCGAGATCAAAATTTTAATTCTCCATACGATTTCTAGACATTTAAATACCAAAACAAAACTATCTCGTTGTCTGAGGACTAATTTTAGACTCTTAGCATTTGCAATACCACGGAGACTCCATTAACCTAAGCATCCATTACTCTTTAGTCCTTAAGATAAAACAATGGATTCCATCGAAAACGCCTAACATGAGGATTTTTTGTTGATTGAACAAAGCACGGGATGTGAAACATGCTAGCATCTTTTCCACTGAAACTGGAAATATTCGCGAGTCGCGAATTATCTCAAGTATTCGCGAGAGCAAAGCGGAGGTCCTTTTGCCCAGAATCCATTCATTCCAACTAATGTCGAACTTCTGAGGCGGCATAATACCCTATGGCTATTTATTTCAAGCGATTCGGCAAAGCAAATCATGGCCGAGTAAATAGCTGCCATGCTCTTGGAAGCGAGGGAAAATGCTTGAAGAAGAAGAGGTCGAGGCTGCGCCGCCGCCACACCCTCTGAAAGAATGGGGAACGGATGGCCAAAGGTTCTGAGAGCCCGAGAATGAAATTTTGGATGTGAGAGTTCTGACCCGGCCCGACCGGTTTGGGAAGCAGTCACCGGCCTTATCTTTAGGCATATCTTGCGGCATATCTTGGATATGCCCACAAACCCACATAAACGAAGGTTTGACCCCCTAGGGGCAACCCAAAAAACCCCATGACATAAATATTGCCCATATAAATACAAATTTGGCATCGGCCCACGTTGGGTTGTTTGCAAAGTGGTGAAAGACAATTAACTACAACTACCCCACCATCAATCGATGGACGCTATAATTTTACTCCATAATGGGGGCGGTGATTTTGTATAAGGGAAAATACCCGATGAGGTTTTAGTGAATACAACTACTTGAGGCGCCGCCAGCGATGTACCTGGCCCGGTGGAGCGGCGGTCGCGTCTGCTACTTCAGCCGCTTCGTCGTCTCGCCCTTCTTGGAGATGCGGATTGAAGCGAGATTATTTCAAAACGCAGTGGGGTATTTTCGCCGTCGCGTAATGGACGGAAGGTTCAAATTACTCTATTACATTACGCCACCAGCGGTTTTGCTCAAGAAGATCTGCGAAGTTGTTGCGAATCCAACTTCGTAGAATTTGGTTCGTTATGGAAAGTGGAACCCGGTGCTGTTGCCCGCTGAAGTGACAAATCTGGCAACATTGTTGCCTTGTCAATAAATAAATTCTTCTTTGCGTTTTGTCCGTAAATAATCTTTTCCTATCTGCGCTGCGTTAGGATCGCACCAGTTATAGAAAAGAAACAACCTCAAGAACAAAAGATGCGTTGTCGGATGCACGCGTAGGAGTTGCTCCCAAATCGACTCCTCATAGTGAGCGAGGGCAAAAGCATGAAATGGAAACTTGAGAGAAAAGTGGCGTCGCTCACAAATCACGAGCATAGTTACGGCATCTAAATCTCACACAATAATGCCATAATTTGAACCATGTGTAGAAATTGACTGGTCAATTAGCATCGATAGACACCTCACTCTAAAATAGAAGTTGATAAAAATAGTAATTTTTAAAAAAGTTTCTAAAAATAGTAACTTTCTGCTAGATATTCTAAAATATTGTGGGAGTGAGCTAATGAGCTTTGAATGGTCAACTAGCATGTATAAACATCTCCACCTAAAATAGAAATTGCTAAGGATAGTAAATTTTGAAAAGTTCCTAAAATAGTAACTTTTTGCTAGAATCTAAGGGAATCTTCACGAGGAACCACATAAAATCTAAGGAAATCTTAAGGAATCTCATAAAATCTAAAGGAATCTTGGAGAATCTATGGGAATTGGTAGAATCTCAAGGAATCTAAGAGAATTTTTATGTAATCTAAGGGAATCTAAGAGAAACTAAGGTAATCCTATAAAATTTAAGGGGGTGTTCGTATGCAGACTTCTAGACATTAGGGTGGTTTTTCATGAAAGTCGAGATCTAAAGATTTCTTTCAAGGTCTATCTCATTCCTAGACTTGTTGTTTCCATGAAAAACCAAACCTGGAATCTTTTTCTTGGCATGAACAGATCCTACAACGCAAATCTGAGCTGGGGGAGATACAAAATAAGAAATCAGGTCCAAAACCTGCACGCTCACAAATGTTGAATTAAATCTTTTCCAGGTTCTAAACCTCAACTTCTCAAGGTCAGGTCTTCAGGGGGACACGCCAGACTGCGGCCTAGCCTCGAGCAAACCTCGAGGTTTGAAGCACATGGGAAACAACCCTTAGAATATTACTGGCATAATATTCCCAGCATATTCAACCCTAGTTTGGTTTCAACCTATTGATAAAAGAATACGGCTGTGCTTTAAAATACGATTGTGGCTGTTGAGAAACAGAGGGCCATAATACCATTGTGGCTGTTGAAAGACATTTGCTCAGTTCCGGTGATTGTAGACATGGCGGAGGGTGGCGCGCCAACAAGCAAGCAGGAGAGAGTGGAGTCTCTGGGATGGCTAACGGAATCCTCTATCATGCCCAAGAAGCAAAAGGCTATCAGTGGTGTGGGCGTCTCGTCTATTGTGGAGCTGAAGGCACAACTTTATCAGACCCAGGAAGATGTTCGGCGTATACGAGATGGTGATGTTACTGTAGAAAAACATCGTGCCAAGAAGAAAGTGGATATTTTTGCTAAGAAGAATTCTGGGGTGGAGCACCGTGCAAATAGGTATCATACCTACTTTCAATTAATTTAGGTTTCCTCTTCAGTAGTACCCAATTGTTTGAATCTCAAGCGTGGACTCCCGTTATGAAAACTTTGTTCGCGCATGAAATTTTAGAGTTTTATCTCCGCAATTTGAAGCTTCCAGTTCATAACAGTGACAAATTGCACCTTAAGAGTAGAAGATGGCTCTGCAAAGAGCTAATACGCAGCACTTTGGAAGAAATTTGAGCTTTTGTAAAGGCTCGTAAAAAGGGAGAACTCTCTGACGAGGAAGAGAAGGAAAAGTATAGTGTGGATTTTCTACGTAAAGGATTTTTAGAGGATGAAGCTGTGAATCTGGATAGTGTACAAGTTGAACCAGAAACTGAAGATAAGGACACTTTTGATGATAAAAAGGCAGGCATAGGCTCGAATAAAGCTGGAGGTGTTCCAAGTTACAAAGAATTGGTCAGGTATGTGGCTTTCATCACCTTCAGAACGTGTCTATGCTTGTTATTGCATGTCTAAAACTCTATTGCTATTTATAGGGGACCAATTGTCCTAATCATGTAGAAACAATCAGCAGTTTTGAAGTATCATTAGGTTAGGGTTATGTTCCAGATGCAGATGGGAAATAAAGAGTTTTCAGGAGAATGAGATAGTTATTGTGGTGTTTATTAGTTGATTAGTATTTAAAGTCGTGCAATTTTAAGCAAAAGCTGAGATCTGTAGATCTGTAGAACAGTCAAACACTTCATAAGAAAGCCTCCGTTTTACAACAGTCTTGTAGCTCTATGCTTTCATTTTTGTAAATAGGCATGTCAACCATTAAAGAATTCGTACCAACACTACAAGGAGAATGTTGCCAGCGAAAAAACCATGCATTGTCATGTAGTCATCAAGTTCCAGATTATGAATGCATTGGCAGCCCAATGCTGCAAGGCCAAATGGTAGCAAATGTCATAACCTGCATTGGCATTGCAGTGATCAACTCAATAAAACGAATGCAAATATGTTGAGCATGATTGTTGCTAAACTGCATTTAAAGCTCACTTTGGGACATGTTTGACAATAAGTGCTATAGGGATGCTGCCATTGTTTATGATATGTCTTCTATCATGTATATAATCATTTTCAACTCTTGATTTTAAGGGAGGTAAACCGGGAAACAAATCAAGCAAGGGAGAAGGCTTCTATGTTAAAGCAACGCCGTCAACATGTAGCTGAAAAAAGCAGAGAAAAACTGCGTCAAGCATTTATGAAGAAACAGCTTGAAAGACTCAAAGCGATATCACAGAATTCTGACCACCCAATTAGTGATTCTAGGATAGATGGCAGAGTTGAAGCTGGCAATGCTCAACCCTCAAATTCGTAAACTGCGAGACAATACACAGGAAAGCATCATAATGAGCTTTTGAGATTATTGAGTTCAAGTCAAGTGATGGATACTCGTCCCTTATGTAAAATTGACCACTCAGTCAGTTCAAAATTATGACATCAAGTTCTGTAAATATCTGGCCAAATGGGTGTCTGGAAATGCCTAATAAGATGCGTTGCAATTTTAAATCTTTCTTGGTTGAAGACACCTATCCTGGGTGAGAGGTGTACCCATAGTAGGTACCCAGCAATCTGCAATCTTTCAGATTTGGTCTGAAGATGCTTCGAAGCAGAATTGGAGATTTAAACCAAACGTCAATGGTTGCAAAGATTAAGTTGTATTTTAGTATATACTCCAGAATTGTTTTTTAAAATTATAATGGAATAATGAACATTATTCAGCATGTATATTAAATTGACCAGATAAAATAGGTTGATACTGGATAAGTCTTCTCTTTCTTTGACAATGCTTGTTGATCCGATTATAGGTGCAGCAATAGATGCATTATGTAATGATGTAGGAAAATGGTTACAATTTTTGCCTTGTATGGCAGAGGAAAAATGCAGATATCAAATTTTTGTTGCAGTTGCCAGTTGAAGTTTTTTGAGGAGTTGAGTAGACGTTATGGCTCAGCTACCAGCTAATAAGATTTGCCATTCACATTACCTCTCCGGCAGCTCAGTTTGAATGATAGCAAGGCCGATATAGCCCAGTTTCAAAATTTGCTCTCGTTTATCTTTTTAGCGTTTTAGTTTTCACTGACAGCAGAGCCATCACCAAACTGGAACTGGCTTCATCTTCTGCTGGTTGGATCAAGCTGTTGAAGAACTCCCCCTGTAATTACAAAACTTGGAGCCAATGAGAATCTTCAATAGATGGAAGCATCGTCACTCTTCTAGGCACAAGCACAAGCATCTTGTAGCCAATATAGAGAGAATGCCAGGAATCTTGCCTGCAACGAGGCAAGTCTCTGGCTTTGTGATTTTTCAGACAGCCAAAAAGGAAGACAATGAGCTTACGCTTGCAATATTAGAAGATTGGAATCTAGCATCGTGTCAGGATCAGAATTGAATATATGTTTTTTATTCCAGACAATCAGACTTTGCCTTTAGTGTTTCCATATTTGCAATGAATTTCCATCCTTTTGTAATCATGATTTATTTATATCAGGTTCTTGGCCAGATTTGTGAAAGATGTATGACTGACTGTAATCTGCAAAATGGTGCTTGTTAGCCAGCTTTGTGCATCGTGATAAAAAATCGAACTGTTTATGCAAAACTATTGTCACTCGGTACTTTGCTTTGTGGGTTCTCTGCTCCAATTCAAAACTGCAATTATGCAGAGATATTGTGTTTTATATGAATTAGATTCGGTTACTTTTGAAGGAGCATTATGTTATTACTATCTATTTAAATTTAGTTTTCTTGGCAAGTAGAATTTTTTTTTTTAATTTATTTTTTATTTTATTTTTATTTTTTATTTTTTATTTTTATTTTTATTTTTATTTTTATTTTTATTTTTATTTTTATTTTTATTTTATTTTGACCTTACGCCCGACCTAACCAAAGCGTGCAACCCTCCTTCACAATTCTAGGCTATCCATTAGCCTATACATGTCAGCGAGAATCACGATGTGGCATGGTCTAAGTAAGATCTTGGTTGCGGATCGGCCAGCTATTAAAATTAGAAAAGCTGAGAAAAATCTGAGGCCGAGGAGATGGAGCCAGCCGTAATCTCTCGACTCGGGCATTACCTTTTCTTTCGGCGTCAGTTTGCTTCTACCCTAGGTTTGCGTAGAAACGATTCATTAGGTAGGTACGCTTCTTTGTGAGATATAGCACGAATCACGCTTACTTCTTTGTGAGATATAGCTGAATAAAACCCAATCCGGGTTAGTTTTTTGTCTTCGGTGGCTAATGCGTAGGTATTTGGCGAGGTAGCATTCTCTGAATCTATTGCTCGCGCCATATTTTACGCATCGCTTTAGAATACATATTTTGGCATTTGCTCTTTTACATTTTTCTCTCTTATGAAGTTAAACTTCGTCGGCATGCTCCACGCCTTCCTCGCCTTTTCGGACTTCGAACACGTAAGTAGATACGCTAGAAACAAAAGAGGATAAAATATTAAGTGAGTTTAGGTTGCTCTAGGCTTTGATCTACAAACTAATACCGGAGATCTGAGGTCGCGAGATAACTATCCTCTGCATCGGGCCGTTTTCTCCTCCTATTGAGTCTTCTCGTTTTATTTTTGTAGGGCAAAAGTTTAGACAAAACTTTGGTTCCGCAAATCGTGTCAGTCTCGCGGTATTGGGCGATTCGGGTCTTATCCGTGTCGTTGTGTTCATCAATCTTGACTATGGTCCCTGCATTAATTTATTGGAAGAGCTTCTTCAATCGGTACCTGCGATATTGCTTTAGCAATAGTCATACTATCAAAGACACATTACAATGAGTCTATTTTTCACATTTGCCCAATAGTATCGCCCACTAACCGGATGGATTAGCTCTTCCGCGATTTAAAGCGGCTAAATCAACACAAGCATTTAAGGGGAAATAAAGTTACGATGTTGTTTGCATCGCCTTTCTGCATCACGTGAAGAGAGCATAGCTAGCATTACCGTCCATTTGTCGATCAAACATCTTTAAGCGGTTGATGTATCCACATTTTGAGTGCAAGTCAATGAAGTAGCATTACCTTCCAGCGGGTACGAGTCCTTCCAACGCCAAATCACGGATTCTACATGTATTGCTAAAGTACGTTATCTGAATCTTGCACAAAGTTGAATATCTCTGTTCGACTTTATAAACTACGTACAATCTTCTTTTGCTTGTTGGAAAAGGGCAATAGCCTCCCTAGAATGTCAAAGCATTATGCTCAAAGTAATCAAGCACCATGTTTGTATCCTCAAAATTTGCTACACTTAGTATAGTGGAGCCAATATAGTATTCCACAATAAAATCTTTATATAGCATCTACTTGATAAAGTGAGCATGCATGGCTACGTACTTTTGTCAAATGCATTTTTGTAAATTTTGAATGTACTAGATTGTAGGATCTTTAAACTCGGGGCGGCATGACATCTTGCATCCTTGACGGACTATCAAAATATAAAGATTATTTGTCTTTTTTGATGGTGGGTATTTATCTTATTGCCTTGATGGTAATAATGCAATGTACTATGCTATATCTAAACAAGTTGGATTGCACGAGGTAAAAACTTGATGTTCAAGAGAAGATGCATAATATCGAGATGTCGCCGCGGCTTTTTTCTTGCAACCGCCTTATATTCTTAGGCTTTCTTGCAAGCATCTCATGATAACCGGAAGCCAATCTAGAAGCCGAGGGTTGGTATTTTACTCCAAGGATGCAATGCAAGGTCCGCTTTTGTTTTAATCAAAGTCTTCCATTATTTTGTTTGAGTTAGGCCGAACCCTAGCATATCTTTCATGTTCTTCTTTTTTGTGCTCTTAGTCCATCCTTTTAAAGAGTGTCTAATACAACAAATTTGTTCAGTTTGACATCAGCGGTTATCATAAGCAATCCCAAAAATTGTTTTGAATGGTTATGGAATACTGATTATGGAAACTACGATATGAGAACTCTTCTGGTAAGGTAGCTTATCAAAGTGGCTTTTTAGAAGATCATGTTTGGTGACAAGAATGTTTTTGGAAATTTAAATGAGAATCTTGCCTCACCATTACATCTATGATGCATCATAAAATCGCGGCGGAGCAGTGTTCCCTTGCCCATTTTCTTAAAGACAATGGTAATATCGTCCGCTTTTAAAACAGAAATGGCTTTGAATATCAATGTTGTGTATTGCTCACAAATTTGTTGGGCTTATAACAATATTATCAATCTCTTATGATGCATTATGTTCTTTTTGTCATGAGGATCAGCGGCATTTTGCATCTCTAGAAGTATTTGAGAGTCCATGTTGGAGCGTGCGTAATGCTGCTATCTTACGTGAGAGCAAAAAAGGTGTTGGGAGTGTGAAATATCCATCCTAGAATGGGATGCGCAAAACTAAAAGCGGCCAACTCTGCTTGAAGAGTTGTAGCGACGCTTTCGATTATGATGCGCCATAGAAGTGAATGTGTGTTGAGCGATTCAGTTATCTCACAAATCCGGCTTTTGGTAGACTTTGAAATATTTGTTGATTCTGAGGAAATCTATCTAACCAAAGTTTTGGAGTTAGAAACTTGTGTGATTGATAACTAAATTTTCTTGTAGCTTCAGCTATAAATCAAGCCTATTCTCGCGTATTTTTCTTCATAGAAGTCCTCTTAAGGGCCTCTATAATGAACGTATTTGGATTCACCTCTTCTAAGCACAGCCAACAATAATGGAAACTTGATCTTATGGATGAAGATCAATAGGCTTGTTTGAATCAATATAGAATTGATATTTGGAAGGGACCTCACAAAGAATGGACTTTCCACCCTTTCTGCAATCTTTTACAACTAGTATAAGCAATAGAATTAGAGGAACATCAACTACATGGGCATAGCGGACCCATAAGCTGGTCGCTGTTGCTAAAATCGGCCCGAGCCGCGAAACTGGCGAACCACATGTGGCATACATCTGCTAACAAAAGCGATTTGTTCAAATCCGCTTTCTCGATCTTTGAATGTAATTCTCTGCACAGTCTAAGACTCCATTAAATACGGCTATGTAACAAAAAGAGTGCAAACTTCCTTCTAGCCCTTTGAGGTTTGCCTTGCCTATAGCACCTATATTACCACAAGACACAAGCAGGATCTAGGATCACGGAGGCACATCCTCCGAGAAATTTGCATCTCATCAAAATAGCTCAATGCTTTCTACTTGAGACTCATGTTGCACTTGTTTTTGTAATAAATGCAGTCAATTAACAACAATATGTGCTTTTGCATTTTGGACCCACATCGAGCATCGCGTGATTTGTCCACTAAACAATATGTATATGAGGGTAATGGGGCGTAATTCATTCGATTTGAGATAATTTGTTAAAATTAACAGGTATTGGCGACGCTACTATCAACAAACGCCAAGAAGATAATTACTGCTGTTAGATGTGCAGCACGATGTTTGCCGTATTAGTTTGTGAACATGGCATACTCCAAGTTCTATGGCGTGGCATTTCAACAGGCATAAGAAGATAATTACCTTTGACGAATGTGCTTCAATCCATTTACGCAAATGTAGTTGTAGAGACCCCTTGGCATGCTCAGTTCTATCTTGTCGGCATTTTACGCAGGTGATACTAATAATGCCCTCTCTGCGGTGGCCACAACTTGTGGCATTATCTAGACACATTATCTATGTAAGGAACCTAATGATTGATTGAAGCAAATTCTAGACACGGTATTACCCGCGATGAAATAAAGAGTCCATCATGCTTGCGCCCGGTCACCGATCTTGCTCATTTTTATCGCGATGCGATTGATGAATCCTTCTCTTGTATGAAGAAAATGATCAGGTACGTGGGAGGGTTGTAGTGAGCGAGTTTTGTCGATACTATGTCTCTATCAATCGTGCATTTAAAACCACACTTAAAGGCTTACGTCCATGTTGCGGAGCTTACCAATACATGTCAACAGGATGACTGCAAGATTTTCTGATATCATCCAACTTCTACAATATGTGCATGGATCCATTTCCTAGTCAATACTCCACAGATTTACACAAACAGCGCTTTTCACGGCCATGTTTTGCATTTGCTTAAATAGTTTGTTATGTACGACTAACGCTGCCATGGCAAAATGTTTAAACAATTTTATCTAATGACTATTAGCGATTATTGGTAAGATATTTTAAAAGGAAATGGTATTTATGAGGCAACAACACTTTAAGGGGTGGACTTGTTATTGTGGCCACAACTTTTAGGAGTGAATGTATCCGGCTTGGGATGGTGTAGTTTATCAACATTATGGCTATGCAATTCCTAGAAGGTCAATATGAATTTAGCGGGGGCATATGAAAATATAGAGTCGCGGATAAGTATCTCACGTGCATTGCTAATGATTATACCGATGGTACATGCAAAATGGCGGGAGGCAGTCAAATCCACTCCTAACAAATGTAGATGCAATCCCACCACCGCGATTAGGGGCCGGTTCAAATCCTCCAACAAATGTGGATGCAAAAGAAGCAAGCACTATTTCATAACATTAAATAGCACAAATTTGAATCGGCTAAGCTTTTATATTATGCAACAAGTGTAGATGCAAAAGAAGGAAGCGCTATTTCATAACATTTAATAGCACAAATTTGAACCATCTAACCTTTCATACTTTGCTCAATATTTTGCACATTATGTACACATTGGGTACGTTGCTATTTGAGTGCAATAATTGCGTTATTGCATAGGAAAGTTGCATTTGATGAATATGCAAGATTTAGTATACCTAATAGCATTCAATTTCAAATCACAAAGAAATTTGATAATGCAAACAAGAAAGAGAAATTTCAAGAAAGAAGTTAAATTCAAGCATGAAGTCATGAAGTCCTCATTGGTATCATTTATGGGAGCAAAAATTGTAGTAAGTTGCATGTGATAAACTCTTCATGGACATAGACAAAACCCTAACATGCAATGCTATGCCACCATTGTTTGGCATTAAGTCCAGGACACATGAACTGCAGTATAACAAAAGATGTTTCTCAAGACACACATATTTCATTCTATTCAGAAAGCTCAAGCATGCTCTCAGAGAATGTTATTACACATTTCAAAAATATAATCGCGAATACCATCACTTGGAAGAAGGCAAACAGACAAACTAAATTATTATATCCAAAATTTCATGTGAACGCTTGGAAATGAAGGAAACTCTAGCTTGTTGCTATTTGAAGTCTTTTATGTACGAGTTCCAAAAATTCTAACATAGAAGTCCTATCATATCCGTCAGACCAATCATAGACATATCCCACTCTCAAGCTGTTTAGGTTGGAAAAGTAACAAGAAGATTTTACTGTGAAGAAGTTTGTGGTCTACCTTACTAGAATCAACATCAATTCAAGCATTAGAGATAATAAAAAGTTGAATGAGTAAAATTTCAATTGAATCTTGTAAGCAACCATGTCTTCTGCTACTGGATTCATCATCTACATGCTTCAATCTACAATCCTGACTTACTCTTGAATTCTCAATTCTCAAACGTGGTATAACTTCCAGAGTCTTGCGTCAACGTTTCCATATGGTTGTTGCTATTGTTCATGCAACATGCTTTCTCTAGCTATTCACTTCTTCCATCTCAACATATAAATGTCCTAATTGTGAATCTTGTACATGTTGAGGAAGAAATGGTTGCATATCATCGCTTTTAGAAGAAACCAAATGCAAGAACTACAAATGCAATCGAAAACATATAAGCCTTTACAACACCACCAAAAAGGGCTACAACAACCACATACCACCCTGCCCTTCTAAAACTTACACCACCACCAAAAAGGGCTACAACAACCTTATATCCTGCCCTTCTAAAACTAGAAAATACTGGTACCTTAAACGCAGGGGCATCATCCAAACCAATCTATTTGACCTAATTAGGCTTTGAAATGGTTTGAAAAATATGTAAATGATATTTCAATTATCGTTTGGTATCCTACTCAACTCAATTTATATTACTTTGCCCTAAATTTCCGCCGCCTCTATTTTGCATGGCCTGCATTGCCTTTGCTAGTTATTTTTTATTTTATGCGTTGCACAAGCGAATTATGGACTACTGGAAGCAATTTGAGGCTGTCCACATTGCAGCCAGGCGGGATTTTTATTGCCGTGGAGGAGATCTTAAAATCGTCAGTTTCATCTACGATCATAAAAATTCCCGAGGAAATTCGGTTGTTCTGTAAACCTTTGGAAGTTATGGTAGCCCTGGCAAAATCGCGGAGGCTCAACTCCATTATGATTAAAGCGGTGGTCTTCACGCATTCCTAAAGAGGGATTCTGAGAGGAAAATCCCATTTTGTTGTTTTTATTCAACTATGCGGAACATCAAAGCCATCCGGTTTTTCTAAATGGCTCTGCTCACGGGAAAAGCGGATAAGAATGGGCGGATAAGAACTTCAAAATGGACAGCATATAAGAATGGGCTTGAATGGGCGCCGGAATGATTTTCAAATGCTTGGGGATCACGTTGTTCTTGGCAAAACTCTTAGTTGTCCTCTCCTATCATGAGAATTGAACTAAGGCCTCTTGAATGAGTACGTTAAATTCTGCATGCGAGCACTTGTAAGCGATCGTATCTTCAAACGTGCGTCCTACTTGCCATAGAGTATGTTTTTCCTCAATGGTTATTTGCAAAATAAAAGGCTGGCTCGATTATTCGAAGCCACGGTATACGAGCCAATCTAATTTTAAGGATTCTAATATACGTGGCTATCAAAGCAGGATCTATACATGATGATCAATGTATCGGATATGTACAACTTATAGATACAAACATAAATGACTTTTACTTTGTACGAAGAAGGATTGGCAGAATCTCAATAAAAGCGAAATAGCGATGCTTCTTTCGAACCACTTTCTCCAGCGAGCATACGGTTTTTCTGTTTGGCATTTTGAAGCCTGAATCGCGCGAACAAACACTTGGCCTTGAAGTGTAACTAAAACTAAACTTATTCACGAAGGCGATGTTTCCTTGTACTCGTTAGTACCTCACCCATGCTTGTTCCCATGCGCCGAGACGTTGATATTAATGAGGCCATGGCTGCCGCTGCCTTTGAAAGTTTGCGAAATGCTTGGAGCGGCTTGTCTAGGGAGCTTGTAAACAAGGTAATGGTCGGTATGTATATAATTTAAGACTTAAAGCGGGGATAAAGTAAATATCTGGCAGTATACATCTGAATACCGATGAGTTACCGAAAATATACTGCTCAATAGCCTTGGTAGCATGAAGCGACTGCTTGGTAGGCGGCTAATGGAGCAATGCCATTTTAAAGATGTGCTTAACAAACAAGATAGTATATATTTTGGCTCCTCCGGGTACGTTTGGAGTTCTACAAACAAGAGGTGTCATCAAACAAAAGACATCGTGAGCCCAAAGATCTAACATTTGATAATTGCCTTTTTGAGAAAAATGGCATGCGATATGATTGTTCATCTTATAGCTAGCAGGATTTAAAGTCAAAAGACCGGCTGACATAATAATGCGTGAACTATATCGAGTAGAGAGGAGTCAAGGGCGAGGGCTTCACAATAGAGAGAGACAATTGATGAGCACGACCGATGAGGATTTTCTTGAAAGAAGGGATTAGTTGGCCGAAGAGATATAGTCAGCAAAAAGACAGGTGTAAAGTTTCGAACAAAAGTTCATCTTGGGATTCACAGATTGGTGAGTGAAAGTAAAGAGAGCTAGAGTTGAAGGACCGTAGATAAAGTTAATGTTCCTCATTCTTGAGAGAAATTTAAAGTGATGATATTTTTTGATTGAGGATTATGAGTAGTGATTCGGTAAAGGTATAGAATCCTTATGTAGCGGCAATGATGAGCCCTTAGAATCCTTAAGTAGCAGCGGTGATGGTCGATGATAATGATTGTGTTGAGGTTGGCGTGGGCCGAAGCCACGAAACTTTTTACACCCGGTAGAACACATTCTTAGCTCTCTCGGTTTATCATCGAGGTTCGCGGGCCCATTTGGCATCAACATTGGAAGTGGCTCTTGGTTCCCAAAGGCATTGTGCAGTGAGAAATCACGGTAATATAATGGATTTGCATGTGTGACATTGATATCTTAGCGAAGAGGTGATGTTTTATCCCCTTATAGAGTCAGTTGGGGTTTTCCGGTGAAGTTAAGGAAGCGAGATAAACCATTTGTCCTTTTTGCATTCTTGATGTTTTAAAGTCGTTAACGCTTGCTTTATGGTTTCTACCTATGGTTGATTTCAGAAAATGTGAAACTTAGCATTTTTTGGAGATTGTAAAGAGTACATCAACATCGCGTGCTTCTATGAAATTGAGAGGTACTAAGGCATAGGAGTGTTGCAAGAATTAATGAGCATTGCATTGATATCGCGAAGAAAGACCCACAAGGTGGGTTAGCGAGGAACTCATATGTTTCATTTAGTTTATTGTCATGAAGGTTTATGAAGTAGAATTAAGGAAAAGTCCCGGAAATAAGGCTCATGGAAGATGTCCATATCTTAAAAAGTAAAAAGTTTATTGCATCTCTTGGGAACTATGGATATAGAAAAATTTGGTTGTGGTTGGCAAAATGCAAATGATCCGTCGTGAGATGTTGTGGATTCTTCACTTATCAATCTTTCCTTCATAGCGCCAAGCGAGAACATCCCTTGGCATTACTTTTAAAGGACTCTATTGTAATATTTGATGAGGCTCACAACTTAGTGGAGGCAGTCCTCAAATATTTATAGTTATCGGGTGTCAAATATTTTAGCTCGAGAATCAGTAAACCAGCATTGTGCATAAGGTATGTTTCTTGTTTGTTATCTTTTGTGATGACAAGTTATTATTATATGTGACATTTATATAAGCAAGCAATCAAGTGTGAAGGAAATAGAATGTGAAAATCTTTGCATGAAATACGTGAACCAAAGAAAGCCCATTCATATGATGTGAAATTTGTTGAGTCATTTAGAGCTTGAATATCCTTTTAGTGTTTAAGAATGCGATATATCGAGACATGGTGGAGACTATCTTTGCAATCCTACCTATTAGATATAAAGATGTCACGTCACGAGTGCAAAATACAGTAAGAGCATTCGCCCCAGTCCAATTTTAAAGTACAAGTTGGATTAAGGATTGTTTATTTGCTATTCATGGGGGCTTTGGGAGATCCCAAGGCTCTTCATCAATTTCTCAAGTACAACGAGATCAAGGCATAAATAATGAAAGGAAGGTTTCAAATGTCGCCAGAATAGTGTATGACCATGATGGGCAAATATCATTAATATATTGACTTTCGGCAAGCCTCTTATAGAGTTGGAATCAATTTACAGGATCTTCTGAGCCATAAAGTTACCAAGTTCTTGAAACATTTTTCAAGTTACCAAGTTTTCTCATTTTGATCAACAAGCGATGATGCCTTTGGTAGCATGCTAAATATTTTGTTGTTGTTTTAGAAATCAATCAAAATCGTTTTTTAAGTTTTATACACTAATTCCTGAAATGCCCTTGTGTTTTTGCATCAATTGCAGATGCCCATGAAGGCCAAAACACAAAACATTTCAAGAAACACAAATGCCTCGTCTACAAATTACAAAGGTGAAATAATGCTCTTAGATGTGTGCAAAATTTCCAGCCAGAAGGAACTATATTCTTTAACTATTTTTGCACAAAATTTCAATGTCTCTATAAAGGATTTAAAGCTCTAAATTATACCTCATATTATTGCATTGTGCCAATTGTAAAATTTGTATTGTTTTAAACAAAGTTTTGAAATGATTTTGCAAGTGTATTTTTAGTATTTACAAATGGTGCAGTACATTGTATTATTTTTGCATGTTTTTGCTTATAGTCAAAGCATGTATTTAATTTGTTGTATAGGTATCTTTGGGAAGAATTGGACATGTGTCCATGTCAAACAGAGATGATGGTCTAAGTTATGGAGGCTTTTAACTTGTGGTGGAGTAGCAACAAATGAAGCTTACACGATCCTTTGTTTCTAGATGGCAATAAGGCTGGCTCTTCAATGGTAAAAGGGTGTGTATGTTTTTTTTTTCATTTTCTTTTTGATTTTCCTTTCCGTTGCTCATGCCGTTCTTTATGTTCACGACCTCGTGGTTTATGGGACCTTGTTTTTTCCTAGTTTTGGTCGAAATCTAGAAAGCCAATAATCTATAATCTCTGGCAGTTGGATAATGAGATTAAATTATAATTTAACAAAAACTATACATTGGATGGTATCGAACTTAGAGACATAGTTGTTCTAGGACTAATGTATTACCACTAGACAAAAGGCCCAACCCAGATGGAGTCCGGTATGTGGTTATTAGGTCCAAAGCATGTCCCATGTGCGTATAAATATGCGCAACGTATTGCTGTCGCATGGCAAAATTGGGTCTTGGAAACCAAGGTCCACATGAAAAATGAGTCTTTTTTACTTTATGGCCATTTTGGCTAAAAAAAGTAAAAAAGATCATGCCTAAACTTTATCGCTATGAACTACATATTTAGCACTTTTGCACAAATGCCTGTCCATGTTTTCGTGCATTTTGAGGCTATCCACGTTGCAACTAGGTAGGTTTTTTTTATCACATGAATGCCTTGATAACCCTTTGATTTTGCCGATGGCTGTGAAAATTCAAGAAAATTAGAGTTCATTATTTGGAGCGGCTTCAACAAGCAAGAACATCACTCTCTTGCTTTTTAAATCTTTTTCTGTTACTCATCCATCTTAGACAACAAACCGATTTGCTACACAAATTAGAGTTTCCACAAGCATTTCTTGTAGTGGCATCGATTGCAAGGATCAGATATTCCCAAATGGTCGAACCTGCTATGTTACTTAGTATTCCTTTCTTCCTTCCGATATGGGAGCACTCTGAGGGGACCTGGCTTGCATATGTATGTGTATGGAGTTGATCTCGCAAATGGACTTGAGGTTTATGGTTACCTTTGCAAGATGAGATTCAAGAGGCCATTGAGAAAATGTCTTAGGCTGAGTGGAAATTTATGTGTCTAATACTTATGCAAAGCAAAGTGAGAGCTATGTAGACATGCTTTCATTCGAGCGATCCAATAATTGCAACCATTATGCAGGATGCACATGATATGCAATGGAAAACTATTCGTAAGTCTGCATAGAAACTGCAATTGCAGCATATGTCCATGGCGACATGTTAAGCAGGTAAAGTAAATTCAACTGTTTCTTTCATTTGTTTATATTCAGAGACCTCATATAGATGACTGTATACGCATATAGATCTCTAGGATTCCTATAACGCGGCATATATACTTTCTAGGGCTGGTGAAGAGGTCTTGAAAGCCCTAGATGACAATCTAGCAGTTTCATCAATGACCTCGACATCTTTGCAGGAACTTTGTATTACCAATAATTGTTGGCAGGCATTAGAAGGTATCGTCTGTGTTTATACTGCATTTTTCTAGCCATAGGCTATCAAGGTCTTATAGTCTATAATCTCTTACTCCTTACACAAATCAGCCACCTGGATGCAGATGAACATACTGACACATGAGCTAGGAGCACTCATGAATTTTGTACTTGCCACTCTTTCAATAACATACTATTTCAAATATATGTAACTTTCCTGCTTAATTCTAAAGTTTTCACATGTTCATATATGAACTATTAGTCAACAATATATTTTCACATTTTAAACACTCGGCACAAATCCATACCACAAGATCATGTTCGATGCACATGAGGATGTTCATTGCCATTTCACATTACAAATTACAGCGGCAAAAGAACATTATCAAAACATGTAATTTCTATAAAAAGTAATCAAACGTGCTTTTGACTAGTTATTTTTATTTTATATTTGTATATAAGCATAAGAGGAATAAAATAGCAACGGAAGGATAGGAGTAAGCAGGTTCCATCTTAATACTTAATCATGATGGTATTTGACTCTAGAATATCTTGAATATATGGCCCTTAGTTAAAATTTTGGGGTAAAATAGGAACTGTGGCATTTTGTATGGTAGCATAAGTTTGAATGCAAAAAAGCAAGTAGTCTTGAAGCATGCCAGAATTAAACGGAGAGATCTAGGGTCTAGAAATCTTCTGGCACTTCAACTCGGGGAACTCGAATGGTAGAGACTAGCAGGCAATCACCCTTTATGACCAAATTTTACCCAGAAAGCATTTATTGATAGTAAGAGTGTTCGGACGGAGGGTCTGATAGCAGCAACTCTGAAAATGGTTTAGCACTTCACATAGAAACAAATAGGGAGCTATTGTGGTGTGAGAACTCAGTTAGATTTGAAGCCTTACAAATGGCTCCACGAGGAGGCAGAGCATGGAATGATAAGCGTGGATATAATGACGGTGGCAATAGTTATGCTGCTAAAAGAGGTGGGGGCTTCAATAGGAGATCTGTTGGATATCACAGGGATAGTACATGCCTGGAGCAATACGTCTTTGAAACGCAATTGAATGAAGATGTTGAATCGGAAGATGATGAACTTCAGCTATGCCCTTGGGCTAAAACTTTCTAATACGAAAAATCCAGCAAGAAAAAAGAGTCTATAAACATACATGGAGCTGTGATCTAAAAATGTTCTGCATAAAATAAAATCTATGGGTGCTACAGAGGTTTGTGTGGATTGTGTTCTTCCATTGATAAATGCAAAAAGGTTAAGTTATTTAAACTGGAAAAAGGGTACAACCAAGGTTACAATAAGATCAGGCCATTGGCCACTAAGATAAGTAGTTCTATATCTGTACAATAACATAGTTTTAGCAAATGAGTATGAATCTATAGAGATATAAATTATTTGAGAAAGTAGTCCAGATAGGGGCGTACTAGAAGCATGCATCTATAGCAAGACTACGCCTATATAGCAAGACTACGCCTAAATACAGTGTCTTTGTTTCTTTTATTGTCTTAGTAAAGCTTATATGCATCAAGAGCAAAAAGGTACAATGGGTAAAGGGCGAAGAGCCAAGAAATACCCATAGTACCCTTTGGCCCTCGTGGGATTATCAAGTCTATTGCTAATTTCTACCTGGTTGGCTGCAGGTACGTGGTATTTTTTTTTTCATTGTGCTGATTTTGCTGTTATGATATATCTATGCTCAACGGACTACTTGGATCAAAGGCAAAAGTATGAAGAAGAGGATTTTTTGCTCTAAATGATGGTTAATCTATACGGTTTATGTTTGGATACATTCTAGAAATGTAGTATGTTTTAAATAGGATGAAAAGCAAAACATATAGCACTATATGCCTGAGTAGAACAATGTTTCTTTCTTTATGTCTACCTGATGAATGGCATGAAGATTTCAGGAATATGCAAAGACATGTCAGTCTACAAAATGTAAGAATGGGATTACTCATTATTTTTGTGGTAAAATATAAGAGATTTTTTTACCAAATGCTGTAAAGACCAAACATGGTTTAAAAAAGGAAAACTTTTATATCTAAGCTGAAAGGAAGAACTTTAAGTTACTATCAGTATGAAATTGAATAACTAATTTATTTTACAAAATGTTATAGATAGTAGTTTGAATAAGGATGATGGAAAATGCAGAGTTAATCTAAGTCCCATTATTGTAGTAAGTTTGTAGGGACTGGAAATATCTCCCTAAAAAAAAAATTCTTGGCTTAGAAAAAAGCAACATAGGATATGTGGCACAATCCTGTGTATACTGGATCTGAGTACAATCTAGAGTTTGTACTGCTTGTCTGGAATAAAGTATTTGGCCCTCTTGGATATGGTAGCAGCAAGATTGCATTTCCAAGTTATGCTGTTCAAACATTAGTCAACTGCATAAAGAACCCTAAAGTGCATATGCTATTCCTGGAAAGGGAAGCTGCAAGGAAACTAGATGAACTATCAGCCATCTCTCATTTGGATTTCAATGATTGACTGGAGCTTATACCTAGCATTAACAAAACTGGTGCTGAATGGGAGGATGCCATCAAGATAATTGAAGAGATCTATGAAGCCCTACAATTCAAGATATACAACTGGACCATGGAAGAGGATCAAGCTAAAAGAGTATTTCTATTCTATTCTTAGGTGTGGTAGCTTGGGAAAAGGCCAATAAAAATAAGAACTCATGCCTTGGCACTATTGAAAAGCAAAAAGAGATACAAGGAAAGTGGTGGAAAAATGGAAGAAGACACTTTCGGGAAGTCTTTACTTTCAGATGAAGACAGAAAGACTATGAACACCAAAGCAGCAAATGGAAAAGCTGAGGATGATAATGAATTCGATTTCACTTTACATAATTGCCACCTCTTTCCTATCATACCTAAAAGACTTGTTGAGGGACATGCCTTATTCTGTAATTCAGGAATATGGCGAACAAAAAACTTTGGGGCCTTAGCCCCTATAAGTAGAACCTCATGGTTAATGCTTGGGGATATTACACCAGAATAGGAAAGAGCTGCAAAAGTAGCAGCAGACAAAATGGACAAAATGATACACAAGGAAAATAAATTAAAGGTAGACCATGGATTTTTTGATAAAACATGTCCTAAAGATGACCGCATCTATCTAAGGCAAAAAGGACATATGGCCTACTCTACAATACCTAGGGATGCCTTCTATTTGAAGAGAGTTTGGAGGGCCATGTGCCCTTACTTTAAATGTGGATACGGGCCTATATTTAAGGGGAATTCTTGCAAAGACAATATGACGTGGCTAGACCATGCGATCAGGTATATATCCAACAACTTGGACAATATCTTCCTGGACATGACAATGGTGGCACAAATGGTGTTAATGAGGAAATTCCTGGAAACGATATGAAGGGATGGGATTGTGGCCTATATATCTTATCTAGAAGTGAGAAAGACTTTGATCAAAATGACCTTGATGCTGGCTAATGACCCATGGGCATACTTTAAATTAAGCCTTCCTCATGACAAGGTGGCAGTTATATGTGAAATAAGTATCAAACCAGTTACCTTTATGCGTAATCTGGAGGCTGGATCTAGTAATAACTTTAACAAGAAAGGTAAATCCAACAAAGGAAAAACTGGAACTATTGTAGCAGGGAAGGGGTATACTCCCCCGTGTATTAATGTTGCACCCAACAAGAGGTATTCAAGTATTGCAGAAAATTCTGTCATTGAAAATGTAGGGACACCAAGCACAATGGAGAAATCTGTAACCAAGCAAGGAGGGGAGAAAGGGCATCTGGTGGCAGATGGAGTGGTGCAGAACCTCAACTATGAAGTAGAGGTATGATTTTATTCATAAATGGTAAAATTCGATTTATATGCTTTAAGTAGAACAGGATAAATAATTCTGTTTTGGCATGTTTTATTAAATATTTGGAGGGCCTTCCTCCTCCTACAAAAGATTGTCTTTCCTTTCTAAGTATCGAAAGGCACGAATGACATTAAGAAGCTAGCATGCCATATGTCTATGCTCAGCTGAAAAGATCCATGGAACAATCTATAAGAGACAAAGATATACTTTTCTTTAGCTGATGATAACGCCCCTAATTCTTGATGTTTATATCTTTATGAAATCAAAATCAAACTTCCTCCATCAAAGAAAACACCCATACTACTGGTGGATCTTTTAGTATCAACGTCACCATCCCAATCTGCATCTGAATATACTAGCAACTTGTGCCCACCATAAAGTACTAAACCATAATCAATAGTACCTTTCAAGTACTGAAGAACTTGCTTAGCAGCTTGTCAGTGTTGAGAACTTGGTTCAGACATGAACCTACTAAGATATCTTGTTGCAAAAGCAATATCTGGTCTACTATTCAATGGAAGGTACATCAATGCTCCAATAAAGCTTTGATATGGTGTCTTCAACATTAATTTCATACTTCCCTTGCATCTTAGGCCACATTTGCGTTGATAAGACAATACCTAATATAATTGGTGTTGCCACAGGTTGGCAAGTTTGTGTTCTAAAATTTTGCAATCCATCATCACACCTTCCACTATAAAGACAATCATATGCTAGTGAAGTCATAAAATGTTGTGATTTAAAAAATTGATCTAGGCATGCATACCATTGTCTCGCAGCTTGCTTCAACCCGTACAATAATGTCTTAAATACACAAACCTTGTTTTCTCACCCTTGAACATTGTATCCTTCGAGTTGCCTCATGTAGATCACTTCTTCAAGATCTCCATTGAAAAATGTTGAATTTACATCCATTGTTTATGCAATCAAATTGAATTCTACTGCCATAGCAAGAAGAACTTTTACTGTGGGTCCCATAGGCCAATTGATCTCCGTGGACGATAAAAACTCTATTCTATTCTATTCTATTTACTGTACTCAATCCCTTTAATCTGTGAGAAACCTTCAGCAACAAGCCTAGCTTTGTACTTCTCCACCTTGCTATCAGGATCAAGTTTCTGCACCATAACTCACTTACAACCAATCACATGAGCATCTAGAGGAGAAGCTACCAATATCTAAGTCTTGTCCTCCGACAAAATTGTATATTCTACATCAGTTGCGTCTCACCATTTAGTAGCATCCTTTGACTTCATTGTCTCCAATAATGTTTAAATTGAAACACACTTATTTAAGAAGTTCGTTCAGAAGATTCCTTTAAAAAAATTGGCACTCTAAAATTCCTCCAAAATTGAGGTCACGATTGTTTTGAATGACAAATGATGTAAAACTGCTCCCAAAAATAGTCGTATTAGTGAGATGTAGTGTGTAGAAAAAGGATCAAGAAAAAAAAACAATGTTTTGGGTGGAAGAATAGTAATGAAAGCTAGTAAAATAATGCAGGACAAATTCATGTGAAAAGAAATAGATATATTGAATACTGTAGACTAAAGTTTTTGTTTCTTGCAATTGTGGAAGGAAGAAATTATATTGTCACAAAGAAATTTAATTAAAAGCTGTACAACCCTAAAAAACACATTGTTGTTTAGTCAAAAAGAATTTCGATAGGACTAGGTAATAAGGAATTGTATGTAGTAGGTGTAAACGTGCCTCTAACATCCTCAGAAGCATTCTTGGCACCTAGCTCTTCATTCTCATCTAGAAAGGATTCACAAGAGCTTATTCGAGTTCTTATAAAAGATATTTTATCATCATCAATATCCACTGCCGCATTGCACCCTGCTTGAGAGCACAAACTGTTGTGGTGCTAGTTCCCAAGAATGCATCAAGGACCCAGTCGCTTGGACATGGGAAACACTGTATTAAATTGTTTATAAGCCTATGAGTATTTTGGTAGTGTGACACTAATGTACCTTGACGTTGGGGGTTCCTTAACTTTTGTAGCATAGCAGGAAACTGAAACGCGTTACAAGGAGGACTCTTCTCCTCCCGTGCGTTAAGTGGACCATGGCTTTTTTAGTATTAGCACTAAAATATCGAATATGAAAGTGCTCGAAGCAACTAACCAACCTTGGACTATCCTTTGACATTAGTCTTCAACCTGAAACAAAACAACACACTAGTTAGACCGACAGTATAAATTTATACCAGATGTTTCTAGAGCTCACCATATACAGTTCTCAAAACCAGCGTTACAAATCACATCCATTTGTATTAGAACCGACATGGTTTGCAAATTAGAATGAAAGACAAGTACACACTCGGAGATAATGTAACTTCTTTAAGCCCCTTTAAAAATACTTTAACTCGAAGAAGTGTGAAAGCCTCATCATCAAATATGTTGTTCTTTATTCTAAAACCATAAGGAATGTCCGTTATGCACAGGGTGTAATTTTGCTTTGGAACTACCATTTGTAACTTAGTGCAATCACCATACACTATCTTGTACAAGCAGCCCTGTTCATAAGTTGTAAATCTTTCGAACTCGTCCTTGGCACTGCTGGAAGCAACTTCCTTGCCTTGTTTGATGGAGTTTAGTATGTGTCTTTCTTCTTTAGCCCTTCGAACAAGGCTCATGAAGCCTGCTGATAGTCCCTTCTTCTTATGTAACAAGAAAGTCAGCAAGGAAGAAACACAACGAGATTGCTAAAAATGTGTACCCATCCATTGAAACTGGTTATATGTTCCCTGATGATGCTATTAGTTGTACTTGCAGGGTAAAGTAGTCTGTACACGTCCAAATCCTCTAAATTTAGTTGCTTCATGAGTTCGGACTGGGCGGTGACAATATCTTTTTGACTGCATCAACATTAATTACTTTAGCCTCATTTATAATGAAGTAATGTGTATTGTAAACTCTTTGGCCATAATCCTTTCAAGAAATCTCACAATGATGTCCTTGCTTTTTATGCCCTGGAGCTGTGTCCACGTCACGATGCTCATGTTCTTCGTCTTGGCATCAATGTTCTTCTTCATTTTAAGAAAACCTTGGCCTGGTAAACCTTTAAGAAATATCACGTTCTCGCATTAGATCAAAATCTTCCTTAAAGATGGGAAGGCCCCACTTCAAGGAAAGAAATATACAACATCTAAGGAGTGGCAGCTAGCAGAAGGTGTTCAATTCATTCGCACCATTCCCAATATTAGTTCTACGCTCTCGGCGGCGCAAATGCCTTTTAAAAGCCTGAAAGACATCACAAAGAGTAGAAAAGAAGGGAGAGCATTTTAACCAAATAAGTCATTGGATGCATTGAAATGAGCATCATGTCATGTTCTAACTATTTTGAGGAAGTAGATGCTTTATACTGGCCTCAGTTCTTTGCTCAGCAATGTGAGCTGCTATGCTATGTCACAAGGTCGTAGACCCATTATCTTCAACTGGCCAACTGAAAATCAAATTGAACAAGTGTTGGCCCAAGATGTAAATCCTGTGGAACAGGAACAACTCGTATCTAGCTCAGGTGAAAATGATAAAATGTTTTACAAGCGCCCTAGACACATGGCATAACAAGTTGCCAGGGTTTCTGGATCTGTCTCTGAGATTTAGAAAAGAATGCTTGTAGCTGACCGACTGATGATGATGAGACTGGGAAGCCATTCTTGTTGGTTGAAGTACTAGCTGTAACTCGAGAGAATGGAATTTTAGTGCAATTAAAAGTGCATTGGATGAGAACAAGCATGTCCAATGCATTTAGTGAGACTTATAACATGGAAATGGTAAAAGCTAGAATGGGAAAGAGAGCGAAGACTAAAGCAAATATTGCTACCATAGACCTTGCTGAAGTGAAGGTGCTTGCATATGACTTCGTTCTAACTGCTGCTAACATGTTGCGTGCTGTGACTCGAAAGCTACTAAGGTCAGCATGTGGATTAGAAAAGCACACAAAAAAGTTGCCATAAATGATGACGAGGATTCCTTGGTAGATAGTGAAGAAAATTGTTTAAATACGTCCAGTTTTGAGAGTGAGACAGAGGACACTAATAGCTCTGATGATCCCGGTGTGTGACTTAGTTGCAAAATATAAGTTTGTCAGATAAGTATATATGTAAACAGGAAGAAGTACAGCTCTCAGACAATGTAAAATGTGTTATATTTTTGACAATTTTGTTCATAATTTTTGTAATGATTTAAAATACTTTAAATGCAATATCTTTTTCTTGTTCAAGTGCGCTTGTTATTTTTTTCAATGTCTACTTTTTTGAATCCTTAAAATTTTCACTATTTTTTAATACTAATGTAGGAGGCTGAAAAGTGTTATAACATTTTTGCATGACAGCTAAGTTTAATTACCTCCTCAAAAATGGTACCTTAAATGTCCAAATTGTCACACCTATCATGCATAGATCACAAAAATGGACCTTTTGGAGGGAATATTAGGGAATCTTTTAAAGGTTCCTTTTAAAGCGCATTTGGACTTCCATTACTTTCCATTAATTTTCATTTTTTATATTGCCTGAGAATGCAACATTTCTAGTACTACTTGCTATAGCAATAATACTGTTTCATATTTTGACTCTTGTACTCACATCCAATATATATACAATGCACTCACATCCAATATATATACATTGAATAAATCTTAATGTACATGCATATTATACAAGTGTTGTGCATGTGATCACATGCGTGCATGCACATGTACATGTACATGCATGCAATCTAATGCATGTTTATCATAATCAGTATTCTAACAATTCTCGCTGAAATTCAAAGAACATTTAAATCAACTAATGCGGATTTACTTATGCAAAGCATCATCTTTAATTCGTGACCAAATACAGAATAGGAGAAGCGTTATCATTACACAACACACATGCAAATCTATCCACTGAGACCTAACTTCTTCAAAGGCATAAGGCCCAATTGAATAGAAACAAAGTTGGGAATGAATTCCCTTAGCTCAAAAGAATCGTAGTCTTCAAACATATGTGCCACGACATCTCAACCATATGTTTCAAATATTTTGGACATGTTCCATCTCCTTCACTACTATTCCTAAGGTATGCTCTTCGGGTAAATAAAAAAAGACATAACTCCATTTTTCCTGTTTGGAAGGGAAGAAATGCTACACTAAGAGCAGGAGGAAATTGAACATTCTAATAAGGGAAAGCTTATTATGCATATGGCCTCGAGCCCAGTAAGTTGAAAATATAAAAGATATATAAAATAGAGGCACCAAATAGAGACTTGCTATAATAGAATTTCGTCAAACTTGGTTTGGGTTGCCATAGATTCAGCAACTCCTAGTATAAGATATCGCAGCTACGTAGTGGATTGGCTTCTATGTGATATGTAGAATGTGATATATCTAATGTAATGATGTGATGGTGAATTAATTGACATCCTTCAATAAAAAAACAAATATTGTCATATATGAAAATTGACAATCACATTTTAGGAGGGACTTTATCTTATAGTTGATGAGTTTATAAAATATTACCTGAGTACTTGCTAGCTAAGTGGGTTAGTATGGGTGTATATGGGATAGGTGTTTTCACTTGGAATGGTTTAGGTTGAATAAATTAAAATATCCATATAAAAAGAAAGAGAAGGAAGAAAGAAAGAAAGAAAGAAAGAAAGAAAAGAAAAGAAAAGATCATATATATGAAATTCGACAATCACATTTTAGGAGAGATTTTATTTTATACTCGATGAGCTCATAAAAAATTATCTGGGTATTTGTTGACATCTTCCTATTTGCGCAATTGAACACTGCTCTAGAGCCCAAAAGTTAAAGCTAGATCCGTGCAAAACAAGCTACTTGCTATTTTCAGTCATGCTTTAAAAACACATTGAGTAAAATAGAGTACATAAATATTTAGGACATTTGGACTTATTACGGATTTAATAGATAGCACTTCAGAATGCCATTATAAAAGAATATATATATTGTTTTTGAGTTCTTCTTGGTTATTTATAATTTTTATAAGTTTTAATTATATATGTTTATCTTTCAGAATTAAAACTATAATGGTTATCAAAGAATAAACGATTTCAAACTAATTTTCACTGAATTGTAGTTGCGCGTTGTATATAACATTGTTAAGTTCATCTAGCGTAAAGTAATAAACCTCTTACAGTAATGGAAAAATGGAAGTTGTCATACAATTAATGTCATGGAAGTAGAATTGTAGTTGAGAATGGGTTTGTATTCAAATGCATAGATTGCACATGTTTATGTTCATAAATTTAGAAAAGCTGACGATAATGAAAGGTATGATACAGTAAAATGTAGCATGAAGCGGTCTATTGATTTGGTTCCATCAATAATATCGAGGATTAGACAGTAGCTCTTGACATATGTAGCTTCTGATTATATAGTCATGGAATTGAATCAAATGCAGGTAATGTCGTTGGTAAAAAATATAACCAATAATGGTCATTAATGGCATACGTGAAGAAATGTAGGTTGAAGGAATTACAGAACATTCTTGTTTCTTTTTCTCTTTATTGACATAATTTATGGTGATGCTGAGACATAGAAGGGTATGAAGTTACAATGAAGGTGGAAGTGGAATTTATTGCATAGTATCGCTATTAGGTAGTTAAGACCAACTATACAACAATTGGGCCAAATAAGACTTGGAAATTATAAATGCAATAATGGACTAATATTGATTGTATGAATGCAAAATACATCTCGTTATGTTGTTTGTAGTTGTTGTTAAGCATGAATAATTTCATATGTGTAAAGGATTAGCAAAATTTGAATACACTTGTGTTACAATGTACATGTGTACTAAATGGTACCAATTGGCTTCAAAAATATATCGATAGCTATGTTTGTGCATTAAACCATGTTATTTGCAAAGGTGAGTTATCTTTAAATGTATATTTAAAATATTGATGGTTATGTTTGTGTGGATTAAACCATGGCATTTGCAAAGAGTTGAACCCTAAAATTGGGGAATTGTATGCAAAGTTGCATGTTGAAGCATGTAGCAATTAGTATCTGTAAATTTACAGGAGAAATGGAAGAAGGCTTTGGTTATTTTTTTGGTTTAAAACATTTTATGCTAAAACTTGGTATATGAATGCGCAATTTCTAGTTCAACATCTAGGATTGTTTCATATTTTTATGGACATTGTCAATTAATTGTTGTTGACGTTGTTTCTTTCAAGTTCATCTATCTTGTGAATATTTGTTGAGGAGGTTGTGAAGTTACATGAAGTGCCAAGACAATTGAAGTTACCTTGTTAATATATGTTGAGGTCGCGAAGTTGCATGAAGGAATATCGATTGCCTAGACAAATTATTCTAGAATTCCCAAATGGAAACCTAGCACTATATACAAGGGCTTTGTCAGCAATATATTAGGTTGGGGATGCTGTATTAGTGTCATTTTTGCGAAAGAGCAAAAAAATCATCAAATAACATGAATGCAAATGAAATTGTGCATAGGAATCTAAGATGGCTTGGGTACATTGTCTAATTCCTTAGTTGCTCTTTGAGTGGAATGTTTTGTTGCAATGTTGTCATTAAGTGGAAGTTGCTCAACATAAAATGCATGACAATGTGTATGCTGGAAACAATAATGGATTGTAGTTGTCATGTATGAAGGAAGAAGATGAGCACAATAATAAGCGTCTTTGTAAACATTTAAAGCGAAGCAACATTGGACAAAATAGGCAATGTGTGTTGACATAGGATTTACAAAAGGCCATATATAAAGGTCCAGCGTCATCCAAGATGTTAGTAATAGCAAAATGCATAGAGAGATTTACGAAGCCATATATAGAGGTCAGCGTCATCTAAGATGTTAGCATGTAAAATGCATTGATTCAACTGCCTTGAATGCAAGATTATGATGGCTACCTTTACAGAAAGGAAGTATGAACAAAATGTGAAGCATCGATAAGAAATGTTGTAGTGTATTGAAAGCTTGGGGCTTGCTAGCATAATGAACTTAGTTGATGTTCTTATCAAGTATAAGGCTATATGTCTATTGAAGTAGTGGAAGTAAGAGTTGCATAACCATGGAAGCAATCTAGAAACTTTTGCAAACACCAATCTTAAACCATAACCCCAAGGGAAAGATATAAAGACATCAAAGTATTGAATGAAAAGGAGGATTCTAAAGTATGATGGTTTGTTGTTAAAAATTTTACATGGAACATTTCCTTCTATTAAAGTACAAATTGTCAGTTGTTCCATGCTACATTTTGCCAAGCATAGTGTAAAACAATTTATGAGCATGGTAGTAAATTGGTATTTTTGTTTTGCAGAGCAAGATGTATGCAGATACGAGGGAATACATGAACTGGCCGAAGAAAAGGAATGAATATGGCGGTAGCAGGTATTTCTTGTGGCCGAACTTGTTTGATGTATTTACCGTGCTTGACTCTATGTAGTGTTGCGATTATGAAGGGTAGGAAGAAAAATCAAGGCACTTCATGATAAGAACATGAGTTTGCTTTATTAAAAACAAATGCGTTTGAAAGAGAAGCTGAAGTGCATTACCTTTCGTCTCATGTTGTAGACCGATTTTGAGCTAGCGACAATAAAGAGAATATCACGAGAGGCAAATCAGTTATGTTGTATGGCCTTTGTAGTTGTAATGTTTTGGAGATTGGAGGCACGCAAAGTAAAGCATTATTTGATAGTATTCAAATATAGAGTAATCTAAAGTGTATATGCATTAAAAGCGGAACACTTGTATCACGATTTTAGATACCTCTTTTAATGCCCTTTACTATGATATAGAAGATAATCAACCTGACCTCGATATCTTCCTGACTAACAACAATTCGATCGATAATCGGATGATCAATGCGTAGGAGGCGATATCCCATATAGCACTCACGGAAATGAAAAGATTGGTCATATAGAAGTTTATAGTTTGAATGCATGGACCCCTAGCGCAACTGTCGATATAGAAGTTCTATAATTTCTTGAATGCATGGACTAGCGGCTATCACGGCCTTAAATTGGCGGAACATACATAAGCGCAACCAATTATTAGGCATCAACGAAACACATACATCACGGAATAGAGTTTGCCTTCTAACAACGTCGTTTTGGAAAACACATAATTTCGTTACGATAATTGCATTTGCATAAGCGTTGGTCAATAAGCATGAATACATCCATTAATAGTATACAATGTGAACATAGACAATAATACAAACATGACCTGTATTAACATTGCTAAGATATGGGTATAGTCAAATTTATACCATCATAAAGGTCAATGCTACCTTATCTTAAGGGCTCTTTGAGCATCTTGAATTGGAGATGTAGGAGAATTTACTAAGTCCTATTCTATGATGAAGTACCATAGAGATATCATGATCATAATCTATATATCATGATCATGAAAGTCATGGCGTTATACTCTAAAAACCTAATCAACATCAACTAATTCAAAATAAGCAAAATTGCATAAGAACAACTCAATTGGTGACAAAGAAACAATGATTCTTGAATGACTGCGAGGGCTTTGCATTTGAATTGAATGACCATTACATTGTTTCACTTGTGGAGCCAAATAATATGTGCGGTTGGAAAGCAGTGCTTAACAAATGTATAAAGAAAGCACAAACATATAAAGAAGGCATAAAGCATGAGCATTATAAAGAAGACATACCCTTTAGGACACCATGAGATCTCCACTCTGAAGGCGATATTTGTAAGATCACTTAGCGTATGCGAGAATAGGAATTTGCATGCACGGATTAAAGAGAGCGGTCTGAGGGATCAATTCGGTAAAGCCGACATTTGAAGAACTACTACTCCTAGTAATGTATAAAGAAGGCGATCCTTTGTTTGATCTAAAACCTCTTACAATCAAAATTATGGCACAAATCTATTTTTGAAGAGTAAAGTACAATGTAGTACAATGTAAGAAAACTATAAGCATGAAAGTATTTGCGGAAGCGTCTTCGTCACCATTGCAATAAACATAAAATATTACTGATGTGAATTCAAAGCAAAAGGTTTACCTTGATCGCGATATCTGAGGTGTTCTTTAGCGGAATGTTATGTAGTCATAAGAACGCAAGTGTAGATGCAAATGATTTGTCGGTCGCAAGAAACAATGGGGAAATAGCGAAGTGTTTCTAGTCCACCTTATAGCAGCTTTATCACCTTTTGAACAGAATAAAGAGGAAGCCCATGTCAATCGAGGATGATGAGGATGCTAACAAATGCGGAACAACATTCTTCAGGATGCTTGTAGCAGAAGTTGGATGACATGAATTCCTATACATCATAAGGAACAAAATTTGAATCCATTATTCATATGCATGGCAAAATACGTTCCGAGTGTTTCAAGAAGCGCACTATCTGCAACAAATGGGAGTAGAGGAATGAGTGGGATGTAGCATATTCATGCATGAATTGCATTTGTTTCCATAGCCACGGGAAATTAGTGAAGACAAATGCGTTAGAGAAGCTGGGTCTGGAAGTCAAGTAGGACAGAAAGAAATATTTTTTAAGCCGAAGACTTAATTCACAATCGGCTGGATATAACTATGAGAGACACTTTTGTGCTTATGTACTGCTTACACTTGCTTAATGCTGATCAAATATTAAACGACAAGGATGGAATCTCACAAAGCATGATATCGTTCTGAAATATCGAGATTGGATGATAAAATTATTTGGAATTTATTTAGGGTGCCCATCAATATGCCTACATTGAAATGAAACCATGAGATTTGGTTGATGTATTACCATTAGTCCATGCTTGACATGGCATTCAATAATGGAATCATAAGTCGAATGTAACATGTTTGCCTTCATATGTTGCACAAATCAAATAGAAATTGAGCATATTATTAGGAGAAAATGTCAGACGGCATACTTGAGAATGTCTTGCAAACTAAATTCGAGAATCAAAGGAGCTTCTTACGTACGAATTGGAGAAAGAATATTCATGGCGATGCAATGAATTAGCAAAATAGTTTATTGTGGAGGAGATGTCAAAAATGGAGTAGGGAAAAGAATGCGATAATGCAAGAGATGAGACCCCTTTATCTGCAAAGCTTGGTGCCTTTACTTGTCACAGTTGGAATACAAAATGAGAAAGTACATGCATCGAGATAATAACCTTGATCTTGGTGGTTTTGAAAATGGATCGCCTCAAGAAGCTATACGGAATGCAAACTCGTCTCAAATCTTCTCGGATTTTATCCTGTAATACAAAGAAAGCGAAATTCAATAAAAAATCAGAAGTGCAACCGATTTTGCTCCCTGTCTTATGCGACTCGAGGCTCAGAGCTCGACTCAACTGCGGTGAAAAGCTCCAATGAAGATGCCCTCTTATAAATCCTTTAAGGAGGCGGCAATCCAATCTTTGCCTGACCAGCCAACATCCATGGCACGAAAATACACTTTCATCAGAAAAGGCAATCCGATGCATGAAGATTAGAAGCGGCAAATGAAATCATACTTCAAAAGATGTGTTTTGGAGTATACCAGTTTTTAGAACCTTGAAAATCATCAAAACCTTAGGAAATTAGGTAGAAAAATCAAAAACATTTTTTCTCCAGACGGAAATTTCAAATTATAAGATGGATTTGAATCTCTTTAGAATTAGACATTTCAAAGGATATAAAATTTCAATTTCTAGTGATTTAACAGTTCAAAATTTGCAACAAAATCATGATAATTAAATGAAAGATCGATGGTTTGATGGCGTTGACTTAAAAGCTATTAAAATTCACAAATTTATAACTTTTTAAAATACTTTAGAGTTTAGGTTGAAATCAATTAATAGTATAAAGTTATTAGTTTAATAGCTATTGAATAATTTATTGGTAGAAATAAAATATAATGACATTTAATCAATAATAAACTGTTATTTTTATTAAATATAAGCGTAGTCATTTAATTGAATTTCAATCTAAAACTTTAATATTTTGAAAAGAATAACAGTACTAATTATCACCAGAGTTATCTTAGATGAAAATTTAATTCTAAATAGATGAAGCCAAGAAAGGAGAATTGGTTTAACCAACTTTAAACTTTGTTGTATCATATATTTTTTATCTAAAGATAAAGCGAAACAAAATTATTAAAATCAATAAAGCTAAAAATCATATAATATTATGGAGTAGCATCCTTGAAATACGTTTATTAGATTAAGTCAGGTACGTTACAATATAAATGCTACATTATCGCTAAACAAAGCTTTTCGTAAATATATTGTCTTGAATGAAGCTATACATAGGTTAGACGACTTGTTTCATCCAAGTGATTGGGTCTCCATGACGTCTTTCATTTTTCTCAAACTTGAAAAGGTTGTCCTTCCATTAACCAGAAAAAAGAAATATTCATGAAAATATTCCACACTTTATTACCCTATAAGGGAAAAGGATATAGAGAGAAGGACTCCCATTACCCGAAAATGCCGAGACAATTTCAGGCAATAGGAATTACCAAACTTTTTCGATACAAAAGGCGGGGAAATGCCTGAAAAGCGTTGCCAAACTGATATTGCATCTCCACGTGTTGATAAAAAAGAGAGGTTAGATTGAAGTCAAAATTGTTGACAAGTAGCATATACGTGGAGTACCGAAAGGAGCAAGTCATATATATGAAACTCGACATCATGTTTTAGGAGGGATTTTATTTTATACTCAATGAGTTTAGAAAAAATCATCTGAGTACTTGTTGGCATCTTCCTATTTGCGCAATTGAACACTGCTCTAGAGCCCAAAATTTAAAGCTAGATTCGTGCAAAACAAGCTACTTGCTATTTTAAAAAACACATTGGTAAAAAATGAGAGCACAAACAAAGTCTGGTTCTCTTTGTTATCACTAAACAAAGCTTTGCGACAAATATATTGTGCGAATCTAAACCCTATACATAGGTTAGACGGCTTGTTTCATCCAAGTGATTGGGTCTCCATGACGTCTTTTATTTTTCTCAACCTTGAAAAATGTTATGGTTGTCCTCCTATTAACCAGTATAAAGAATATTCATGGAAATATTCCACACTTGGTTACCCTACAAGGAAAAAGGAAATAGAGAAGAGGACTCGCATTGCCCGAAAATGCCGAGACAATTTCGGGCAATAGGAATTACCAAACTTTTACGATACAAAGGCGAGGGAAATGCCCAAAAGCATTATAGCTCTGTGCATATCCACGTGATAAAAAGCTGATGTGCATATCCATTAGATAAAAGAGAGGTTGAATTGAAGTCAAAATTGTTGACAAGTAGTGGAGTACCGAAAGGAGCAAAAGTACAAACCAGGATTCTACACACAGCAGAAAAAACAAAGCCTCTTCTCCGGCATGTGGTGGGCGCGGGCAGACGAAGATGAAGAGTGCTGTGCTCGACCTTTCCTTACCACGTTTATTTAACGGAGTAGCCGAATGCAGCCCCAGCGTATCGGCCCCACATCAGCTCATCTGCAATACGACGGAACCCAGAAAACTAGGTTTTACCTCCGATCTCCCTTTCGTCATTTTTTTTGTAGCTCAATACAAACAATTATTGGGTTCATAAATTAATCTCCCAAATTGCTTTCTTTCGTTCTAGTCAATGATTTTGGCGTTTCGGACATGTTGTTAAGCTTTGGAGCATGATCATATGGAGGAGCCATTACTTGGTCATAATAGACGGAGGTCTTTCCCCTTTCAGAAGCCTCCTCCCTTGTATGTCATACAGGAGAATGTCCCTGCTGTGGACGAAGAAATTGATTCCTCGCCAATTCCAGTCACCCCTGCAGCGTTGAAGGAAATGATTGTGTATGGTTCTCTTGAAAGCCCATCTAGTTATCCATCATATTTGTTTTCTGAGCAACCAAGCAGAGATGATAGTGATATTGAAGCTTTTTTAAAAGAAGGAGGGCAGAGGCGGGGTGCTAAATGGCGTGCTCTGGAAGATAGGAAGTATACCCCCATCAGCCAAGATGTAAATAGTGCTTTAAGAATTCCAGTACAACATGAAGGGGTAAAGCCCAAAGGCGATGGTTTATTGGCACTCTACAATTTTGGTTCAGAGAACAAGGGTGAGCAACATATGTTGGAAGTTGACAGCGAATTGTCTGAAGAAGAAATATTTGATAGTCTAGAACGACAACCTTTGAATCACTCTTTTGATGATTCTTGCGTGGTAAGTTCTAGCACTTTGCCACCCCCGCCGCCCTCATCTTTGAATCAGAAAAGGTACTTAAGAAAGTCAAGGACTGCTCCTGCTCTGAATGTCACTTTTGCTAAAGGAAGTCGTTTAGGGAGGCCAAAACTGGAGACATCTTCATCAGTCGTGTGGCAAGGTGGTATTGGACTGTTGTTATACCTCCTTGTAGGTGTGATCATTTATGTCTGGAAAAGAAAGGAATTTTCTGGTTCTTCGACTGTTCCATTTATTGATGCTTTATATTTTTGCATTGTGACAATGTGTACAATTGGATATGGTGACATTACACCAATTTCCCCTACTGCTAAGCTTTTCTCATGCATTTTTGTTCTTGTTGGGTTTGGGTTCATTGATATACTGCTTAGTGGTATGGTGGCATATGTTCTAGAAAGGCAGGAGACATTGCTATTAAGTGCAGTGGAAGGTGGGCATCATGAAACTGCAAAAAACTATTTGGTCAATACAGAGAAAGGGCGCATGAGAATCAGAATGAAGGTAGCTTTTGCCCTGGCAGTTGTAATTGCTTGTCTTGGAATTGGGACTTTTGTTATGCACTTTCTGGAACACCTTGCGTGGCTCGATTCCTTTTATCTGTCTTGCATGTCGGTGACTACAGTAGGCTATGGTGATCATACATTCAAGAGTACAAATGGGCGATTATTTGCTGCAATTTGGCTGCTCGTGAGTACTCTTGCAGTAGCACGTGCTTTCTTATTTTTGGCGGAGGCACGAATCGATAAGCGTAATCGTTTAATTGCAAAGTGGGTGCTCCAGCGCAAGATGACAGTAGGAGATTTAGTTGCTGCTGACATTGACAATCACGGTTTTGTGAGGTTAGTCTCACTTATACATCTCCTCTTTTTGGTTACAATTTGTTGAATCTGTACAGTAATGTTTAAGTACTTGGATGCTACCCCTTGTTATTGTTTAAAGTGGTGTGTCAAGGTTAGATCAACACACTTTGAAGTTTTGTTACTCTATGTTTCTGAATAAAGATATCTTGTAAGCCTTCATCCTATATGGTTGTCTAATCTTCAAATTCTACAGAGAACATTCTTCACATGCCATTCTGTATCTGATTACTTGAAAATTTGGAAAGCTGAATGCATATAGGTTATCTTAGCACCCATAGAATATGCTCAACGCCTATGCTTGAAACTGGCATTACCCTGTTACTAATAGCATTGGGATTATGGAGATACTATCTGGCATTTGATTATGTTTTAAAAAAAAAATGCCTATTAGTTATTGAAGGCAACCTCAAGTAGTATAGCCTGTACCGTAGCATACTGTTTCTTTGCAGAACAGCAAAGGTGCGTCATCAACTATGACTACTCATTAGCATACATGGCATGGTGATATGTAGAGTCTAAGAATCTCAAAGCATCTAACAGTAGCCTAAGAAGAAAGTTGAGTATCATATGTCTTTCTTTATCGCAGCCACCTTTCAATTGCCTGTGAAGTTATATGTTCATATGTAGAGTTTAAGAATCTAACCATGTATTAATCAAAGAAGAAAATTGGGTACCTTATGTCTTTCTTTATGGTAACCATCTTTTAATTCCCTGTGAGGTTATCATGTTCGTCCAACCAGCGAAATTGGTTCCGAAAAGTTTTGGTTAGTTTTGGTATTAGATGGCAGCAAGTTCAGTTTAACAATGTGACTTTTCTACTCATTTATGATAAACACAAGATAAACTCACTTTTTATCTAGAATAATTGTGCCTGGGAATGTGGAAAGGAAAAAATTTCAATATGTTTTTCATACAACACACCGTCTTTAGATGGATTGTTATGCCATGGATTTAATACTAATAAGTTCTTTTTCATCAGCAAGTCAGAATACCTGATTTACAAGCTCAAGGAGATGGGAAAAATTAGCGAGAAGGAGATTGGAGAAATTTGCAAGCAGTTCAATGAACTTGATGTTGATAACTCGGGAAGAATTACTATATCTTGTCTCATGAATAACTCTTGAATTTTGTATAGTCAATCCTTGGCATTGTACAGGTGTTCATTCCGTGTAATGGATTGGTAATTGGAGCCGCATGTAAATGGGCGGGACTGTGGCACAATTAGATTGATTCATTGGAGTGGTATCCAATTGTTTGCCACTATTCATTGCATTGGTTAAGAGTGTACAAAAGATATGTAAAGCAAATGAGGTTGAGTTTTTTTTACATGAAATCTGGTTATCACATGACATGCTGCTGTGCATTTGAAAAATCACGAATCTTTGATGCGTTTAATGTCGCCCTCAAATGGACAAATCTCTACATGTTCGTTACTTGTGAGTTCATGTTGGGGCCGGAATTTATTTAGAATTTCTAGCGCGAATAGTTTAAACGGTGAACTTTTAGTCGGTATTTGAAGAGAATCTGCATGATCCTATGCAGGTATAAAATGTCGACTTGTGAATCCTGTTTGAAAATTCGTGGTAAAATAGTTAATGTTTTTCTTTCTTTTAAAATCCAGTTATTTATGCAAAATCGAGTTTTGGTTGGGTAATAGAATGCGATACTGCCTCCACAGACTGCCAAGGCAAAATTCCTCCAGGATGAATGAGGTTGAGAGGCCTCCAACCAAAGTACTACATTATTCTATGATGAAGGTACTACGTAATGAACAATGAAAACCTCCAACCAAAGTACTACATTATTCTACGACGGAAGAAGTTGAACTAAAGTACTACAATATGGTATTTGGGTCAAAAATTTTGTTGTGGGTTATTCTGGTTCTGCCATGTGGCAGTCAATTCCATTGCAGAATGGTAGTTGAGTCTACCATTCCGTGCTTACAGGCTATAGCAGGTTTACATGGTTCTGCCATGTGGCAGTCAATTCCATTGCAGGATGGTAGTTGAGTCTACCATTTGAATTGCTTACGAGCTATAGCAGGTTTGCGGAAGAAAACAGATTTCTGAGTAATTTTGCATCCATATTTGGTTTCAGGCTTTTGTCCATATTTTGCAGGAACAACATATCACGTCTGAATTTAGGCAGATAACAGCATTTTGCAACACATCAAAACATTTAGAACATTCAAAACACATCTATTGGATTTTCAAGTTCCAAGTCTCCAACTTCTGTACATCTTTTAAAATCTCACATCCAACTTCTGTAGATCTTCTAAAATCTCACATCCAAGATTTTCAAAACACATCCAAGTTTCTTTAGTTCCAAGCTTCCGGGTCTCAACTTTTTTGTACATCTTCCACAAAATCTCCACATCGTTTCCACCAAAATGCACTCAAACAGAAACATTCTGCTAACGGAACCTTCTAAATCTAGAACCTTACCCTATGGGAATAAATAGAATCTAATTGCATGAACTACGGTTAATACGAAACTCAATTCCGGATTAAACCTTCTAGGATCTCTAACTAATGACATTTTTTTCACAAGCCACCAGTAAGAAACAATTAAGTTATGGCTTTGTAAAAGAAAGCAAAGCAATATAAAAACTCACAATTTTTCAACCAATGCTCGGCTTGACACACTTCCGGCATTAATGACAAGGTATACAATTTTGTGCACGTCGAATGATATTCTTAGAGGAAGAATGTGCGACATGCGTCGCAGAGCATGATCCGAGCAGCGTCGGGGAAAGTAATACTTCAACTCACGGCCTGCTCTAACCTTAGCGGCAAAATTCCGTTCACTCATCATCACCTAAAATAAGTAAAATAGAATTTGTCCACACTTCGGCAAAGGCTTGCCGGGCAAACTGCGACCTTTCCGACGCGGCATAGCCAAACCAACATTGGGAAATTTTTCCAGCATTATCTTGAAAAAGACTTAGAATATTTTTCCCACTAGACACATCCATCGTTGAAGCCTTGGCTGCCACCACTGGTCATACCTCTTGTATGACTCAGGTTCATATACAGCCAATGCAGCCATACCAACTTCTATAGGAACTCTGAGAGGCCCGACATCTGCGTGGTGGTGGCATGCACGCGCTCTTATTGGTGAAATGACCTTCAATGTTGCAAACTGCTAACCATATCATTCAACCTTGTGAAATGAGCTGCGATTCATGGATTACCGATGCGATACCATGTATGGGAACTGAAGGCAATTAGTGCAGTCGAGAAAGATAAACCTACGCGCTATTTACATCCTTCGATTCAGCAGAGCAATAAAGCTTCAAGTATTAATAACATCCCGGGTTCTGGCACGGAATGGGCGCCTAAAAATCTGGTCGCCTACGGTTATTTTATAGTCACGCCAATTCTTAGAAGCCCGGTCTCTAATATTCAATACATCGCCAAAATCTTTTTCCATCATTGAATTGAGAGTCCGCGAACCGCTTTCCACACTGGATACTGAGAAATCTTGTCATGCAATAAAAGGCGCTATCACCGCAAACTGTGGTAACTCAACACGATGCATTGGATGTGCCAATCCGATTTGCTTACCTTCAAATAGCCATCAATAGATCTTCCTCTTTACGTCTGACCGGTACCGCGGATTCTGCATTGCTTTCCCGCCGAAACTTTGGTGCGGCAGCAGTAAGCATCATGGAAAATATCCTCCATTTTTCATGCCTTGTATTAAGAATCGATAATCTTGGGCATGCCATGAAGTTCTATTGAATATGCGATACGGATTACGCATTACAAATAAAATTCAAAAAGTTAGAATCTATCAAATTTAAAATGTAAATACCTAATTGCAAACTACCCCTAAATAGAACTTACGTCTTGGATGAGACACAGTAAAGATCTTGTGGTTATCTTGTGAGAAAATGAATCTCTTTAAGCTAGTCGACAAACTTTCATGGCGAGAATTTCCTCCGTCTTTCTATCAAGATTATGTGAGCAGTATGTAATCTCCATCGCATCAAAGGTCCTGACCCAGTGCTCGATGATTTAGGATGAACTACCGGACATGGAATTACTGCTCTCAATAACATTGGATCTAAATCCTTAAAACCGAATCTTCACAAAGGCTTCTTGCCAACGATGGTCAGGGCTTGCTGCGTTTGCGGTGATCGTGCATGCATCGCTACGATTCTCAACATGCAACTTATCAATATCCGCATTCTCTTTATGCACCTCCTCTTCAGTTATGCTCAACTACCATTCTCTCCATTGCACTACCAAGACTAAATGAAGAGGCCGAGTCTTCCAACGTCAATATATTTATATGCATAAAGAAGCATATTATTTGAAGCTCAATACAATAAAAGCTTGAAAGCGATGGGAAGTATTTTCACATACCTATAACACCAAAAGTACGTATTATTGGCCTTCAAGAAGCTTCGCAGCCATCATGCCTGAGAAAATATGAAATGAAAACCACAGAATCTTAAGGCTGTGCAAGAACTTATTTCAAAATATATGTGATTTTACTGTTTCTTGAGTAATCTACTGCTTGAGCCATCATATTTCCGTCAAAATATCACTATAAAACATCAGTTACTAAAAATCTTGCGCGATCCCGGATCTCTAATGAATTACTATAGGGCTCCTACGCATTCGGATCCACTAATTTGAATACCCGAATAAAGGCTGCTTGAGCCATCATATTTCCATCAAAATCCTGATGCGATCAAAACATATAAGATTTAAAATCTTGCGGCCAGTCAACAAGTTTTTAAGATTCTTACACTGCCGGTCGAATCGCGTGATTTGGAGCCATGAGAGGAAGCATGCAAGAGAATTTGAATGAATAGAAAATACAACAAACATAGCTTCAATAAACTACCTGTGAGCCTTGCCAGTGATCGAAAAAATGTGAAGCTGCCTTCATTCGCTTCCTTTGTTGTCATGCCGTAGCTTTTTCCTTTTTGTCCCAAGGCGTTTCCAGAAGAAGCGTTTGCCGAGATTTGCGAGCATTTGCTCATCTTTGTTGAAGGGAGGTTAAGCAGCGCCATCCCTCTGAGGATCTCAAGATAAAATGCGGTGCCTCAAAATGCGTGTAGGTGACGGGAATAGAATTTTGCTTTCCCCAAATTACCCATATTGTGGGTTTATGATATTTGATTACGCCATTACGGCATGTCTGACCGCTCGACTAGCATGTCAGATTTGCGGTACATGTCGAGAATGGCATCCATTATGAACCCCACTACATAATGAACAATGAGCGGGGAGGTTCAAGTGCGACATTGTTGCGTGAGGTGAAATAAAGTAATTATTGCTTGCTTGGCTTTTTGCGGGCGACGCCACTGTTCGCTTTTTATTATCTTGTGCTGTTACTTGCTAACCGGCGGCGCCACTCTGGCGTTACCACTGTTCACTATGAAATGAGAGTGGGAGCAACCTTGAGGCCGGATTCGACCCGCGAAACGAAGCGTGAGAGGCAGTTTGATGACTGAAACTGGCAACCGGTGATCCGGGCAGCATGAAAGCACACCAAATCTTGCTTTTGAAATTTTACGTTTTCTATAGGTCAGGCAACATAAAGCGGGGACCGCAGACGCAGGGTGGCTGGACGAGAGCAAAAGAATTTATTTATTTATAGACAAGGCGAATGTTGCGGATTTACTGTAAAGAACAACAAAACAGTATCATTAGAGGAAATATGAGATCACATTTTGTCCCGTGGGGATGCTTAAAATGCCGTCGACTTTTTAAGTACGTCAGTAAAGAGAGAGAGGAAACCACAACCTAGTCAATTCACAGAAGTTGAATCTGCATGACAAGTAGGTAGATCTTCTTAAGCGAGTATGAGAGCCGGAAGCGAAGTAATTTGAACCTCTCGTCCATTATGCACAGGAAAATACCCCGCTTGGGTTTTAGAATAGTTGCTCAACGATCTTGACGGTGGGAAGAAATGCGCCACCCGTACGGCGCACACATTCCAGCGGCCAGCGAAGTGCGTCCTCCAGCAGATGCTTACGCCCGAAAGGCAACCAGCAGGAAAACCACCGGCGAGGTATTTTCCATATTATTTTCTTGTGGAAGAGGTTGAACCAAATTACTACATTATTCTATTATGGATAAGGGAAAGCTCCCTTGTTAGAAAGTAGTGCGAAGGCCCACTTCAAAGCCTAGTAGAAGAGCTTTGCCCTAATGTAAAGAATGGTTGTAACAGTGTTGCACATGTCACTGCATGCAGTATTATGTAAATGGCAAATTACAATAAAAGGTGTTGTCACAAAGGTTGCTTATATCAAGAAATCTGAGAAAAAAAAAATTGGAAAGGAAGAATCTGAGAATGGAAAACAAGTCAAAGAAGAAAGGCTCCTTCTAAATCAAAATTGCTCTAACATCCTCTCAAAATCTCGTTTGGAGACCATTTCGATTTCTTTCCATTAGGTAGCCAGCAGAGTGTTGGATCAAATTCTATCCTCTTAAATAGCAGACATATATGATAAAATAACACTGCTTTGGTAACACCAAATGTACATCTTTACAGCGTATCACGTCACTAAAAGGTTTTGATGCAAAGGAAGGCAAAGCTTCCGACTACAAAGTAAAAGATAGCAAAAGATAATAAAATAACTCTAGCTTGACGCCATAAGAAGCTAGATCAGAGTGGAAAGCAATGAGAGCGGAATCTGGCATGAAAGCTTTCAGAGGGCATCTCCGATTACCGCGAAGAAAAACAAAGGGCGATGTTTATCACGAGGAATCTCCAAATGAATGTAAAATCACAAAAGAATAGTCTTGTTGTGGATAATCTCAGAATAGATTATCACATCACTAGAAAAGAGTGTGCGTGAAACTTTGCTTTCTTATCCTCAAATGTATTCTTCAGCGCATAATCTTCAAGAGAATTACAAACCAATCAGAAAGCGATTAAATGCCCGGTCGCCCATCTCTCTTCCGCAGAAAAACTGAGGCTTAAGCAGGCCAAAACATATTAAGGAGACAAGGCCGGGTGTCAAAATCAAGTCAAAGCGGGGCATTACCATCCCCATCAAGGCTACTTTTTGTACTATCACGGTTTTATGAGGCACGACGTATACATTAGCATGGGAGATTCAATTTCAGCCCTCATTTCATCTTTATCCTAAAATCTCTACCTTCCAATTGGTATACTACGTATTCTATTTTCATTCCCTTGAGCCCTAGGTTTTGCACTTCTGGATTTGAAAAAATGACACGTGTTGCATTTTTATTGGATGATCTGAGTTTGGATTGGACAGGTCGCTGCATTATCGATATGCTATCATCACCGGAACTCCTCAATGGAAACCAGGACTTGTATTATCATTACATTATTATTGTTATGTAAAATCCCATAGCCGACATTCCTAGAATGAGAATGAGAATAGGAATGAGAATGATTTTTTATAGATCCAGCAGAGGCCAATGCGACCTATATGGGACCCATAAGGCCTGCTCGCTTATTCTTGTCGGGTTGAAACCCACGAAAGCTACGAAAGGGTTTTAGAGAGGGGAAAAGCAGGTAAGGTAATAGAATCTTTGATCAAGCTGGTACAAGTATACATCAGTAATATATATATACATGTCAGTCGTGCCAGGGGACATGGGTAAAAGCAATGAAAGGGTGTCACGTGCATGGAAATGAATTGAAGGGCAATTTGTGCTTTTTTAGGGTACATTTTAGATGGCATCAAGGAGGCTTACCTGGTTTGTCGTTTGTGTCGAGATATCGCGATATTTGCAAAGATCATCACGACATTCCCAGAAATTCTTGGTTAACCAGCAGAACCACTTAGAACCAGAGGTGAATGGATCGTCCCTCCCTTTCGAAATTCCCCTTTCACGGGGCGAGGAACGAAGGAATTTCGAAGCAAACGCATGCCAGTGAATCTGAAATACAAATCGAATTTCAATGCGTTCATGGGTAGAAATTCAATGAGTGATGGTTCTAAAAGCGCGGTATGCTAGGCAGCTGGCGATGTTATGCCACAAAACAAATAAAGAAGCGTGTTGGCAATTGATTGGATTGCATCACCGATTCGGCAAGCGCTTAAAATCTGGCTATCAAAATTAGTTTTGTGATGCGTTTGTTGCAAAGATAATGAGGCTTTTACGTTTTCGGTGCTGTAATTGCAAATCCTTAAGTTATTGTTATATGAAATCAATGATGAAACTTGAAAGATGGACTTCCAAGTAAAAAGTACGCTAATAGCAAGAACAGAACTGAACATAAAGAACGATTTCTTTGTTATCAATGATTGTTGGAAAAAGGAGATATAAACAAGAATGTTTCTTCCCAAAATTGCTAAAAGAGATCTGACGAAATTTATCAAAATTTTGCGGCAAGAAGGGAAGATAATGTCGTTAGAATTGGAGCAAATGTATATGGGCTTTGGCGGGAAGGATGCCAAGATCAAATAGAATAAATAATTCAATCAAATGTCCCGAGGTTCGTGAATTTTGGCAACAATACCAAAAGTTTCACCATGAGTTTAGAGATGTCATGAAGAGGAACACAAAGCAATACACAATACCTTGATATCTGCGGGTTTCTTGTAATTGAATCAATTGAGTCTTAGGTTTATGTTTTCTTCCAGAATTCTTTCATGACTTTGTGCAGTACATTCTAGTTACGTTCGGTGACACAATTGTGAATACGCATGGTTCTCATGAAATGTATTGCATTTACATTGTTATTTACCTGTGCTTGAGAAAATCTTGCTAGGTGATGTGCTGTGGGTACTTACAGATGTACATCCATTAAGCAGTTACATGTCCATCTTGTTTGCATTTACATGTATAGCAGATATCAAATTACATCATTCTACATTTTAGTGTACTTCGGTAATGAAGCCAAAACAAATGGAGACATATGGCATTAGTTGTACTTAAATTGTAACATTAATGTGATGTACTAATGTTGGAACATTAATTAGATGTACATTGGATGTACATTAGATCGTACATTGGATGTTGATTAAGGCTGTTGAGAACGTACCATTTAAGATAATATGGCTGGCCATTAGATGTACATTAGATGTACAATAACCAGGATGGAGTGGGCCATTTGGATGGACATTTTGTGTCACTTAGACATCACATTAATTTAATATGATAGTATAGTTCAATACTCTTTTGGCACATGCAGTTAGCGACATCATTTATAACATGGTCTTTAATGCTTTTTGTTATTTACGGTCGGGCTTTATCAGCGGTTTGTATATCGGAATCGATACCAAGGTAAAAGCGCCCGACGATTCATTATCACGAAACTGATTGCATAAGGAAATTGAAGGGGAGAAACACATGTTGTTGTGTCAAACATGAAAGCGGCCGGATCTGTCTGAAAAGGCCTTCAATGATATGAGGAGATCCTACATGTTAGTACACTACTTGTTTGTAGTATGCATGCATCGACAAAACAATAGATAAATGAAACAGAGCAAGAGGCTTTTGATAATATTGCTTAGTATCTTGTGAGTCAGCGGTTTGCGAGAAATATGTGGATGAATGGCATAAACTAAAAATGCATCAAAGCGGAGAATGTGATGAATGTGGAGTGAAGAAATTGAACTATCGTCAAGCGAGGGAGGATGGAATTGAGTGTGGGCCCGGCAGGTATATGCATATAATCAATGAGCCATCAAAAGGTACATCGAAGGCTTAGATTAGTTGATGAGAATGACCAAGAAGCATGCTGTTTTGTTAAAGAACATGAAAATCAGCTTGCTAAGTTCACAGTCCTTAACTTCTGACCTGCTTGGCGAGCAAGCGGTTTAAAAGATGTTGAGAAACTCGGATAGTGTGTTGTCTGTTGTTGACTTTCGCAGAGAACTACATTGAAGCCGAGACGAAGTGCAATCGACATTGGAATCACGATCAAATTAGTATTTTAGTCCCATATTTCAATGATGAAAATAGAAGGTAAGCTTAGAAAAGCAGTGCATTTTCTATGTTTGGATATTGGGGAGCATGACACTCATTTTTGTGCAACATGGTTTTAAATTACATTTGGGGTGGCTTAAGAATAATGGAGGTGGACACATGACTTCATTAATGTGTGAGATGGTTGTGCATCTCAATTCCAAATCTGCGATGCATGGTATGGAATACTGGCTAGATACATGTTGAAAATAAAATTCAGTGATATGGAATTTCTTTGGATCGTATGGAAAGGCACTGCACATGATGGCGAAATTTTGAGTATGAAGTTGTGGCGAAGCGTGAGAAAACAAAATGGCATGCAGGTGGCGGTCGCAGCGGCTTATGCGGTTTAAGGGCCAAGGAGTCGGTTGTGAAAGAGGTGTTTTGGGAGGTTGGAAGCGAATGTGAAGCGAGGCGTAAACGCATTCAATTGCAAAGACTTTACGGTACTTTCAGCGATTACATTACGTGTCGGTATAAACAGCCGAATCCAACAAAGTTGCTATCTCTTGAGACCACTCGTGCTTTTGTGATGCTTGCATTAACTTCAATTGGTTGGTGTGGGGAACATTAGAAGCATTGTGGAGAATGGTCTCTAAAGTTTGGAGCCAGGATCATATTGCCTCTACCGATGTGTTGAAGCTGAAAATGATGTGGAAGTTTTTGTATGGAAGGGCGAAGTGGTTTTGAATGACTATGTAGGCTGTTTTAGGATGTATTTATTGTCTTTGCAGCACACCGGACAATGTGGAAGGTGTTTCATACTATGTTCTCATGTGCACGAGGGGAGAAATGCATTGGAAAGGAATTCAATTGATGACTATGGAAATGAATACTCTGGCTGGCACTAGTCATTGAGAAGGACATGTTATGAACTAATCGAGTACGCCACAATAGAAGTATAAAGCACTTCCTACTAAGAATGTTTGTTTTCTTGAGAATCTGTGATTGGGGTTCGAATCCATTCAAAGAAAGTAAAACACAAAATTTGAGGGGCAAGCCACTGACATTTCACTTGCGGATGAAGTCCATGAGGACATTGTTATCACAACTTCCGGCAATTTGTAGATGACATGGACTAAGAAACGGTCTGTGAGTACTTTCACGAAGTATTGTAATACTTTGTTATAAGAAGCTGGACTACTTCAGAAGTACGTGTATACATCAATGTACATAAGATGTACAACAGTGTACATCTTATGTACATCTTATGTACATCATTGTATTCGAGGAAATATTATAAAATTTGTTAAGTGTAAAGTTGATTAGGGTGAACCACAAAGAGGATTGAATTGCATAAACACTAAAATGGTTTCGATCATATATGAATAAGAAATGGGCGGGGTTTTCATGTACCAAATGGTTGATATATTTATATTGTGGACATAAATATAACACACCCAAAATGAACATGGCTCATAATTCATGACCAAGCTGAAAATGTCATTGGAGCGATATCTTATGACTGTGCATCATGTCTTCCAGCCGCCCGAGAAATTTGAAGAGATATCCTCTAAGCGATGAGATCAAAATAGGTTTCTACCTTGCGTGCCAGCGGCAAACCTTTCCATCCCTGCTTTGCATCTTCGGACCGCGTGCCTTCCCAAGGGTTGTGCAACAAGTGATTTCAGCGCCAATATACCTTTCATGGTTGCTCGTTCCTCATAATTTTCAATTTGCTCAACCTTTCCCAAAGAAGTTCGAGGAGCAATGATATAGGCGATAATCGGTCCCCAACCCTATGTACTTGCGACTTGTGTTGGTTTGTACCTAAGATGCGGCGAGAACTCTATCTCTTAGTTTCTTAATAGTCTTTTGTGTTTAGGTCCATTCATCTACAAAGCAAATGAAGATCGCCAATTATGTATGCACTCATAATTGTACTGATAAGGAAAGAGCGGTAAGAATAGAGTACTCAAGTACAGTGAACAAAACTTTGATACATATATTCATAACATTTGAATTTGTACGTCCGGTCAATTACGTACCAATGATGGGCGGTCGAGGGCCAATAACATGATGCTTGATTTCTCCATTCCTTGCTCAGGTATATTGACTAAGTGGGCGGCCGAGCACCCAAAGTTCTTGCCATAGTTTGCCCGACAAATGCATTCCACACTGCTCGATATACCATCTGCTTTGCATTAGTCATTGGATGCTCTTTCACGCAAACTATACCATCTTAGGCCATTTTGAATCCATTAAGCCATGGAATGAAGCTGCATGACAAAACTGTCATCACTAGCTAATACGCCGGTGTCCCAGAAAGGACATGTCTTGGCTTCCTCTGAGATTCAAAGTGGTTGTATCTTTAAGTAAATTCGATGGGAACTGTATGTCCATGGTATACGGGTACTTTCTTTCCATACCACGGCTAATGGTTTTGCAAACAACCCCTTTTGAGGTTGATTAGGGTGTTTGTGTGGCGAAATCAACACTTGCTCACATTTGTAAACAAACTTGACTTTATGGAAAAGCATGCGATATGTTTCACGGGTGGTTGGGGCGGTGACGGGGATGGCAACATCGGTATATGAAAATGCTACTGATGATGCTAATACGGCTTTGATAAAAAAGCACATTTCCTATATTAAATTGAAGCTCATCTTTACGGATGCAGGTAGTATCTTGAGTTAATATTTTCATTCTTCTTATGCACCTCTTACCCAACAATTTAGAATCAAAAGATACTTGAGCTTCTCCACAGATGAATGGATTCACACAATGCGACCAAAGAAAACACTTGAGATTTCTTGATTTATAATTACATTTCGGACACACAATTGAGAAAACACATTGTCCATTACAGGTTGTTATTTGCAGTGTAAGTGAGACAAATAAACGATTAATTTTTTCATTACTTATTGAGTACAAAGAAGCTGGACATGGCTCATACAAAGCTGTAATTTACAAACAAGTCAAAGAAAGGGACTATCTGCCGCAGTGGCAAAGGAACAACTACTTGTATATTCATCCTGCGCCTTCTACAATTAATGCCTCCATTAGATGATCCCTCCGTGACGGCATAGGCATCGATGTGAACCAAGCTGGGTGTCATGCATGAGATTTGGCACAAGTATTAGAGGACTATACCAACAAATAACTAATAGGAAAATAACATGTTCTACTTACAAAAGGTATGGGCTTGGTACGTGCATCAACACTTGTTATCTGAATTTGTGCATGTAAGCCACAATGTATACAAGGGTTCTTTGGTACTAGTTTAAGCGTTTTGGGGCCGAGAACAGGGAGCATCAAAGTTCTTCCTACCATGGTTTAGGTTGTTGGATCGAGGCATCATGTTATTGGTCACAAGCTTATGAAACACCATAAAATTGCAATGTGAGGCAAATCAAGCATAAGAAATTGCAATATGAGAATAATCAAATCATAAAACAAAAGCGAAACTCATGCCGCCGGACCACTTTAGCATGAATTTACCTGTAACCGGGGAGAGGATCTCGTATACTTGGGCCTAACTATAGATGGAAAAGAGCTTTTCATTGGACAATGACACAAGTATTGCCGGTACCGCACATTTGGGCCTTACTTGATTGGAATAAATATGTATTAATCTTGCAGTCAAAATGCCATCGACCCGCTTTCCTTTATGTTGAGTGTTACGTGCATCTGCCCCACGTTCTTGAGGGGAATTCTACAAAGTGCGGAAGGTGTGGTCGAGCGGTAAAAACTTGTGTTTCCAATCGGATGGAAGGCGCTGCAAAGGTACACGCACCGTCCGGATTACATATTAATACATAAGATGGTGACTTAGGGAGATGAAATAACATAAATATGTTGAAATGCTAGCCTACCTAACTCCCATAGACATCATACCATCTAGAGGTCAAAGTCCGACTTCAGTGAGAGTTCGTCAACATCCTTTGAAAGATAGGGTCTCTTGAGCTTAGGAGGAGCCGATCCTATAAGTGAATGGAACCAACACCGGTCGGTTGCTAAAGCGTACAAAGGCTCGCGGCATTAGCAAAGAATATATCTATTGTAATCAATTGTATATTACTCACCTTGTAAATTCATCACACATTTCGGCATCTTCGAGGGCTAACGCTGGCATTTGTTATCACATCAATATTTGCTTGTAGATCCTCTTTACTCTTCGGTTCCGACTCGAGAAGGATGGTCGGCTTCCTTCGACTGTGATGCGTGTCCACATAATACAAAAATGTGGTTAATTACCGCCATCTGAGATGTTTAACAAAAATTAGTTCATCTTGGACATACCCTCTTTCTAGGTGAAATTGGTGGCACTTTTTTGCTGGAGATTTTCTTTTGGGGCATTTTTTGTTCTTTGGAATTTTTGCGTTTTCCTTTGGAGTGCCATCACTTGCGGCATTCTTTTGCCTCCCTCTTTGGAGTGGACTCAGCTACCAGCTTCGAGCACAACACGGTATCTCACGGGTTAAAAATCACGGATCACGTATCGCTTTGTAGCTTCTTCGTAACGAGGTCAGGCTGGGACTAGGAGATGATCTTGAGGCAGAAGCGAATCTTTCAAAAGCTTCTCAATTACTAATTGCTTACTGGTGATGAAAGAGATTTTACATTCTTGGCCGATCCGTGAAGGCTCACGCACACTTTTGCTTTGGCTTTCTCAAGTGCCATCCTCTCGAGCTCCTCAACTTCACTTTGCCATGTTGGCGGGCAGCATTGCGGTGTTCACAATGCAGCGCTGGCAATGTCATTGGTGATCACCGGAGCTGGAGGTAGAAGTCCTGAGGTCCGGTCACGCTGGCCATGAGTAAAATGCGTAAAGAGAGTCGATCTGATGAAGCTCCAGAACATCGACCATTAAAAGGCATACGGGATAAGGGCCTCATGCGCAAACAAACCGATGATCTAAATTTCAATGGGCAAAGAACGTGAGAAATGAAGACTAATGAAATATATGGTACATCCACGCCAAGCGTGTACATTTCGTAATACCTTAGAGTAGCCTGCCAAAGTAGCTTACATTTTAGCGCGCGGCCCGAGTAATGCATATTCACTATGTTCCTCAATGTACATAAAGGTGCATCAATGTACCGGTGTACAGCGATGTACCCGGATGTACCAATTATCCGGTTAGGGAATGTAGATCTATGCCAAAGCACATATATGTAAAAATGCACATACTTATGAATCCATCTACGGATGCTGCTACAAAGATAAATGTATGTACATCTATTTAGAGATGTAGACTCCATTAGAACATGTACAATTACAGCTACTTGATCCAAACTCGAAGCCAAAGCATCAATAAACGAAGCAAATATGCCTATGTACCTGCGCTACCAGGATGTACGCTAAAATTATACATGTACACCAAGGGCCAGCGAGAAATGCAGCATACGTAGCAGAACTGTAAGGTTAAGCAACAAATATGAATGAAGAGAAATATAGAAGTTTAAGTAGTTGAGAAGCAATACATACCTTTCACCGGCCGAGGGAAACTGGCGGGTCGAATGCCCCTCATCGGATGCAATACTTTTATGCAATTGTCTTTCATGGACGGAATGGCACCCTGGCGAAGAGGCAATAAAGCATCTACGCATGGAGCTATGAAGCAATAAACCCGGTTTTGCAAAGCCTTGCGGCTACTTGAATACATAGGCGAATGCTGGTAGGGCGCACTATAGAAATGGCTCCTACAGTGGGGCCTGCAGTGCTTGAACAATGAGTCTGCTTTCTCCCATGAAATCAAAATACGTGAATGCCTTTCACGAACCAATTCAGTACGAATTAAGTTTTCCTTTGCTTGTTTTAAATTTGAGATTTCATGCCTTTCAATAATGGCACTGGTTACTTCACGCAGGCAGAACAGCTTAGAGTGTTGTTCTTTGTCGTATCTACTCATAACCAAGTCTTCCAACTTGTGCTTCAACACTCAGAACATGGCATTTCCGGCCGGGATCACGGGACAATTTGTCAAATTCTACGTTTTGTCTCATCTGTTTGAATCTAGCTGCGGATCTTAGGATTGCTATATCCTTTTCTACCCCTCAATCAGTGATGACAGCTTAATGCATCCTCGCTTTTTCTTCGATTGGCTTTTCTACTTCATTACCAATAGGTTAGTTTCTCCTCCAACCCATGCTTAAATGCTTGCTTTATTATTGTCAACATCGATCTAGAATAACCGGGGCTCTAATAGCGCAATACGATGTCCTGTTTGATGGTTGAGGATTTACCTGTAGGGTCGTAGCGTCTGGGCTGAGGGTTTGGCAAGATCTTAGATTACAGCCGTCCATCCAATCAACAAGCGTCCTTCAAGAGTGAGAAGAGCAAAATGCTCACAGCAAAATAAGTTGAAATATAATGGTTTGTAACTTTGTTTCTTGCCATAAACCAATTCATAATATTTAAAAAATCATCTTTCCATGCGTTAAAGTTCTCGCTGTTGAATCCTCGTGCGATTTTTTTTTAGACTTCACTACCTCGTTCACTTAACCATCTACAGGTTGGGTATGTGGGCCTCTGCATGTTTCTCCGCGGTCTTTGAGAGCTGGATCACCTCGAGAACCAAAGCGTGAAACTCCTTGGGAGGTAGAATTCCAACAGGAGCTTGGCATCTTGCTTGGGGCGTGGTGGTGGCGCAAGCACCTCATCACAGGGGCATTTTGGAATACATGGCTGAATGAAAATTCGTCCCGGAATCAGAGAGAGAAAGGGATAGTGAGCGAGGCAAACCAAGAAAATTTGGAAAAATTTCAGGAAATCCGATCAATTCGGTTGGGTAGTGGATACGGCCATTAATCATGGCAGGTTACCTAAGGCAGTCTATGATGGCAGTTATTCAAATAATGCATTATATGTATATGTACAAAGGGGCTACATTATAGACACCCTTTCATTAGCACACCCATGGCCCGCGATCTCGCATGTCGCAACCCCTCCACGAAAGGTATGATCTGGCACCCGTGGGATGTTGGTAACAATGTCACATGTAACAGCTGGCGGTGACGGCTTCGGCATAAGCGGCGTCCGGGTGATCATATCTTTGGGCAACTTTGGTGTAAGTTCATCGGTGACTCCCATTTGGCGAGCATTGTGAGCGTCTGGCGTGGCTCCTGAAATCCATCGTCTCAATTTGAGATGATGCTTGTGCAAATGGAGGCAATGGTCTGCTTGCGCCTTTTCATGGGCAAAATTATGTTTTGAGTGGGAACCCGCAACTAAGAGCAAGGAGAGCAATTATCTGAAAAAAAAAAGAATCCTAGGTACTTGTATGCGTTCTCTATACAATCATGGTTTGCGATGACGAGGAAGCCAAAATCGTTGCCAACACTCCTGCATATTTACGACAGCGAGTACAAGTTAAAATGAGCCGTCGACGTCAGTTCATGCTACGGAAGATATGTCATCTTCAAGAGAAAATCTGGAGAAGATCTCAAAAACCCGCGGTACTCCCGCCGAACTAAAAACGTATGCCATTGAGTGTTGCCTTAAAATGTCTGACCCGAAGGCGAACAAGCGGTATCACTCATTGGTCATGACAATTAGTTTCGGCTAGCGTTGAGGGATGGCGGGTAAAGGTTACAAGCGTATTCGAGAATAAAGATTTAGTGTGCAACTAGCTTCTAAGTTTTGTTTCGCGAATCTGGGAGCTCAAGCGAAATATTTAATATGTTTAAAGCCTTGGTGAAACTAAAAGTAAAGAAAGGTGTCCGGCGGAGAAAAGAAAGCGTAGCATTGCTAAAGAAAGAAATGACCATCAGCAATGCGGAGGGAATCACGGGGTTCCTTACGACCGCGAATTACTAGAAACGGCTTACTTGAGTGGGTGGACAAGGAGTTCACACTCGAAGAAATGTGAAGGAGTTGCACAAGTAAGCATTTACAATCATTTGCTGCCTTCTCACTTGGCGAGATTTTCTAAAATTTCCTCCGGATAAACGGCAATGCAGTTCACGGAAATGCTTTCTCCACCCTCGAGGAGCGAAAGTGTATTCGAGAATACACTTCTTGTAGTGTAAAGTGTTCGAATACACTTTTACTCCTTTAGTCGTGGCGTGCGGAATACACACTCTCACGCTGGGCTGCGTTGTAGAAGTGTATTCGAGAATACGCACTCAACTCTGCGGTTAAAGTGTGATACGGAATACACTTTGCTGCCGATATCGGCGTATTGTTCACGGCGCTTGTATTCGCGTGCTTTAGGTGGCGGGAAGATGGTTTACTTTGCGTTTTTCTCTTTTCAAGCGCTAAAAAGGTTGTGGTTTTCTTTCTAGCCTGTATTAATGCGCATTTTCTCTATGGTACTCTGCTTGAGGAGTTGATGCTTGTTACTCATCAACAAGAACAACAATTGGGCAACATGTGCATTGGGATTTGCTCAGTGCGTCATGAGTTCCTTAAAGTAGATTACGCATATCTTTCGAGACACCAGGTGGTGGATTCTCGGCTTCATTTTTTGGAGGGCTTCATAGATGTAATAGGCAAATAAATGACACCTGCAAATTTAATGCGAGGGTTTATCTCTTCCATTTTTTCTGGCTGTTTTATCAACCTTTTGCTTTGATAAACGCGCCCGGTGCTGCTTCCCCTTCTTCTTCTTGTGTACATCCTGGGGAGCATCTTACGTTTCAATGATATCCATTTTTTTTCTTTTCACAAAATGTCTTTAGCGGCTTCACGGTTTGCCTCGCTGGCTTTGGCGGTGATTGGTGAAGGTGGGCTCTTCCGGCTTTGATGAACTCGTGGATGGGCGCCGCTTGGTCATGATAAGACTCCCACGATAAATTAAGCAGTCTTTCCCGCTCTTCCAGTGCTGCGATTCGGCGTGGAGAACTCCTGCGCTTTGTGCTTTCTGACGACGTGATTATGAACCTAAGCGATCTCTTGTTGAAATAATTGAGAACAATACTTGTGATCTTAGGTGGATTTACTTTCCCGCAATCTAAAATAGGCTTCATCAACATGAATGAAACCTTGAGATGTCATGAAAAACCAGTCTCAGCGTTGTCAGAGCTCCCGGCTTCGCCCTCCACGGCAGTGGATTTCCTTGTCTGGAACAAATTCTCTGTCATCATTGCCTTTTTGAACCGGCCTCCAGGCTGGACATGTAAGAGCATTGAGGTCTTGGCGCTCCCCGGTAGCACCTTGTGAAGATACTTGAGTTTGGTGGTTCTCGTGAAATGCGGTAGAAGTTTCATCAGCGTCTCACGTAGATTAGGTTTCGGCCATTTTGGTCTTCTTGTGATGTTTCTTCTTTGCCATCTTTGCACAGCCGCAAAATGTGTAAAACTTTCTTTTAGTGAAAACAGCATTAAAACTATTCGAATACAAATGACTTGAGAAAATAACAAAAAAGAGTACAAAAAGAGGACAAATGGCCAAAACAACAAGCTTCTTGACCAAAAAAAGCAGTAGAAACATGTAAGCGGAAGCAGCCCTAAATTCAAAGAGAAAAATTCAAAGAATAGTCCTTTAAAGGCCTAAAGTCACTAAAATTAATTAGGAATACACTTTTTGTATGTGAGTGTGTGTCCAGGGCACTGGCCTTGTGTGAAAAAACTGAAAAGGTAACAAACAAGGTAATATTCGAATAAAGAAACAAACTAAAAAAGTGATGAGTGCGTTGTGCCTTAGTTGCTCTCACATCCATGTCTTCTCTATGTGGAGCGAATCTGATCTCACGAATATTATATTGGCGTTGGCCATTGCTTAATTTCGAAGGCTGGAATGTCACATGGCCCCGGAAAGGCGTAAAATTTCCCTTTAAAGGTGTCCATTAAAAGGTCTTGCTGTTTCCTGTGGTAGTTCGTTTGGCTCTTTGTTCATGGTATGTTGGGAACCAGCACTTCCCGTTTTGCCTTCCAGCTTGTTATTTTGGGAACTTCTCTACTTGTACTAAGCGGGCTTGTATTACGGAATAAGAAAAGCTACGATGAGAGAAACGATCACTAAACTCTGCACTATTTTGCGGAGTTCTTAAGATGACAGAGCGGCAGTCAACAAACTTCCACCACCTTTTGGATTTGTCTCAAGCTTCGTGGATTACGAGACCTTTTCCGGGATAGCATCTTTCTTAAAGGCGATATTCTCAGGCTCTACCTCTACTTCATCGTTCTTGCTTCTTGAAGAGACAGCAGGAGTCCGGTACGTACTTTTCGGGGCTTCACCACCCTTCCAGATCACCAAGTCGATGGAGCTTGACCTTTGGGATCCTCAGCTTCCAACATCACCACCGGTTCAGACATCTTTGCCACCACCCTTCGTTCCATCCCGGGACCTCACTCCACAACGAGGGTGCTCAGAATAGCTTCTGCAGTTTTAAGCCCCTTCATTCCACAAACATCTGGGAACCACAGAAAACCTGACTGTGAGATTCACTACAATTTCTCTCACGGGGACTTCACTACAAATGAGACTGACATCGACATGCACTCCTCTTCACACAGCAGCGGTTTGTGACATGGATTTTCGAGGGAATTCGGTCTGGCTCCTAAGAGATGTTGCAGAGCTCCTTTTTCAAGAATGGGCTGGAAGCAGTGATGCCACAGCCTCTTGCTGGGCCATCACCCATCAACTGGCACTGCTTGTGCCGCCTATTAGGAACGGCTTCACGTGGAGTGTTTTCCTCTTACAAGCACACCCTGGGGCTGAGGGAGGGAGGTGCACCCAGTAGAGACTGTGAGAAGATGAAAGGAACACCGGGGGCGGAGAGATTACATGTTCTCAGTAAATCTTCAAAGAAATTCAAAGGTGGATTTTGGTTTGAGGCATATACGTAAGAAGAAATCTTATGGATGAACACAAAATGAGCTTTTGAGAACTAAATCTTTGCTCATTAGGTTTGCGTAGCAGTTAACGTGGCTAGGGTATTCACGGCGGTTGGAGACAACTCGGTTCCATGACATTTGTGGCGGACGAATGCCTACTTAACTTGTATCATGTAGACCGGACCGCTAATACCTTCTTGCACTACATTATGGTGAAGTTTGCGGAAATGTTTATGGTTGTCCAGCGAGTTTAGGGTCCCCTATAGAATGTAGAATACACAGCTGGACAAAAAATCCGACAATCGATGATCATTGTGGACCAAGAAAAGTTAGCTGACTTTCAGCCATTACCCTTCTTCTTGTGTCATGGATGGAAATATTTAAGAGAAACATGTGAAGCTACCTAACGACAACATATCATTTAAAAGCTGTCTTATCACAAATCTTATGAGTACAAAAGAGACTTTATAAACCGACACATCACCCTCACCGCTCACCAGGCTGTGAAGAGTAGTCGGTCTTGTGCTGAAAATTCTAAAACATAGAATGTCATTTTGCACCGGTGCTTGAGAATTAAAGGAGTCCAGCGGCTGCAAAGCGAGAGGTCGAAAAGTAGTTCATGTTCCTCAGTCTCTCGCTTGTCCCGGAAAAAATGCTTTAGGCACGGTTTCAACCTACTGGATATTATTACCGCCAGGGCGCACGAACCATTAAACAGCAGCGAGGAGAGAAGAAACACCCAGCATAGAAAAAGCTCTTGAGAGCGATCCAGCACCCATTACATTAATGCATTTTACGTGATTGATGGAATGGACCAAAAAAACAACTCCTGCTTCTTGAACATTCCTAGAATGTGCGAGAGGAAAATGTTTTGTTAAAGTCCACCTTGTGGAGCTATAGTCTTCAAAAGGAAGTCTAAGGTGCAAAGTATTTTGGCATTATCAAACTTGCATGGTGACTAGAACCTCACGAATTACAATTCTTAACAAAGGTCTACGTGCGGCAAGAAGGCAATTACCGCGGTGCTTTGCGCAGCTTGAGCAGTACTGCAAAGGGAGGAACAAAGAATCAAACTACTCTTTGCGTCGCACATTGCCATGTTAGTGGAGCTAAGGATCTTTAGAAAAGTGGCTTCGGTTTCTTACTTGTAAGAGCCACACTCGCTGATCCAGTTGACCAAATGTTGGTAGTTACTACGTGTAGCCAGAAAGGAAGAAGGCTTCTGTCTTCAGCCCTACTTTAGATTCGGAGTAATTGAAGATTCGCCTTTTCCTACTCCGGTGGTTGATCTTCTTAAAGAACGCTGATTTGAAGAGTTTTGTTTTCTCTCAGCGTTCAAGCAGAGAACAAAACGTGAACAGTTGAATAGTCTCGCGCCGACATCATATCAGGTTACTTGAAGGATGGCCCAAAGCTGCTACGGAAGAATTATGCCACAAACCCCAAATTTGGAGTCCACGGAGGATGCGGCTTCCTTAAATATATTCCGGACACTTCCTTCATAGAGCGTCTTTGAGCAACTTCCTCTCAAAATCTAGGGAGTCGAGCCGGAAAAGAAAAGTGAGTCATCCTTAAAACTACATTGAAAATACGTTTTCCTCCAGGCTTAAGTGGCTGCTAGAAAGAAGATGGGATGTGGTGGAGTATTTCACTTTCTCGAAACGAAAATTGTTATACAAAATATAGCTCTAAGACAATTGCAAGAACCATTCAATGGCCTAACCTTCCATCGGCCAAGCACGGCGAGGTCCAGCGGTGCGTTGCACCTGAGTAGAAATTGAGGAGGACGAGTCATGTACCTGGACCAAGGCAGGATGAGCCTCAAGAGTATCTTTGAGAAATTACCGAGGTATTGCTAATTGTCTTAAGGCTGGAGGAGGATGGGCAGGAATGGTAGTTGCGGATAGCAAGAAGTGCTTGAAGCCACAGTCAAGGAGGAAGGAAACAGTCGCTAAACTCAAGATTCATTGGCTTGCAGCTTGTGAGAAAATGCTTTTGAAGGTAGATATGAGTTAGAAATGAGAAGCGGGAAAAGGAGAAAGTGTCAAGAAGGTGGATTTAATGAGACAGTGAACCTTAATAAGCATTGACTATATTGTGCTATGATTTTCAATTGAAATCGCGACCAATGCGTCTACGTGACTATCCATTTGCTTAAAAGCTTGTAGTAGAAGATGATGAAGAAGTTGACAATGCTTCAAGTGCATTGATAGTGATGAGGAAGATAACTGAAGCACTTCCTCGGTAATGATGAAAAGTGAAGGTGATAGCGGTGGCATAAAATGGGAATATGAAGCGTCTGGATCCTCTCTCATCACTCCTCCTTTTGCACATAAGCGGAGTCTTAGAAAAAGGCGTAAATTTTGCATGTGAATATGAAGATTCTATCTTCAAATTTTGAGAATACTCTGGATTTAGTTGAGGCTTGCACAATTTTTTGGTGTTAAATATTTTTATCCTCTCGAGAAATTAAGAGTTTCTCTCTTAAAACCTTTAAGAACGTTCCTGTTGCTAAGAAAAGTGACACTTTAAAGTCAGATTCTTCGTTGCAAAAGAACTAGTCATTTGGGGTGTCAAAATGAATTTCATGCATCTTTTTTTTTTAACACTCGTTTTACCCCACTGTAAAGAAAGGAATCTTTGAGAATATTCCTTTGAGTGTATTTCAATGAGAGTTGCTCCCATTTAATACGCAACTTTGTTTGACGTGAAGATGATATAAAATACATAGTCTTGCCAGGTTGACGCATATAGCACAGTTCATTATAATGGGAAAAATTTTTTAGTAAACTGGAATTTTTTTATTATGGGGTTGTATAAGACCATGCAGGGGGTTGTATACCTGTACAGTACCCTGTATCATGAATATGGGGGTTCTATACACGTGCAGTACCCGTGTATCATACATGGATTCGCGTTATTTGAGAGAACATAATAACACGGTATCATATACCAGCTTCCCAAACAATGAGAGACCAAAGTATGAACTATGTATGTCTGGCAGCTACGGTTTCTAACCCTTCCCCTTCCCTTTCTCTTCGCGCCTGCGAGTCTAACGCATCTGGGTTAAAGTCAAGAATCACGCTTAATGTCCATGCTGTTCTTCCCACCATAGCCGTTGCCTAGTGTTAGAAAAAGTAATTCACAGGATAATACTCACGGAAGAGCGGACCCAACTCCACAAAACCGTTGTACTCATTGTAGTACACCTAATAAGGCCATACATCTGTCACAAATTTCGCCAGAATGAACTCTGATATGTATGCATCCCAGAGAGTATTGCTAAATATCCAGCACGAAGAAAGAGGCCTCAATTGCTGCTTGGCATCTCGTCCAGATAAAGGAGGGTTCAAGCATTCCCCTCATTACAGAAGTCTCCTATAACATTCAGATGGATTAGTGCATCGGTGGCTCATGACCACCAATCAAATCGCTCAGAATGAAGTTGATCAACTCCATTGTAAGCTCCTTGGTGGGACTGTGGCGCAACCTCCACTCCCAAGAAATGGTCCCGTAGCTCATCCATTCAGGCCGCACCCAGAATGCCTGGGGCATGCTACCAGGCCTTCTGGAAACCCAGGGAGGATTGGGTCAATCATTTGCAAAAGCAAGCAAGGATCACCGACGGAGCAAGGAACACGGAGCAGAGCAAGTAGCAAGTTCAAGAGCAAAAACAACAAAGATCAAGTAGCAGGAACACAGAGATGAAGTAGCAAGGAACGGGATCAAGATCAGAGTGGCAAGAGATGCAGTAGACAGGGGAGAGATCAAAAGTAACAAAGAAGATCAAGAACAAAAAGGGAAGATCAGGAGCAAGAAACAGGATCAAAGATCAAGTAACAAAGGAACAAGATCAAATGCTTAAAGATCAAGAAACAAGGAACAAGATCAGAAATGGAAGAACTTACAGAGATAAAGTAACAAAGATTAAGGATCAAAGATCAAATGGCAATGCTCAAGATCAAAACAAAGGAACAAAATCCGTAAAGGAAGAACACGAATGATAGCAAAGGAACAAGATCAAAGATCAAATGCTTAAGCTCAGACTCAGGAAAGATCAATGCTTTCAAAGTCAAAAGATTTCAGGAAAGATCATCTCAAAGTCAAAAGAAGATAGATAAAGCTCAAGGATAAGTAAAGTAAAGCAAAGGTAAAATTTTAGCTACGAATCCAATAATGTTGAGTATAGTACCAATAATGTTGAAGTATAATACTCAATAATGCTGACGTATAATACCAATAATGCTCACCGTATAGCCACCAATAATGCTGATATTATGCAATAGTCTATAACGACTATAAGCTCCATTCAGTTAGAGTCATTCATCTCCCATGGCTAATAATATTTATGATGATCAGTTTGAGACCATTCTTTATCCATGAGCTACAATCAAGTAATCGCTGCACTTTATAAGGTGGTAAAGCTGGATACTTATACAATCAAAGCAGAAGGTCGTGAGAGTGTGAATTTTGGCCTTACTCGTGTTGTGATCCATCTTCTTTTGGGTTCCCTGAGCGCCAACCTACGGAAGCTGAATGCGATCTATCGCGGGATTGATGATGAGTGAATCATCGACTCTATAATGCCATCATTAATATGTGCATCTAAATTATATGTATGCCATCAATAATGTATTGCATCAGATGTAATATTAAACACCTATTATAATAGATGTAAGGATGTTAGTATAAGCATAGGTGGGATGTATCGACAACGTATTAATTGTCAAAATGCTTAAGTATTATATAAAAGGAAATTACATACATGATTATCGAGAACATGACTGAGATTGAGGCTTTTAGCTAATGCTATGTCCCCCACATGTCAATAATGTATTTTGGAATCTGAACAGTCTTCGGTCTTTTGCCATTTGCATCCCCATACACCAATGTGCTTGGCATCTAACTTCTCGTACCTTGATGGATCTGATGAGTTGGGTCGCCAACGTTTAGTTAAGCAACCTGTATAGTCACGACCAACAGGCATCCACCATGATACATAAATGTGACCATAATTGGTGGGCTCTGGATCTGGGATGGCATCTTCTTCCTGTAGGCCAACCACGTTGGAGTTTCATCGTCTCCAGGTCGGACTAAAACAAACATACCTTTCGTAACATGTGCATGAGGATCGAACTCATCCATAGGCAACACTGGACGCCCATCTGCTGGCCCCTGATATGTAGGCAAGGTCTTGACACAGCGGCTTCATCGACCTCTGGGTAAATTACGGCGTAGGGTTCTTGCCTTGTATAACCAAAGTTATCATTTTGAGATCGTCCTGGAGATACATCTTTTCCAAACACAAAAGAATCTCGTTCCCAGTAATCCATAGTTGCTTTGTACCG